>CM071922.1:33695418-34003995 GCA_036785865.1 Coffea canephora
ACTTTCGGAGTTCAAATTTCCATAAAAGTTGGAATATGGTCACAAAACCAATCATAATATATGTTGCGCACAAGAAAATCTCACCAAGTTTCCGACTAGGTTAATCCATTATACACCAGTAGATCTGATCTTCGGATTTATTTTGGTTCATATTCAGTACTAGGGACCTAATAAATTACATGAAACTATCCATCAATTTCTCCCATGAATACGGAGTTGGCTAAACCCTCGGTCATAATGCTTTACTCCCAGTCCTGCTACCCTACTTAATAGAAGTCTATAATCACAGACAAGGCATAATTAAGCATCAAAAAGCTTAATACATATACAAGGTATAACAATTTTTGAATCAGGACATGATTCTTTACAGGTATCAAAATTATAGCACGAGCCAAAAGTCACAAAATAAGGCCAATATGTCAGATATTGTATATAGGCAATTAAGTGTCACAACAGATAAAAGCTTATGTAAGCAGGATACCAAAGTCTCAGGACGTGCACCACCCTTCCTAGTCTATAGTTAAACCAAAGGGTCCAATTATTGCTAATTTCAATCAAATCACATACCCTTACGCAATTAGATCCAATAAAGCCATAACGCCAGCTGAAACCAAGATTATCCATTCGAAGTTAAAAATCTGAAATAAACAAGCGACCAGCAAAAGCACCATCATCTCCAAGAATAACCAATCTTAGGTTTCTATAGTAAAGTCGCAAGTTCCATGTTCAAACCCAAGAAATGATACAACTCGCTAACTAACGTGCCAAATGGAACCCAAGTCAATTCACACTAACTTCGTACTCTTGAATACAGTCACTCTATATCTCAAAGTTGCCTCAGTCCGTACATTTAAAATTGGCTCACTCTTCTTGAAAGTCAAGAATTTTAAAACATAAGAAAAGTATTTAAAGTAATCAGAAATCTTATCAAGTTCAAGATTCACAATGTTAACCATAAGCTTGCCATTCTTTCAAAAATTCAGGATATATATATATATATATTTTCTTCGTGTAAAGCATGGACAATTTCAAGTGTGAGACTACACTAATATACAATCAAGGGGAAAACTTAGTTTAGAAATTGTTATCCTGGTATTAACCCATCATATACAAAATTCAACAACTCATCAGTTATTCAAAATTTTCAAATTTGAAATTCAAGTAAAATTCACCTTTTTACCAAAATCAGGAAAATATACATATTTAAAGCATATATATCTTATTTCCACTCATCGCTTACAAATAAAACTAGTACATCCTAGTTTTTCTTCAAAATCCCAAAACAGAATTTCTTTAGAAGGTATGTGGGCGGAAAATGCATTTAAACACATTACACGTACACATAGCCCACATAACCAGGTTAAGCAATCATACGGAACAGTCAGTCAATTACATACGAAGTCATTGCATGAACAATAGGGTCCTCAAAAGTACTTTGAACAACTAGGTCACAAGTGCAAAAGAACTCACGAAAAGCTTTTCCCCTTCTAGGGCTTCGTCCAAATATTTATATCTTAATCAAGGTCGATCACGCTTAACCATACCCGAACAAACCACACGAAGTTCCATAGAATCGCCTTTCTAGTTCACCAAATCCTTTCTAACCTAGGCCCTCATATCCTTCGTATCCGGGCGCAAGAATCTTGTCTAAGATAGTTCACATCTCGAGCCGGCCGGTCCCAAGAGTAAACCATCCTTATTAAAGATTCCTACCCGACATACATACCAGCTTCCTCGAGTCCCATAATAATGATTCATACACTTATCACATGCCCGGTTCATAACTTACGCTCAAACGAGCACTTAGACATATTCATGAAATTAGGACCACAACACCCCTTGGCCCAGTCTCACTCCGCGCAGAGACCACGCGACGTGGCTCTGATACCACTTGTAACAGCCCCACTTTCCCCTAAGGCGAACCAAAGGGGTTAGCGGACTGCCTGCCCAGCTCTCGCCAGGACTACGGATCAGTTAACGTCGATCTAATGCGCTCCGGAGCTTACCAACGCGCGCAAATAGGTCAAAATCACAAAATAAAAAAAATGAAAAATCGAAGCCGCGATGAACAGTAGAGGACACATCAGAATCCGGCCGGATTTGGCCCTTTCCTTTTCCAAATTTTTTTTTCTTTTCCGTTTGAAACGCGTATCAGTTCGAAATCCAACCAAGCATCGACCAAACATATATATACATTGGAAACCAACATTTGCAAGCCAAGACGGCATATCAAATATTCAACTAGTTCATACATGTACAAATAACCATTTACAAGCCAACCATTGGTTGCAACAAAACACTTAGGGTTTTCACCCTCAAGGAGCTATTCAAAATATACATTCACATGAGCTCAACTTGAACCAACTAGCACATTCTTTCCAAAAGTGGTCATTTTCCTGTAAGGAAAACAAATGGCACGGTATGAGCTAAAGCCCAGTGAGCAACTATCACACAAAAGCAGTCAAGATCACATAATCATAACCGTTCAGTTCAAATATGCAATTAAGAGATAAATCAAACCAGTGAAAGGATACGGTTGGCTCTCAAGAGCCCATTTCCACACTTGCAATCTTGATCCAACCTCATTGACCCTCCGTCAATGTTAAAAGTACCAAAACCGTAGACCTCACTTTACTTCCTTTCCTTCCACCAATCATACCCCAACCGGGCCCGCACTCCATTCAGTCACTTTTGGTAATACTCGAGTATACCGGAACCAAGAGTCTCATTACTACAAGGTTCCTCAGTACAGTCCCCGTGGCAAGACAATTTTCACGACCAAGCCCTCGCCGGCATCGATCCAATTGACTACCAAACGGGGTTGAGCTCAGTGATACAGTAAAGCCGTTGGACATTCATCCAAACGACACCAAATCAGTTTCCATGAGTGGAATTCAGTATTTCATATAACCAGTACAGTATTTCAGTGAACAGTCATTAACCATGAATAAAATCACAAGGGGTGAGGGCGGTCAAGTACACCCTCACCTTAATCACTTCCAATAAGCAAATAAGCCTTCAAGGCATCAATTACACATATAACAAAGCCACATTGTAACATTTAAGTGAGTAGTATACTCACAAATCAAATAAGTGCTATTTCATGCACTTCCGTCAGTGGAATGTCGTGAACCACCGTCACGCCCTAGAACAAGTAAACAAATGCAATGAGACTCGATAACGAGTCATATAGCAATGCCAATCACAACCCCAATAGGGTTTTATAAACATATACAAGCATGATAGCAAACCAGGAATTAAGAAAGGCCTTAAACTTAGGCCTTGGAAAGAAAACCGGATTCGACCTCATAATGCGGTAATGGCACAACTCTCACTACGATTATCGGATGGGGGTGTAAGACCCACCGCTTCGAAGCTATGGAACAGGGCTACAACAATGAAGAAGGTCACTCAATCCAGTTCCTAGCTTAACTAGGTCGAAAATGCCAAATACTATACCAGAATTACCAAAACAGGTTTGCAAATCACACAAAACTGTAATTACTATAACTTAGTCTATACAAGTCCAAATGCCGAAATTCCAAAGGCATATGTTAGCTAAGACATCCAGCTACATTTCATCAGAAGACACCAACAACTAAATTCAAACCAATTCCAGTCAAAATGGCCAATAACCAGTACAGTTTTCGCATTCTATCCAAAGCAGAACAGCTACAGTAATTTCGTCATAACTCATTCCACATTAATCCAAATGACCTGAAATTTTACAGGCACCTCAAACACATCAATACCTACAACTTTCATGTTTTGAGCAAAGTCAAATTCGGCCTCTAACCCTATGATCCAAAACCGGACAGAATTGGGGATTTAAGAACCCTAACTTTTCATTTTCATTCCAAATCCAAAATTGGTTGCATTTATCCACATTTCACACCCACTAGAGTTATTATAGGCCATTGCCAATCATCACAAACAACCACACCATCATAATCCAATTAAACCAGAAAAATCATCAATAAATGGAAAACTTCACCAAATCACTTCAAGTCAAGATAAAACCAGAAATTTCAGCACTTTAATCACTAATAAGCATAACTTAAGCATCATTAGATGTAGGAGGAAGATACACACACCACTCACCTATAACAAGAGAGGTAGAGGTGTTGGACACCTTAGCTCTTCCAAAAACTTCACCAAATCAACCACTAACACCAACTAGAAAGATTTTATGGAGTAGAAACTAGTTTAGTTGGTTGAGTTATGGATTGAAGCAAGAAGAAATCAAGACTTGAAGAGGTTTTCTTCCTTCCTTGAACTTGAGAGAGAGGGCCGGCCAACAAGAGAAGAAAAATTGTGAATTTCATGCAATTTTTGGATATTTAATCCTTTGGTCAAAAAAGTCAAAATTGTGAATAGTAAATCTTAAAGGAAAACCAATAACATGGTGACACTTGTCACTCTATTTAATGCATTCTTATCACTTCTTTTCTCTCTCACATCAATCACTTCACACACTCTACTTATCTCTTAACACCCGATAAAATTTACACAGTATCCGGAATTTAACCTAATTGGCCGAATTTTTCCGAACTTTTCGCACTAGTGGGTCCCACGTCCAATATATATTCTTAATTTTTAAAAAACTCACCAATACTAGAAAAATCATCTAAAAACTATAATTGCTCATAAAATCAACCCAGAAAATGTTTCTAAGCCAGAAAATGCAAAAATTATGCAATTAAGGGAACTAAAACCCTAGGAAAATTTTTAGGGTATTTACGGGTTCTCACACTCTCCCCTCCTTAAAAGAATGTCGTCCTCGACATTCCACCTGTACTAATCAGATCAAATATCCCTCAAGAGTCACTCGAGCCTTCTAACTAATATAGATCCGGTCAAGATATCGCTCAGAAACCAATCAAGCATTGGGATTCAATCTATTCCAACTTGTATTCACCAGGTCCAATTTGTTTTTCCCCAAAGTCTGCCAAATACTAAAAATCATTCGAATCTCACTTATCATAATTCATGATCCAGGAAAGCATGGCCTATATAATCCAAGTACTACATATCACGCCAATCCAACCTATCAAATGGTCATGGTTCAATAGGGAGTTAATCACGTACCCAAATAAAACAGGCAAAAGGCTTGAAATCGGACGCAAGGTCCCAGATATTTGGAAGAAATTCAGGATATAGTGATGCTTTAGATCAAAATTCATTTCTGGTGGTGCTGGACAACATAACCAGCTAGCTCAACGGCTAAACTTCACCAAAAGCCTCAGTGCAAAATGTCATCCCTGGTGGTGCTGGACAACACAACAGGCAATGCCCCACCAGAGAGGTTCAGTTCAACCGCTACAAAAGAGTAGTAGCCGGTCTACAGTCACACCAGTACGAATAAGTTCAAGAGTAGGGTCAAAGCAGAGCCAAATACTTCAGGTTCATGGTGCATGAGCACGAATAAAAGTATAAGTTCAAGTTCAAGTTCAACCTCAAGGATCATGAGTACGAGTAAGAACACAATGGTCTAGTCTCTGTCCAGCCAATTCACATTCTTAAGCAGTCACAAATTCAAATCCACATTAGGTATGTAAGGCCACACTAGCCTAAACAGGTTCAAGTCTCAAGTAAGCTCAGTCTAATCGGTTCCAGACAGTTCGAGTTCTCTTACCAACCCAATGCAATACTTTCGGAGTTCAAATTTCCATAAAAGTTGGAATATGGTCACAAAACCAATCATAATATATGTTGCGCACAAGAAAATCTCACCAAGTTTCCGACTAGGTTAATCCATTATACACCAGTAGATCTGATCTTCGGATTTATTTTGGTTCATATTCAGTACTAGGGACCTAATAAATTACATGAAACTATCCATCAATTTCTCCCATGAATACGGAGTTGGCTAAACCCTCGGTCATAATGCTTTACTCCCAGTCCTGCTACCCTACTTAATAGAAGTCTATAATCACAGGACAAGGCATAATTAAGCATCAAAAAGCTTAATACATATACAAGGTATAACAATTTTTGAATCAGGACATGATTCTTTACAGGTATCAAAATTATAGCACGAGCCAAAAGTCACAAAATAAGGCCAATATGTCAGATATTGTATATAGGCAATTAAGTGTCACAACAGATAAAAGCTTATGTAAGCAGGATACCAAAGTCTCAGGACGTGCACCACCCTTCCTAGGTCTATAGTTAAACCAAAGGGTCCAATTATTGCTAATTTCAATCAAATCACATACCCTTACGCAATTAGATCCAATAAAGCCATAACGCCAGCTGAAACCAAGATTATCCATTCGAAGTTAAAAATCTGAAATAAACAAGCGACCAGCAAAAGCACCATCATCTCCAAGAATAACCAATCTTAGGTTCTATAGTAAAGTCGCAAGTTCCATGTTCAAACCCAAGAAATGAATACAACTCGCTAACTAACGTGCCAAATGGAACCCAAGTCAATTCACACTAACTTCGTACTCTTGAATACAGTCACTCTATATCTCAAAGTTGCCTCAGTCCGTACATTTAAAATTGGCTCACTCTTCTTGAAAGTCAAGAATTTTAAAACATAAGAAAAGTATTTAAAGTAATCAGAAATCTTATCAAGTTCAAGATTCACAATGTTAACCATAAGCTTGCCATTCTTTCAAAAATTCAGGATATATATATATATATATTTTCTTCGTGTAAAGCATGGACAATTTCAAGTGTGAGACTACACTAATATACAATCAAGGGGAAAACTTAGTTTAGAAATTGTTATCCTGGTATTAACCCATCATATACAAAATTCAACAACTCATCAGTTATTCACAAATTTTCAAATTTGAAATTCAAGTAAAATTCACCTTTTTACCAAAATCAGGAAAATATACATATTTAAAGCATATATATCTTATTTCCACTCATCGCTTACAAATAAAACTAGTACATCCTAGTTTTTCTTCAAAATCCCAAAACAGAATTTCTTTAGAAGGTATGTGGGCGGAAAATGCATTTAAACACATTACACGTACACATAGCCCACATAACCAGGTTAAGCAATCATACGGAACAGTCAGTCAATTACATACGAAGTCATTGCATGAAACAATAGGGTCCTCAAAAGTACTTTGAACAACTAGGTCACAAGTGCAAAAGAACTCACGAAAAGCTTTTCCCCTTCTAGGGCTTCGTCCAAATATTTATATCTTAATCAAGGTCGATCACGCTTAACCATACCCGAACAAACCACACGAAGTTCCATAGAATCGCCTTTCTAGTTCACCAAATCCTTTCTAACCTAGGCCCTCATATCCTTCGTATCCGGGCGCAAGAATCTTGTCTAAGATAGTTCACATCTCGAGCCGGCCGGTCCCAAGAGTAAACCATCCTTATTAAAGATTCCTACCCGACATACATACCTAGCTTCCTCGAGTCCCATAATAATGATTCATACACTTATCACATGCCCGGTTCATAACTTACGCTCAAACGAGCACTTAGACATATTCATGAAATTAGGACCACAACACCCCTTGGCCCAGTCTCACTCCGCGCAGAGACCACGCGACGTGGCTCTGATACCACTTGTAACAGCCCCACTTTCCCCTAAGGCGAACCAAAGGGGTTAGCGGACTGCCTGCCCAGCTCTCGCCAGGACTACGGATCAGTTAACGTCGATCTAATGCGCTCCGGAGCTTACCAACGCGCGCAAATAGGTCAAAATCACAAAATAAAAAAAAATGAAAAATCGAAGCCGCGATGAACAGTAGAGGACACATCAGAATCCGGCCGGATTTGGCCCTTTCCTTTTCCAAATTTTTTTTTCTTTTCCGTTTGAAACGCGTATCAGTTCGAAATCCAACCAAGCATCGACCAAACATATATATACATTGGAAACCAACATTTGCAAGCCAAGACGGCATATCAAATATTCAACTAGTTCATACATGTACAAATAACCATTTACAAGCCAACCATTGGTTGCAACAAAACACTTAGGGTTTTCACCCTCAAGGAGCTATTCAAAATATACATTCACATGAGCTCAACTTGAACCAACTAGCACATTCTTTCCAAAAGTGGTCATTTTCCTGTAAGGAAAACAAATGGCACGGTATGAGCTAAAGCCCAGTGAGCAACTATCACACAAAAGCAGTCAAGATCACATAATCATAACCGTTCAGTTCAAATATGCAATTAAGAGATAAATCAAACCAGTGAAAGGATACGGTTGGCTCTCAAGAGCCCATTTCCACACTTGCAATCTTGATCCAACCTCATTGACCCTCCGTCAATGTTAAAAGTACCAAAACCGTAGACCTCACTTTACTTCCTTTCCTTCCACCAATCATACCCCAACCGGGCCCGCACTCCATTCAGTCACTTTTGGTAATACTCGAGTATACCGGAACCAAGAGTCTCATTACTACAAGGTTCCTCAGTACAGTCCCCGTGGCAAGACAATTTTCACGACCAAGCCCTCGCCGGCATCGATCCAATTGACTACCAAACGGGGTTGAGCTCAGTGATACAGTAAAGCCGTTGGACATTCATCCAAACGACACCAAATCAGTTTCCATGAGTGGAATTCAGTATTTCATATAACCAGTACAGTATTTCAGTGAACAGTCATTAACCATGAATAAAATCACAAGGGGTGAGGGCGGTCAAGTACACCCTCACCTTAATCACTTCCAATAAGCAAATAAGCCTTCAAGGCATCAATTACACATATAACAAAGCCACATTGTAACATTTAAGTGAGTAGTATACTCACAAATCAAATAAGTGCTATTTCATGCACTTCCGTCAGTGGAATGTCGTGAACCACCGTCACGCCCTAGAACAAGTAAACAAATGCAATGAGACTCGATAACGAGTCATATAGCAATGCCAATCACAACCCCAATAGGGTTTTATAAACATATACAAGCATGATAGCAAACCAGGAATTAAGAAAGGCCTTAAACTAGGCCTTGGAAAGAAAACCGGATTCGACCTCATAATGCGGTAATGGCACAACTCTCACTACGATTATCGGATGGGGTGTAAGACCCACCGCTTCGAAGCTATGGAACAGGGCTACAACAATGAAGAAGGTCACTCAATCCAGTTCCTAGCTTAACTAGGTCGAAAATGCCAAATACTATACCAGAATTACCAAAAACAGGTTTGCAAATCACACAAAAACTGTAATTACTATAACTTAGTCCTATACAAGTCCAAATGCCGAAATTCCAAAGGCATATGTTAGCTAAGACATCCAGCTACATTTCATCAGAAGACACCAACAACTAAATTCAAACCAATTCCAGTCAAAATGGCCAATAACCAGTACAGTTTTCGCATTCTGTCCCAAAGCAGAACAGCTACAGTAATTTCGTCATAACTCATTCCACATTAATCTAAATGACCTGAAATTTTACAGGCACCTCAAACACATCAATACCTACAACTTTCATGTTTTGAGCAAAAGTCAAATTCGGCCTCTAACCCTTATGATCCAAAACCAGACAGAATTGGGGATTTAAGAACCCTAACTTTTCAGTTTTCATTCCAAATCCAAAATTGGTTGCATTTATCCACATTTCACACCCACTAGAGTTATTATAGGCCATTGCCAATCATCACAAACAACCACACCATCATAATCCAATTAAACCAGAAAAATCATCAATAAATGGAAAACTTCACCAAATCACTTCAAGTCAAGATAAAACCAGAAATTCAGCACTTTCATCACTAATAAGCATAACTTAAGCATCATTAGATGTAGGAGGAAGATACACACACCACTAACCTAGTAACAAGAGAGGTAGAGGTGTTGGACACCTTAGCTCTTCCAAAAACTTCACCAAATCAACCACTAACACCAACTAGAAAGATTTTATGGAGTAGAAACTAGTTTAGTTGGTTGAGTTATGGATTGAAGCAAGAAGAAATCAAGACTTGAAGAGGTTTTCTTCCTTCCTTGAACTTGAGAGAGAGGGCCGGCCAACAAGAGAAGAAAAATTGTGAATTTTATGCAATTTTTGGATATTTAATCCTTTGGTCAAAAAAGTCAAAATTGTGAATAGTAAATCTTAAAGGAAAACCAATAACATGGTGACACTTGTCACTCTATTTAATGCATTCTTATCACTTCTTTTCTCTCTCACATCAATCACTTCACACACTCTACTTATCTCTTAACACCCGATAAAATTTACACAGTATCCGGAATTTAACCTAATTGGCCGAATTTTTCCGAACTTTTCGCACTAGTGGGTCCCACGTCCAATATATATTCTTAATTTTTTTAAAAACTCACCAATACTAGAAAAAATCATCTAAAAACTATAATTGCTCATAAAATCAACCCAGAAAATGTTTCTAAGCCAGAAAAATGCAAAAAATTATGCAATTAAGGGAACTAAAACCCTAGGAAAATTTTAGGGTATTTACGGGTTCTCACACTCTCCCCTCCTTAAAAGAATGTCGTCCTCGACATTCCACCTGTACTAATCAGATCAAATATCCCTCAAGTGTCACTCGAGCCTTCTAACTAATATAGATCCGGTCAAGATATCGCTCAGAAAACCAATCAAGCATTGGGATTCAATCTATTCCAACTTGTATTCACCAGGTCCAATTTGTTTTCCCCAAAGTCGGCCAAATACTAAAAATCATTCGAATCTCACTTATCGTAATTCATGATCCAGGAAAGCATGGCCTATATAATCCAAGTACTACATATCACGCCAATCCAACCTATCAAATGGTCATGGTTCAATAGGGAGTTAATCACGTACCCAAATAAAACAGGCAAAAGGCTTGAAATCGGACGCAAGGTCCCAGATATTTGGAAGAAATTCAGGGTATAGTGATGCTTTAGATCAAAATTCATCTCTGGTGGTGCTGGACAACATAACAAGCTAGCACAACGGCTATGCTTCACCAAAGAATTTCAGTTCAGTAAGTTGGCCCTGGTGGTGCTGGACAACACAACAAGCTAGCTCAACGGCTAAACTTCACCAAAAGCCTCAGTGCAAAATGTCATCCCTGGTGGTGCTGGACAACACAACAGGCAATGCCCCACCAGAGAGGTTCAGTTCAACCGCTACAAAAGAGTAATAGCCGGTCTACAGTCACACCAGTACGAATAAGTTCAAGAGTAGGGTCAAAGCAGAGCCAAATACTTCAGGTTCATGGTGCATGAGCACGAATAAAAGTATAAGTTCAAGTTCAAGTGCAAGTTCAAGTTCAACCTCAAGGATCATGAGTACGAGTAAGAACACAATGGTCTAGTCTCTGTCCAGCCAATTCACATTCTTAAGCAGTCACAAATTCAAATCCACATTAGGTATGTAAGGCCACACTAGCCTAAACAGGTTCAAGTCTCAAGTAAGCTCAGTCTAATCGGTTCCAGACAGTTCGAGTTCTCTTACCAACCCAATGCAATACTTTCGGAGTTCAAATTTCCATAAAAGTTGGAATATGGTCACAAAACCAATCATAATATATGTTGCGCACAAGAAAATCTCACCAAGTTTCCGACTAGGTTAATCCATTATACACCAGTAGATCTGATCTTCGGATTTATTTTCGGTTCATATTCAGTACTAGGGACCTAATAAATTACATGAAACTATCCATCAATTTCTCCCATGCATACGGAGTTGGCTAAACCCTCGGTCATAATGCTTTACTCCCAGTCCTGCTACCCTACTTAATAGAAGTCTATAATCACAGGACAAGGCATAATTAAGCATCAAAAAGCTTAATACATATACAAGGTATAACAATTTTTGAATCAGGACATGATTCTTTACAGGTATCAAAATTATAGCACGAGCCAAAAGTCACAAAATAAGGCCAATATGTCAGATATTGTATATAGGCAATTAAGTGTCACAACAGATAAAAGCTTATGTAAGCAGGATACCAAAGTCTCAGGACGTGCACCACCCTTCCTAGGTCTATAGTTAAACCAAAGGGTCCAATTATTGCTAATTTCAATCAAATCACATACCCTTACGCAATTAGATCCAATAAAGCCATAACGCCAGCTGAAACCAAGATTATCCATTCGAAGTTAAAAAATCTGAAATAAACAAGCGACCAGCAAAAGCACCATCATCTCCAAGAATAACCAATCTTAGGTTCTATAGTAAAGTCGCAAGTTCCATGTTCAAACCCAAGAAATGAATACAACTCGCTAACTAACGTGCCAAATGGAACCCAAGTCAATTCACACTAACTTCGTACTCTTGATTACAGTCACTCTATATCTCAAAGTTGCCTCAGTCCGTACATTTAAAATTGGCTCACTCTTCTTGAAAGTCAAGAATTTTAAAACATAAGAAAAGTATTTAAAGTAATCAGAAATCTTATCAAGTTCAAGATTCACAATGTTAACCATAAGCTTGCCATTCTTTCAAAAATTCAGGATATATATATATATATATTTTCTTCGTGTAAAGCATGGACAATTTCAAGTGTGAGACTACACTAATATACAATCAAGGGGAAAACTTAGTTTAGAAAATTGTTATCCTGGTATTAACCCATCATATACAAAATTCAACAACTCATCAGTTATTCACTAATTTTCAAATTTGAAATTCAAGTAAAATTCACCTTTTTACCAAAATCAGGAAAATATACATATTTAAAGCATATATATCCTATTTCCACTCATCGCTTACAAATAAAACTAGTACATCCTAGTTTTCTTCAAAATCCCAAAACAGAATTTCTTTAGAAGGTATGTGGGCGGAAAATGCATTTAAACACATTACACGTACACATAGCCCACACAACCAGGTTAAGCAATCATACGGAACAGTCAGTCAATTACATACGAAGTCATTGCATGAAACAATAGGGTCCTCAAAAGTACTTTGAACAACTAGGTCACAAGTGCAAAAGAACTCACGAAAAGCTTTTCCCCTTCTAGGGCTTCGTCCAAATATTTATATCTTAATCAAGGTCGATCACGCTTAACCATACCCGAACAAACCACACGAAGTTCCATAGAATCGCCTTTCTAGTTCACCAAATCCTTTCTAACCTAGGCCCTCATATCCTTCGTATCCGGGCGCAAGAATCTTGTCTAAGATAGTTCACATCTCGAGCCGGCCGGTCCCAAGAGTAAACCATCCTTATTAAAGATTCCTACCCGACATACATACCTAGCTTCCTCGAGTCCCATAATAATGATTCATACACTTATCACATGCCCGGTTCATAACTTACGCTCAAACGAGCACTTAGACATATTCATGAAATTAGGACCACAACACCCCTTGGCCCAGTCTCACTCCGCGCAGAGACCACGCGACGTGGCTCTGATACCACTTGTAACAGCCCCACTTTCCCCTAAGGCGAACCAAAGGGGTTAGCGGACTGCCTGCCCAGCTCTCGCCAGGACTACGGATCAGTTAACGTCGATCTAATGCGCTCCGGAGCTTACCAACGCGCGCAAATAGGTCAAAATCACAAAATAAAAAAAATGAAAAATCGAAGCCGCGATGAACAGTAGAGGACACGTCAGAATCCGGCCGGATTTGGCCCTTTCCTTTTCCAAATTTTTTTTTTCTTTTCCGTTTGAAACGCGTATCAGTTCGAAATCCAACCAAGCATCGACCAGACATATATATACATTGGAAACCAACATTTGCAAGCCAAGACGGCATATCAAATATTCAACTAGTTCATACATGTACAAATAACCATTTACAAGCCAACCATTGGTTGCAACAAAACACTTAGGGTTTTCACCCTCAAGGAGCTATTCAAAATATACATTCACATGAGCTCAACTTGAACCAACTAGCACATTCTTTCCAAAAGTGGTCATTTTCCTGTAAGGAAAACAAATGGCACGGTATGAGCTAAAGCCCAGTGAGCAACTATCACACAAAAGCAGTCAAGATCACATAATCATAACCGTTC
The DNA here is from genome assembly GCA_036785865.1 of Coffea canephora. Classification (NCBI taxonomy): domain Eukaryota; kingdom Viridiplantae; phylum Streptophyta; class Magnoliopsida; order Gentianales; family Rubiaceae; genus Coffea; species Coffea canephora. The sequence continues at coordinate 33,709,315 of CM071922.1, forward strand.
AGTTCAAATATGCAATTAAGAGATAAATCAAACCAGTGAAAGGATACGGTTGGCTCTCAAGAGCCCATTTCCACACTTGCAATCTTGATCCAACCTCATTGACCCTCCGTCAATGTTAAAAGTACCAAAACCGTAGACCTCACTTTACTTCCTTTCCTTCCACCAATCATACCCCAACCGGGCCCGCACTCCATTCAGTCACTTTTGGTAATACTCGAGTTTACCGGAACCAAGGGTCTCATTACCACAAGGTTCCCCAGTACAGTCCCCGTGGCATGATAATTTTCACGACCAAGCCCTCGCTGGCTCGATCCAATTAACTACCATACGGGGTTGAGCTCATAAATGCAGTAAAGCCATTGGATACTCGTCCAACGACATCAAATCAGTTTCCATGAATGGAATGCAGTATCTCATATATCCAGTGCAGTATTTCAGTAAAACAGTCAATAGCCATGAATAAAATCACAAGGGGTGAGGGCGATCAAGTACACCCTCACCTCAATCATTTCCAATAACCAAGTAAGCCTTCAAGGCATCAAATACACATAGCACAAAGCCACATTATAACAAGTAAGTGAGTAGTATACTCACAAATCAAATAAGTGCTATTTCATGCACTTCCGTCAGGGGAATGTCGTGAACCACCGTCACGCCCTAGAACAAGTAAACAAATGCAATGAGACTCGATAACGAGTCATATAGCAATGCCAATCACAACTCCAATAGGGTTTTATAAACATATACAAGCATGATAGCAAACCAGGAATTAAGAAAGGCCTTAAACTTAGGCCTTTGAAAGAAAACCGGATTCGACCTCATAATGCGGTAATGGCACAACTCTCACTACGATTATCGGATGGGGGTGTAAGACCCACCGCTTCGAAGCTATGGAACAGGGCTACAACAATGAAGAAGGTCACTCAATCCAGTTCCTAGCTTAACTAGGTCGAAAATGCCAAATACTATACCAGAATTACCAAAACAGGTTTGCAAATCACACAAAACTGTAATTACTATAACTTAGTCTATACAAGTCCAAATGTCGAAATTCCAAAGGCATATGTTAGCTAAGACATCCAGCTACATTTCATCAGAAGACACCAACAACTAAATCCAAACCAATTCCAGTCAAAATGGCCAATAACCAGTACAGTTTTCGCATTCTGTCCAAAGCAGAACAGCTACAGTAATTTCGTCATAACTCATTCCACATTAATCTAAATGACCTGAAATTTTACAGGCACCTCAAACACATCAATACCTACAACTTTCATGTTTTGAGCAAAGTCAAATTCGGCCTCTAACCCTATGATCCAAAACCAGACAGAATTGGGGATTTAAGAACCCTAACTTTTCAGTTTTCATTCCAAATCCAAAATTGGTTGCATTTATCCACATTTCACACCCACTAGAGTTATTATAGGCCATTGCCAATCATCACAAACAACCACACCATCATAATCCAATTAAACCAGAAAAATCATCAATAAATGGAAAACTTCACCAAATCACTTCAAGTCAAGATAAAACCAGAAATTTCAGCACTTTCATCACTAATAAGCATAACTTAAGCATCATTAGATGTAGGAGGAAGATACACACACCACTAACCTAGTAACAAGAGAGGTAGAGGTGTTGGACACCTTAGCTCTTCCAAAAACTTCACCAAATCAACCACTAACACCAACTAGAAAGATTTTATGGAGTAGAAACTAGTTTAGTTGGTTGAGTTATGGATTGAAGCAAGAAGAAATCAAGACTTGAAGAGGTTTTTCTTCCTTCCTTGAACTTGAGAGAGAGGGCCGGCCAACAAGAGAAGAAAAATTGTGAATTTTATGCAATTTTTGGATATTTAATCCTTTGGTCAAAAAAGTCAAAATTGTGAATAGTAAATCTTAAAGGAAAACCAATAACATGGTGACACTTGTCACTCTATTTAATGCATTCTTATCACTTCTTTTCTCTCTCACATCAATCACTTCACACACTCTACTTATCTCTTAACACCCGATAAAATTTACACAGTATCCGGAATTTAACCTAATTGGCCGAATTTTTCCGAACTTTTCGCACTAGTGGGTCCCACGTCCAATATATATTCTTAATTTTTTAAAAACTCACCAATACTAGAAAAATCATCTAAAAACTATAATTGCTCATAAAATCAACCCAGAAAATGTTTCTAAGCCAGAAAATGCAAAAATTATGCAATTAAGGGAACTAAAACCCTAGGAAAATTTTTAGGGTATTTACGGGTTCTCACACTCTCCCCTCCTTAAAAGAATGTCGTCCTCGACATTCCACCTGTACTAATCAGATCAAATATCCCTCAAGTGTCACTCGAGCCTTCTAACTAATATAGATCCGGTCAAGATATCGCTCAGAAACCAATCAAGCATTGGGATTCAATCTATTCCAACTTGTATTCACCAGGTCCAATTTGTTTTCCCCAAAGTCGGCCAAATACTAAAAATCATTCGAATCTCACTTATCGTAATTCATGATCCAGAAAGCATGGCCTATATAATCCAAGTACTACATATCACGCCAATCCAACCTATCAAATGGTCATGGTTCAATAGGGAGTTAATCACGTACCCAAATAAAACAGGCAAAAGGCTTGAAATCGGACGCAAGGTCCCAGATATTTGGAAGAAATTCAGGGTATAGTGATGCTTTAGATCAAAATTCATCTCTGGTGGTGCTGGACAACATAACAAGCTAGCACAACGGCTATGCTTCACCAAAGAATTTCAGTTCAGTAAGTTGGCCCTGGTGGTGCTGGACAACACAACAAGCTAGCTCAACGGCTAAACTTCACCAAAAGCCTCAGTGCAAAATGTCATCCCTGGTGGTGCTGGACAACACAACAGGCAATGCCCCACCAGAGAGGTTCAGTTCAACCGCTACAAAAGAGTAATAGCCGGTCTACAGTCACACCAGTACGAATAAGTTCAAGAGTAGGGTCAAAGCAGAGCCAAATACTTCAGGTTCATGGTGCATGAGCACGAATAAAAGTATAAGTTCAAGTTCAAGTGCAAGTTCAAGTTCAACCTCAAGGATCATGAGTACGAGTAAGAACACAATGGTCTAGTCTCTGTCCAGCCAATTCACATTCTTAAGCAGTCACAAATTCAAATCCACATTAGGTATGTAAGGCCACACTAGCCTAAACAGGTTCAAGTCTCAAGTAAGCTCAGTCTAATCGGTTCCAGACAGTTCGAGTTCTCTTACCAACCCAATGCAATACTTTCGGAGTTCAAATTTCCATAAAAGTTGGAATATGGTCACAAAACCAATCATAATATATGTTGCGCACAAGAAAATCTCACCAAGTTTCCGACTAGGTTAATCCATTATACACCAGTAGATCTGATCTTTGGATTTATTTTCGGTTCATATTCAGTACTAGGGACCTAATAAATTACATGAAACTATCCATCAATTTCTCCCATGCATACGGAGTTGGCTAAACCCTCGGTCATAATGCTTTACTCCCAGTCCTGCTACCCTACTTAATAGAAGTCTATAATCACAGGACAAGGCATAATTAAGCATCAAAAAGCTTAATACATATACAAGGTATAACAATTTTTGAATCAGGACATGATTCTTTACAGGTATCAAAATTATAGCACGAGCCAAAAGTCACAAAATAAGGCCAATATGTCAGATATTGTATATAGGCAATTAAGTGTCACAACAGATAAAAGCTTATGTAAGCAGGATACCAAAGTCTCAGGACGTGCACCACCCTTCCTAGGTCTATAGTTAAACCAAAGGGTCCAATTATTGCTAATTTCAATCAAATCACATACCCTTACGCAATTAGATCCAATAAAGCCATAACGCCAGCTGAAACCAAGATTATCCATTCGAAGTTAAAAATCTGAAATAAACAAGCGACCAGCAAAAGCACCATCATCTCCAAGAATAACCAATCTTAGGTTCTATAGTAAAGTCGCAAGTTCCATGTTCAAACCCAAGAAATGAATACAACTCGCTAACTAACGTGCCAAATGGAACCCAAGTCAATTCACACTAACTTCGTACTCTTGATTACAGTCACTCTATATCTCAAAGTTGCCTCAGTCCGTACATTTAAAATTGGCTCACTCTTCTTGAAAGTCAAGAATTTTAAAACATAAGAAAAGTATTTAAAGTAATCAGAAATCTTATCAAGTTCAAGATTCACAATGTTAACCATAAGCTTGCCATTCTTTCAAAAATTCAGGATATATATATATATATATATATATTTTCTTCGTGTAAAGCATGGACAATTTCAAGTGTGAGACTACACTAATATACAATCAAGGGGAAAACTTAGTTTAGAAATTGTTATCCTGGTATTAACCCATCATATACAAAATTCAACAACTCATCAGTTATTCACTAATTTTCAAATTTGAAATTCAAGTAAAATTCACCTTTTTACCAAAATCAGGAAAATATACATATTTAAAGCATATATATCCTATTTCCACTCATCGCTTACAAATAAAACTAGTACATCCTAGTTTTCTTCAAAATCCCAAAACAGAATTTCTTTAGAAGGTATGTGGGCGGAAAATGCATTTAAACACATTACACGTACACATAGCCCACACAACCAGGTTAAGCAATCATACGGAACAGTCAGTCAATTACATACGAAGTCATTGCATGAAACAATAGGGTCCTCAAAAGTACTTTGAACAACTAGGTCACAAGTGCAAAAGAACTCACGAAAAGCTTTTCCCCTTCTAGGGCTTCGTCCAAATATTTATATCTTAATCAAGGTCGATCACGCTTAACCATACCCGAACAAACCACACGAAGTTCCATAGAATCGCCTTTCTAGTTCACCAAATCCTTTCTAACCTAGGCCCTCATATCCTTCGTATCCGGGCGCAAGAATCTTGTCTAAGATAGTTCACATCTCGAGCCGGCCGGTCCCAAGAGTAAACCATCCTTATTAAAGATTCCTACCCGACATACATACCTAGCTTCCTCGAGTCCCATAATAATGATTCATACACTTATCACATGCCCGGTTCATAACTTACGCTCAAACGAGCACTTAGACATATTCATGAAATTAGGACCACAACACCCCTTGGCCCAGTCTCACTCCGCGCAGAGACCACGCGACGTGGCTCTGATACCACTTGTAACAGCCCCACTTTCCCCTAAGGCGAACCAAAGGGGTTAGCGGACTGCCTGCCCAGCTCTCGCCAGGACTACGGATCAGTTAACGTCGATCTAATGCGCTCCGGAGCTTACCAACGCGCGCAAATAGGTCAAAATCACAAAATAAAAAAAATGAAAATCGAAGCCGCGATGAACAGTAGAGGACACGTCAGAATCCGGCCGGATTTGGCCCTTTCCTTTTCCAAATTTTTTTTTCTTTTCCGTTTGAAACGCGTATCAGTTCGAAATCCAACCAAGCATCGACCAGACATATATATACATTGGAAACCAACATTTGCAAGCCAAGACGGCATATCAAATATTCAACTAGTTCATACATGTACAAATAACCATTTACAAGCCAACCATTGGTTGCAACAAAACACTTAGGGTTTTCACCCTCAAGGAGCTATTCAAAATATACATTCACATGAGCTCAACTTGAACCAACTAGCACATTCTTTCCAAAAGTGGTCATTTTCCTGTAAGGAAAACAAATGGCACGGTATGAGCTAAAGCCCAGTGAGCAACTATCACACAAAAGCAGTCAAGATCACATAATCATAACCGTTCAGTTCAAATATGCAATTAAGAGATAAATCAAACCAGTGAAAGGATACGGTTGGCTCTCAAGAGCCCATTTCCACACTTGCAATCTTGATCCAACCTCATTGACCCTCCGTCAATGTTAAAAGTACCAAAACCGTAGACCTCACTTTACTTCCTTTCCTTCCACCAATCATACCCCAACCGGGCCCGCACTCCATTCAGTCACTTTTGGTAATACTCGAGTTTACCGGAACCAAGGGTCTCATTACCACAAGGTTCCCCAGTACAGTCCCCGTGGCATGATAATTTTCACGACCAAGCCCTCGCTGGCTCGATCCAATTAACTACCATACGGGGTTGAGCTCATAAATGCAGTAAAGCCATTGGATACTCGTCCAACGACATCAAATCAGTTTCCATGAATGGAATGCAGTATCTCATATATCCAGTGCAGTATTTCAGTAAAACAGTCAATAGCCATGAATAAAATCACAAGGGGTGAGGGCGATCAAGTACACCCTCACCTCAATCATTTCCAATAACCAAGTAAGCCTTCAAGGCATCAAATACACATAGCACAAAGCCACATTATAACAAGTAAGTGAGTAGTATACTCACAAATCAAATAAGTGCTATTTCATGCACTTCCGTCAGGGGAATGTCGTGAACCACCGTCACGCCCTAGAACAAGTAAACAAATGCAATGAGACTCGATAACGAGTCATATAGCAATGCCAATCACAACTCCAATAGGGTTTTATAAACATATACAAGCATGATAGCAAACCAGGAATTAAGAAAGGCCTTAAACTTAGGCCTTGGAAAGAAAACCGGATTCGACCTCATAATGCGGTAATGGCACAACTCTCACTACGATTATCGGATGGGGGTGTAAGACCCACCGCTTCGAAGCTATGGAACAGGGCTACAACAATGAAGAAGGTCACTCAATCCAGTTCCTAGCTTAACTAGGTCGAAAATGCCAAATACTATACCAGAATTACCAAAACAGGTTTGCAAATCACACAAAACTGTAATTACTATAACTTAGTCTATACAAGTCCAAATGCCGAAATTCCAAAGGCATATGTTAGCTAAGACATCCAGCTACATTTCATCAGAAGACACCAACAACTAAATCCAAACCAATTCCAGTCAAAATAGCCAATAACCAGTACAGTTTTCGCATTCTGTCCAAAGCAGAACAGCTACAGTAATTTCATCATAACTCATTCCACATTAATTCAAATACCTTAAATTTTACAGGAACCTCAAACACATCAATACCTACAATTTTCATGTTTTGAGCAAAGTCAAATTTGGCCTCTAACCCTATGATCCAAAACCGGACAGAATTGGGGATTTAAGAACCCTAACTTTTCAGTTTTCATTCCAAATCCAAAATTGGTTGCATTTATCCACATTTCACACCCACTAGAGTTATTATAGGCCATTGCCAATCATCACAAACAACCACACCATCATAATCCAATTAAACCAGAAAAATCATCAATAAATGGAAAACTTCACCAAATCATTTCAAGTCAAGATAAAACCAGAAATTTCAGCACTTTAATCACTAATAAGCATAACTTAAGCATCATTAGATGTAGGAGGAAGATACACACACCACTAACCTAGTAACAAGAGAGGTAGAGGTGTTGGACACCTTAGCTCTTCCAAAAACTTCACCAAATCAACCACTAACACCAACTAGAAAGATTTTATGGAGTAGAAACTAGTTTAGTTGGTTGAGTTATGGATTGAAGCAAGAAGAAATCAAGACTTGAAGAGGTTTTTCTTCCTTCCTTGAACTTGAGAGAGAGGGCCGGCCAACAAGAGAAGAAAAATTGTGAATTTTATGCAATTTTTGGATATGTAATCCTTTGGTCAAAAAAGTCAAAATTGTGAATAGTAAATCTTAAAGGAAAACCAATAACATGGTGACACTTGTCACTCTATTTAATGCATTCTTATCACTTCTTTTCTCTCTCACATCAATCACTTCACACACTCTACTTATCTCTTAACACCCGATAAAATTTACACAGTATCCGGAATTTAACCTAATTGGCCGAATTTTTCCGAACTTTTCGCACTAGTGGGTCCCACGTCCAATATATATTCTTAATTTTTTAAAAACTCACCAATACTAGAAAAATCATCTAAAAACTATAATTGCTCATAAAATCAACCCAGAAAATGTTTCTAAGCCAGAAAATGCAAAAATTATGCAATTAAGGGAACTAAAACCCTAGGAAAATTTTTAGGGTATTTACGGGTTCTCACAGAACGACTGAGTCCCGGCGAGAGCTGGGCAGGCGACCCGCCGAACCCTTTGGTACGCCCTAGGGGGAAGTGGGGCCGTCACAGTTGGTATCAGAGTTTTGGCTTTCGATCTCTGTAGTGTATCCTAGGCTTGAAGTTTAGGATGCCGGACTGTGGATTTGGTTTGCAACATTAGTGATTCTTGCGGGATATCTCGACTTGATTGGTACAAGATGGAATGTCGAGGACGACATTCTTTTAAGGAGGGGAGATTGTGACGCCCGGAAAACTAGGAGTATGAGAAACCGAAAATTTTTAAATATTTTCTCGACATTATTTTGTTTTCTTGTCTCTAAGTCTGTTTTCTTCAATATATTAATTTTTTATACATTTCTATAAGGAAATATAGTTTCCAAATCATTTTCTTGATCCAAGTTAGTCCACGTTAATTTTGAAGTGCGTTTTCAACGTGGGACGCGCAAGTGCGGTAAATGCATTATATTTTTGACAACTTGTTAGATTTTTGTATTAAGTGATATTATTGTACAAGGTGTTAAGATATTTGTATTGGAGAGACAAAAAGATAAGTTTTAAACGTAAAGGTGACAAGTGTCACCATCTAATTTACTCTTGACTTTGACCATTTGACTTTACCTTTACCTTTACCAAATAAATATCAAAAAATTGACCAAAAATAAGCTCTTATTTGAAGCTCTCTTGGCCGACTTTCTTGCTCAAAGAAAGGAAGAAAACTCTCCACAATTTTGGTCTCTAATCTTGCTCAATCTCTCAAATCAACCGTTTAATCTTGCATTTGTTCCATAAAACTTCTTCTATTAGTGTTTGTGAGTTGTTTGGTGGAGTTATTTGGAAAGTTAAGGTGCCTAGTTGCTCTATCTCTTGTATTGCTAAGGTGAGTTGTGAAGGACCCCTCTCCTTCCTCTAATGATGTTCAATTCATGATTGGTGGTGGTATGAGATGCAATATTATGGATTATTTCTTGATTTGTGGTTGAAGTGATGAAGTTTTATTATTTTTGGGGATTTTTCTGTTTTAATATAAGCATGGTTGTGTGGCTATCTATGATGATTGGAAATGATGTTTAATGACTCTAGGAGGTGGAAAAAGTGATTAATTGCAATCAATTTCTGTTTTGGAAGGAAAAGTGGAAAACTAGGTTTCAATGTTCTTCATTCTGTCCGAATTTATAGCTCATAGATAGAGGCCGAATTGGCCTTGTCTTAAAACATGAAAGTTGTAGGGAATGACATTTTAAAGGTTCCTACAAAATTTCAGGTCAATCGGAGTAGTGTGGAATGAGAAAAGTCGAAATTACTATTGCTGTTCTGGTTTTACTCGAAATTGAGAAGTGCGCCTGTAATTGGTTGTTTTGGCTGCAATTGCTTCAGAATTGGTTGTTGAGGCCTTCTGATGAAATTTAGCCCTGTTTCTTAGCTTTCAGATGGTTTTGGAATTTCTGGATTTGGACTTGGATAGCCTGATTTATGATGTTTCCGCTGGAATGCGTTCTGTGAATCTGTTTTTCCGGTTCTGGTGTAGTTTCTTGCATTTTTGACCTGGTTACACTCGAAACTGGGTTGAGTGACCTTCTGTGATATTGTAGCCCTATCTCTTAGTTTCGAAACGGTGTATCTTGTACCTTCATCTGACAATCGTAGTGCCTTTGGTGCCATTACCGTAAAAGGATGTCAAAAGCTATTTTTCTGGTTTTGAGCTTAACCTTCATTTCTGAACTTTTCCCTAGCTTGACTTGTACTAGTACTACTTGGAGCTTGCTGAATGACTATTGGATGAACTTGTTGTTGTGTGTGTACCTTTGGGACTGGCTGAGGAAATAATGAAGCCATGATGGCTGGAAAAGTTAGCAAATTCAGGGGAAGTGCTGTCCGAACTTTGAAGGGACTTGTTTGCATTGAATTTGTGATCTAAGACTTGGATTTGAGCAAGGCAATGTTATATGATGGATGATTCTGAGCCATGGAGGTGAGTGACCCCAAACTATTGTTAAAGCTTCTTATGAAATGTTTCTTGCATTATTTACTCGACTGCATCTCATGCATGCTTGCATGTGAATTCATGATATGATTTTGGCTTCAATGAGTTCTTGGGGAGTCTTGTGCTGGACACCAACGTCTCCACCTCTGTTTACTTGGAGCAAATGGCTCCGGAGCTCAAAAAGGGGCTCCCTCTTAATGTTAATGTTAATGTTAAATGATCTATTTGAGCGTTGGGTGTTCAAGTACTATGATTTCACTGGCTCACGAGAGCAATAAACGGACATTTATTCTTTGAATCATGACATCATCGAAAGGATCGAAATGCAATATTGTGAAATATATTTGATTACTGATTTTACTGGTTACTCGCTGAGCTTCTAGCTCACCCCAAAAATGTTTTATTCCCCTCCACAGGGCTCGTGGCGAAGGAAGGCTTGTTGTGCTTATTCACGTGAATAGATGGCCTATATTTTGTACAAATTTGGATTTGGAATCATTTTATGTATAGTTGGAAATTGTTTTCGCTTCGCTTGTGACATGTAATTATTGGAGACTTGGATGTGTAATTGTGGGAACATTTGATGTAATTTTTGAGATTTATATTGTAATCTGTTTGAGGAATGCAGTGTGTGACGACCCCATTTTCCCCTAAGGCGAACCAGAGGGGTCAACGGGCCGCCTGCCCAGCTCTCGCCGGGACTCAGTCGATCACTACATTCCTCAAACAAATACAAGATAAAATCTCAAATATAACTCAAATGTTCAAACATTTGCATATCAAAAGGCGAAGCGTCCACGCATCCGCTGCGCCACTCTGATCCTTGATCACAATTATGATACAGGAGGAAGTCCAAAACTAGACTATTACACAACAGGAAATCCAAATTCAACTGTACACAAGATAATCTATCCACTCGCATGAACAAGCACTACAAGCCTTCACTTTGCCTTGAGCCCTGTGGAGGGGAATAAAATATTTTGGGGTGAGCTAGAAGCTCAGCGAGTAACCAATAAAATCAATTATCAAATCAGTTTCACAAACATTCATTTCGATAATGTCATGATTCAATAATCAATGCACTTTCATTTCTCTCGTGAGCCAGTGAAATCATGGTACTTAGACGTCCAACGCTCCAAACAATCATTTAACATTAAACACTTAACATTGAACATTGAACATTGAGAAAGAGCCCATTGGTGCTCTACAGGAACATTAAACGGTGGAGGAGACGTTGGGGTCCAGCACACGAATTCCAAGTACTCATTGGAGCCAAAACATGTCAAGAACTTATATGCCGGCACACAGGATATGCAATCAAAGAAACGATGCAAGAAACATTACAAAGGTAACGTTGGAAATCGTTTGAGGTCACTCACCTCCACGGCTCACAATCCTCGTCCAATATAGCCAATTTCATCGTTCAAGTCCAAGCCGTTTAACTTAACTCAAAGCAACCAACGCTATCCAAAATCGGACAGCATTTCCCCTTAATTCCTTTATTTTTTCCAACCTACAAACAAACCCAATCACATAGCAATTAACCACAATTGCTCATACAATTCACAAACGATAAAACATATCCAATTAGGGCCTTAATACCCCTCAATTGAGCCAATTAGAAGTTCATAAGCCAACCTTGGAAAAATTCCCAAATTGAAACCCTAAAACCAGAAATTATACCATAAGCGTAAATTTTCCGCAAACGATCACAATTAACGCACAATCACTTCATTTAGCACCATTTCAATCCATCAATTCAAGCCAACTAATCATAATCATTTAAAATCAGAAAAATACTCAATAAATCAGAAATTCACCATAATTTCCATAAACCCATGAAATACTCCACAAAATAACCCACATGTCCACTACAAACCATTAATTATCCAATACTAGAACCAAAAGTAACTTGCATATCCAACTTACCTCCAATCCAAGAGAGCTACCAAACTAAAGCTTCCCCTTCAAAACCAATCCACCAAAAGCTTTAAACCACCTTAGTGCACCCTTGTGTGGAGTAGCTTCCAAAACCATTGGTTAAAACTCAAGATTTTGGGCAAAGATTGAAATTAGGAAATTTGGGAGTTTTCTCTCTATGAAGCTCGGTTGAGCAGGGGAAGAAAAATGAGATATTTTGGCAAAACAATGAGATAAGAGGGAAGAAAAAGGCAGCCGGTCAAAGCTGACCGGCTGTGACACGTCACAATCCGGCCAGAATCTGGCCGGATTTCCGGCCGGATTCTTGGCCGGATTCGAGGCCGAAGCAAACTCAATTTTTTTCAAAATGGCCAGGCAATCCGGCCAGCTATCCGGCCAGAAACTGGCCGGATTTCCGGCCGGATTCGGCCCCCTTCACATTTCCAAAATTTTTTCTTCTTTTCCAAGTTCAAAAGCTGTGCTCCTCCGCTCGTCCAACGAAAAATCCATAAAATGAAAACCCCATTTTTTCCGGGGCGTCACACAGTGAACGACTGAGTCCCGGCGAGAGCTGGGCAGGCGACCCGCCGAACCCTTTGGTACGCCCTAGGGGGAAGTGGGGCCGTCACAGTTGGTATCAGAGCTTAGGCTTTCGATCTCTGTAGTGTATCCTAGGCTTGAAGTTTAGGATGCCGGACTGTGGATTTGGTTTGCAACATTAGTGATTCTTGCGGGATATCTCGACTTGATTGGTACAAGATGGAATGTCGAGGACGACATTCTTTTAAGGAGGGGAGATTGTGACGCCCCGAAAACTAGGAGTATGAGAAACCGAAAATTTTTAAATATTTTCTCGACATTATTTTGTTTTCTTGTCTCTAAGTCTGTTTTCTTCAATATATTAATTTTTTATACATTTCTATAAGGAAATATAGTTTCCAAATCATTTTCTTGATCCAAGTTAGTCCACGTTAATTTTGAAGTGCGTTTTCAACGTGGGACGCGCAAGTGCGGTAAATGCATTATATTTTTGACAACTTGTTAGATTTTTGTATTAAGTGATATTATTGTACAAGGTGTTAAGATATTTGTATTGGAGAGACAAAAAGATAAGTTTTAAACGTAAAGGTGACAAGTGTCACCATCTAATTTACTCTTGACTTTGACCATTTCACTTTACCTTTACCTTTACCAAATAAATATCAAAAAATTGACCAAAAATAAGCTCTTATTTGAAGCTCTCTTGGCCGACTTTCTTGCTGAAAGAAAGGAAGAAAACTCTCCACAATTTTGGTCTCTAATGTTGCTCAATCTCTCAAATCAACCGTTTAATCTTGCATTTGTTCCATAAAACTTCTTCTATTAGTGTTTGTGAGTTGTTTGGTGGAGTTATTTGGAAGGTTAAGGTGCCTAGTTGCTCTATCTCTTGTATTGCTAGGGTGAGTTGTGAAGGACCCCTCTCCTTCCTCTAATGATGTTCAATTCATGATTGGTGGTGGTATGAGATGCAATATTATGGATTATTTCTTGATTTGTGGTTGAAGTGATGAAGTTTTATTATTTTTGGGGATTTTTCTGTTTTAATATAAGCATGGTTGTGTGGCTATCTATGATGATTGGAAATGATGTTTAATGACTCTAGGAGGTGGAAAAAGTGATTAATTGCAATCAATTTCTGTTTTGGAAGGAAAAGTGGAAAACTAGGTTTCAATGTTCTTCATTCTGTCCGAATTTATAGCTCATAGATAGAGGCCGAATTGGCCTTGGCTTAAAACATGAAAGTTGTAGGGAATGACATTTTAAAGGTTCCTACAAAATTTCAGGTCAATCGGAGTAGTGTGGAATGAGAAAAGTCGAAATTACTATTGCTGTTCTGGTTTTACCCGAAATTGAGAAGTGCGCCTGTAATTGATTGTTTTGGCAGCAATTACTTCCGAATTGGTTATTGAGGCCTTCTGATGAAATTTAGCCCTGTATCTTAGCTTTCAGCTGGTTTTGGAATTTCTGGATTTGGACTTGGATAGCCTGATTTATGATGTTTCCGCTGGAATACGTTCTGTGAATATGTTTTTCCGGTTCTGGTGTAGTTTCTTGCATTTTTGACCTGGTTACACTCGAAACTGGGTTGAGTGACCTTCTGTGATATTGTAGCCCTATCTATTAGTTTCGAAACGTTGTATCTTGTACCTTCATCTGACAATCGTAGTGCCTTTGGTGCCATTACCGTAAAAGGATGTCAAAAGCTATTTTTCTGGTTTTGAGCTTAACCTTCATTTCTGAACTTTTCCCTAGCTTGACTTGTACTAGTACTACTTGGAGCTTGCTGAATGACTATTGGATGAACTTGTTGTTGTGTGTGTACCTTTGGGACTGGCTGAGGAAATAATGAAGCCATGATGGCTGGAAAAGTTAGCAAATTCAGGGGAAGTGCTGTCCGAACTTTGAAGGGACTTGTTTGCATTGAATTTGTGATCTAAGACTTGGATTTGAGCAAGGCAATGTTATATGATGGATGATTCTGAGCCATGGAGGTGAGTGACCCCAAACTATTGTTAAAGCTTCTTATGAAATGTTTCTTGCATTATTTACTCGACTGCATCTCATGCGTGCTTGCATGTGAATTCATGATATGATTTTGGCTTCAATGAGTTCTTGGGGAGTCTTGTGCTGGACACCAACGTCTCCACCTCTGTTTACTTGGAGCAAATGGCTCCGGAGCTCAAAAAGGGGCTCCCTCTTAATGTTAATGTTAATGTTAAATGATCTATTTGAGCGTTGGGTGTTCAAGTACTATGATTTCACTGGCTCACGAGAGCAATAAACGGACATTTATTCTTTGAATCATGACATCATCGAAAGGATCGAAATGCAACATTGTGAAATATATTTGATTACTGATTTTACTGGTTACTCGCTGAGCTTCTAGCTCACCCCAAAAATGTTTTATTCCCCTCCACAGGGCTCGTGGCGAAGGAAGGCTTGTTGTGCTTATTCACGTGAATAGATGGCCTATATTTTGTACAAATTTGGATTTGGAATCATTTTATGTATAGTTGGAAATTGTTTTCGCTTCGCTTGTGACATGTAATTATTGGAGACTTGGATGTGTAATTGTGGGAACATTTGATGTAATTTTTGAGATTTATATTGTAATCTGTTTGAGGAATGTAGTGAACGACTGAGTCCCGGCGAGAGCTGGGCAGGCGACCTGCCGAACCCTTTGGTACGCCCTAGGGGGAATTGGCGCCGTCACAAAATAAGCCAATACTCAGTGAGGCCAAGAAAGTCATGCAAGCATGTTGTTCAAGTATCAATAACATTTATACCATAAATAAAGCGATAAAATCAAGTAATTCACGATTAACAATTAAACATACTTGAGTAGGATACAGGAGCTTTCAAGAGCTAATTTCCACTTGCTTCGCCACGGCTCGATCCCATACCCCCTCGTGATGACACTCCGTCATTCGGGTAGGTATTATGTCCATAGAAATTTCACTCATTACTTCATCCATCCATCATTCCACCCCTCTCGGATCCATAACCAAACACGCACGAAAAGAGCGATACTCGCCGAGTATGTAGAACAAGATCTCAAAAGATCAAATTTTGTTTTGTTATTCTCTTGGTTCATCAAGCTTCTCGACCAAGCCCATGTCGGCTCGAGTTGCAAGATTGGCTAAGAGATTTGGCCGTCCCCATAAGTCGAGGAGGTTCACTCCACTCAACATCACGACACGCATGATAACACGACATGCACACGAAAACAAGTATATTTTGCCGATGAGATTCACTCCAATCGACTTTAAAAATCAAGTTTAAGGCAAATAAAGTTCGAATAAAGGAGAGCGAGTGCGATAAAGTACACACTCGTTGTGAGAACCCGTGAATTTTTCTTATTTTTCGGACTTCATTTCTGCATGCCTTTTCTTTATTTTCTTGATTAGAAAAATTTTCTAGATAATTTTTATGAGTAAATATAGTTCTAGAATTATTTTTCTAGTATTAATTAGTTTTTGAGAAATTAAGAGCGTATACCGGTTGTGGGACCCACTAGTGCGGTAAGTTGATAAAATTCGGCCAATTAGGTTATGTTTTGTATACCGGGATTAATGTACTAGGTGATAAGAGGTAATTAGAAGTTACTTAGTTGTATTATTGTTGGATTAGCATTGGAGGGAAAAAGGATAAGCTTTAGGGACAAAAGGTGACAAGTGTCACCATGCCATTTATTCTTGGACTTTGACTAATTTTCCTACTTTACCATTTAATCAAAATTTGACCACAAATTCATCACATTTTTGCTCCCCTTTTGGCCGAACCTCTTGCTCAAGAAAAGAAAAAAATCCTCCAACTTCCTGCTTCATAATCTTGCTTCAATCTTCAAATCAAACCGATAAAACTTCAAATCACTCCATAAAATCCCTTTGCTAAGTGGTCTTGAGGTAGTTGGTGAAGTGGTTTGAGAAACAAAGGTGCTTAGTTGGCTCTTCTCTTGAGTTGCAAGGTGAGTAGCTAAGGAGTTCATTCTATGGTCTTGCTAATGTGAAATCGGTAACTTGTGTTAGTCAAAGATGTGATTTAGTGGAAGATTTCATGACTTTTAGTTGAGATTGGTGACTTTTATATTTATTCTTGAATTTTTTTGTTTTCATATGTTTAATATTGTGTGACCATGGATGATGACTTGGGATAGCTTAGAATGAAGCTATTGGGCGTAAATTGTAGCTAATTGCGGAAAATTTCCACTTTGTGCGGAAAATTCCAGATTAGGGTTTCATTTTTTTCCCAATTCTGCCTGGTACTGTTACACCTAGTTAGAGGCCGAATTAGCCTTATCACAAAACATGAAAGTTTTATAGAATAATGTTTTATAGTAGCCTACAAATTTTCAGCTGAATCGGAGCAACGTATCCTGTGAAAAGACTGAAATACCCCTGCTACCCTGTTTCTATCCGAACATGCTAATCATCTTCTGTAATTGGTTGTTTTGACCAGGAATACTACTGATTTGGTTGTTGATGTCTTCTTAAGAATTATAGAATTGTATCTTAGCTTTCAAATGGCTTTGGAATTAGATGAATCGGAGTTGTGTGTGCTGAGATATGATTGAATGAATCAGAACTGCTAGTTGAATTTCACAGTGAGTTTCGAAGTGGAAAATCTGGGGTTGTTTTGGTAACTTTGACCTAGTTAGGGTGAGAACTGGACTTAGTAGTCTTCATCAAAGTTATAGCTCTCTGTCTTAGCTTCGAAACAATATAACTTGCACTTCAATACAATAAGCATAGCTTCGGTTATGTCTGATACGCTAAGTAGCGGTGAATTTGCCTTTTTGGTTTCTTAGCTTAAAGTTCATTCCCGGTCATTTTCCTAGCTCAATCTTGTACTTGAATGACTTTGAGCCTATTGAACGGCTGTTGTGATGAATTTATATTGTGTATGACTTTGGGATTGGTTGAGGAAAATAATGAAGCCACAAATGGCTGGAAAATAGGTAAATACAGAGGGCATGCTGCCCAAAATTTTAGGGCTACGCAATTCTTTCAAGTTGAGTTGATATTGATAAAAATGATGGGTTTTAGGAGTTGTTTGTAACCCTAGGACCAACTGTTATCTCTTTTGCTCAAAAGTCATATGTTATTCTTTTGTACTAGTACTTAACCTGGAAAGGCGTACGACATGTAGTCGAGCCTCATTTATGCATTCCATTTACTGGATTTGTGACTGTGGGAACCATAATTGTTTACTTTGGTTATTCTAGGGTTTCTTGGTGATTAGAGCCCTACCTTGGTTGAAACTTTTGACGTATTCTAGCTTTAACTGGTGAGTGCACCACTCCCTTGAATTAGTGCTAAACTGGTTTTCTGTACTTGCAAATTGCTATTTGAATGTCTTTCCTGACTGTTTATCTTGTATGAGATGAGGGTGTACTTTATCACACTCATTCTCTTGCCTGTACTGAATGAACTAGAATCTATTACTTGTACTTGTTATGTACTTGAATTTGTTACTTGCACTTGTTATGAGATCGTTTGGAAGTGTGTCCAACGATCGTCCTGTTAAACTTGAGCTCAACCTCATGGGGAGTTAATTAAATCGAGCCAGCAAGGGCTTGGTCGAGATAATTGACAATCCATGGGTACCTGTTCTTGGGGAATCTTTGGGTATTGAGACTCTTGATTCCGGTATACTCGAGTATTACCATTCCTGTTCCTATTTGGCGTTCGGGCCCGGTAAGGGGTTTGTTTGGTGAATAGGGTTTTGGCGTTAAAGTGGTGTTCTACTCGACTGGTTCCATTATTTGAATGTTGACGGAGGGTCAACGAGGCTGGATCAAGTATAGCAACGGGGATTTGGCTCCTGAGAGCCACTTGTATCCTTTACATTGTGATGTTCATTCATTTCTCGTATTTGGTGTGAATATGTGCTTCCAAAGTGCTTTCTCATGAATTCTACTGATTCTACTGTTTATACTATTGGTGACTCATTGAGCTTTTAGCTCACCCCGTTCCGTTATCCTTGTTTTCCTTACAGGGAACCATCTTTTGGAACTGCAATGTTTTGAGAAATGAGTTGAGCTAGTTAGAAATTCTTTTGTTATTTTGGTATAGCTCCTCGACAACTTGGAAACCCTAAATGTATCTTAATACAATGTTTCCTTTTGGATTTGTAAACTGTTTTCTCATGTTTATGTAACATATGTATTCGGGAATGTACATTCTTTCATGGCAAACAAAGTGTACCTGTATTTGGTTGGATCCTGCATGGCGGCGGCCCTTCTATTTCGTTTCGATTCTTGTAGTTTTATTCCGGTTTTGATGGAGGTATGACTGAGTCCCGGTGAGAGCTGGGCAGGCGGTCCACCGAACCCTTTGGTTCGCTTTAGGGTGAGGTAGGGCTGTTACACTCATCTCATCAAGTAACATTCACGAATATGAGCAAGATAAATCAAGTAAATACATCAAGTCATGCACTTGACACTCACCTAGTGAAAATAAGAGTGCTGCACAATCACGTATTTAGGCGTCCCTTGTGAGATCCTCTTGAAAGTCTCCTTGAGTGCCAGAGCAAATAATTTACATTACACACTATCACTTTTAAACTCCTTATTAACAAGAAAGAGATTCTACCCTTGTACAATCTAAAAAAATATCATGAAAGAGAGTCTTAATTACTCATAAATCGAGACTCAAAAGTGAGATTTAATAACTGATTTTCATCTTTGAAATCAAGTGTAAAATGGTCATGCAATATCGAAGGAAAATGGAGAGTTTCTAAAAACTCAATTCCCTTCAAGTTCAGAAATTCCAGATTTGAGGTGCATTCTTTGAAAAATCATATCTCCCTCTCCGTAGGTCCAAAATTGGAAAACTTGGTATTGTTGGAAACTACTTCCAAAGTACTAAAAGTTCCTATAAGGTACATTTCCATGATTCAAAACGGAAGACACTCAAATTTTGGCTTCAAGTTGCTGATTTGGACTCCCAAGACAGATTCTGGGTTGATTTTTGACAAACTTTGAAAATTTGACAAAATTCACAGAATGTGAAATAGCCTCTCAAATTTGAAACTCAATTAGAGTTACAATCAAGGTTTAAAACACATCAAGTGGAACTAAAATCGGAGTTTTGAGCTCCAAGATATAGCAGCTCAAAGTTGGCTAAAAATTCCTCATTGATCAGAATTTCCAGATTTGAAACATGAACTTTGGGACTTCAGTTGGGCATTGAAATGGACATGGAATGGCACCAAATTTGGTATGATTATACTATCATATAAGAGCTACTCCTCTGTAAAATTTCAGTTGAAAATTCACAAGGGAAGGTAGTTAACTAAACTACCAAAGTTCAAGGGAATCCGAAGACAAATCTGTCTTCAAGCTTCCGTTTTCCGTTTTCAAACATTTGGTGAATGAAATCATCTCAAACATGGTTCATTTATGAAGAAAAAAATATAAGAAACATCCAACATAAATTTTGTAGGTGATTGACACCAAAAGTTTCAAAATAACAAGTCCCAATTCGAAATAAGCCATTGGCTAGCCCAAAATTGGGGTTTTCTTTCTCTGACGCAGTTCTATAATTCGGCCATAACGCACACAATTCAACTTGAAATTGAGCGTGGTTGGTGGTGTTGGAAACTGAATTCATAAGGATACAATTTCTCAGAAGAAATTGTTTTGAAATTCTGTCCATAACTAGCTCATATTTGAGCAACAAATCACAGCACATAACAGGTTTTCTAACACAACAGTGAAACAGGATAGGTAAATATGAAAAGCTGGTACGGTTCAATAAAGTTGAATCAGGGGATGAATTTTATACCTTTAGAAAATTGGAAGTGTCTAGTTTCTAATGCCGCAAACGGCACTCAATTTTGACGTCGGAGCAAAGATTTATGATTATTCAAAGTTTGCTGCCAGAGCACCTTAGTACACGTTTTCCAGCTTTGAAACCATTTCGAAAATTCAACTTTTAGCCAACCAAATCAAGTGATTTTTGGTGAAAACTTTCCACACAACCTATACAACATATCTACATCAAAATTAAGGTAATTTAATTACAAAAAAATCGGACTAAGGCTGCAGCAAAAACAGGGCCGAACCGACCCTTTCTCCCTTTTGTTTTCCTTGGATTTTCTTTCCACTCTTTCAATTTAAATCCACTAGATTAACACTTAATCAAGATAAATAACATCCAAAATCATCAAATCAGTCTAACAAGTCCATTGTGGGATTTCATAGACCCCACTCACATGATTTTCAACCAACCAAAGTTACCCACATGAAGCTACAAGCTTCTAAGTGAAATTAAACTTACTAAAACTAAGATTCAAGGGTTGGATGATTCACTACCTCCTTGGTTGATGAACTCAGAATTTTCGGCCACTAGAAGCTCCAAGAAAACCATGGAAATGGTGCTCCTCTCCTAGTCCAAGATGATCTCCAAGTTGTTTTGAGGTTGTGGTATGAATTTGAGGTGACAAGGTGCAAGATTTTGGAGTGAAATGGGATGAAGGTTTTTGCTCCTTCTTTGGCTCCAAGTTTTGGCCACAATGAGAGAGAAAAGAGAGAGTGAAATCTGATAATGAAGCTCCTTGAGGAAGCTTGGTAGGTATAAGCTTTAACTGCACAAAAGTCAACTCTCCAATAGTGCACGTACGCGCGCGTTTCGTACCTCAGAATTTTTGGCCACTAGAAGCTCCAAGAAAACCATGGAAATGGTGCTCCTCTCCTAGTCCAAGATGATCTCCAAGTTGTTTTGAGGTTGTGGTATGAATTTGAGGTGAAAAGGTGCAAGATTTTGGAGTGAAATGGGATGAAGGTTTTTGCTCCTTCTTTGGCTCCAAGTTTTGGCCACAATGAGAGAGAAAAGAGAGAGTGAAATCTGATAATGAAGCTCCTTGAGGAAGCTTGGTAGGTATAAGCTTTAACTGCACAAAAGTCAACTCTCCAATAGTGCACGTACGCGCGCGTTTCGTACCCGTTTCCTCTCGGGTTTGTTTCACTTATGCACTAATCCTCTAATGCACTTTCTTTAACACTATTATTATCCACTCTTAGTAGTGTAACAATAATTTCTAAAATCCTCCAATTAGTCAGGCGCGCGAAAACGCGAACTTCTGACTTGTGCGCAATAAAGCGAAATTTCTAAGAAATTCTTATAACGATAGTATAACTAACTAATACTTGAGTGCTTAATCATAAAAATAACCATTTTAGGGTAAGCCAATAAATAAGTGAATAAATCGATAAAATAAATAAATAGATAGATATAAAAATTACAAGTCTTCAAATCTCCAAGGTCACTGTACTCTCAAATCGACTATTGTCTCCAAATGCGTTTTCATTAAATCTCACTAAACGAGCTTCCAAAATTAAATTTATTAACAGGACATTTTAAGAATATATGCAAGTCATAGTTCCATGTAAATGGTTCTAAAAGAGTTGAAATAAATTATTCGGAGAAAACGGGTGAATAAATATTTAAATAAACCAATAATATTCGATAAAAATAAAAAAAAATTTCGGGTCCTCATAGACCATATCATATACTCCCTCCGTTCCATTCATTTGGTTATGTTTGGGGAATCCAACTTTTTAATAATAGTGGTTTGATTGTGATGTTTGTGCTTCTCTTTCCAATTTTATCCCCTCAAATTCAAATTTTAAATTTGAATGTATGATTAAAAAGAAGGGTTGTATTGGAAAGAGAGTGTAAAAGTTGCTTTGACTTTTCTAGTATGACAATTGTTTTGAGACATCCCAAAATGAAAAGTATAACCAAATGAATGGGACGGAGGGAGTATACAACTAATCTAAAAAATCACTAGATTTAACCAATCTAGAAAAAATAATAATGATTACACTGTAAAACTCAAACGGATAAAAAAAAAAAAAAACAGAAGTAGTCCAATGAATATATGTGCATGTTAACACCGTCACATCTGCTATCCAACTGGTTCGATGTTAATGTCGCTATTAAAATCTAACAAAATGACTCGAAAAATTTCAAATTTGACATATAGATTTGAAAATGCTCTTAGATGCAATAAAGGATTAAAAAAAAGGGATATTTCCATGTAGAGTATTATGAGCTGTTTGTAAACAAATATGATGCTGACAAAAAAAAAAAAAAAGACACTGACCATAAAGGCAAAATAACAAATAATTTTACAACTTTCTATGGAATTACCACATGACACTCATTCTTTAGTTGGCTGTGATAGAGTCGCGTCCTAAGTTTAGGGGAGGCAATCGTTTTAATCGCTGCAGAAGAATGCCAAAAACACAACCTTTAGTTATCACTAATTTTACTAATTTTCAGTATGATACAAACAAATTTTTTTTCCTAATGGGCAATACAAAGAATAAAAAAAATTGAAAACGTTTATGGGGCCAAAACAAAAGTTAAAAGGAGTTTTAGAAAATTCAGGTTGTGCAAATCTGAAGTAAATTAATAAAATTGAAAATTTTCACTAGCCATATTCTCCACTTGTTAGTGAGTGTTCCACGTATCATCAATTATAAGTTTCCTTTTGATGTCAAAATTCAAGAAGAGGGGTTAAGGGATGGCTAAAGTGCACATGGAAAAAATTCATGGCCTAAATCGTTTTAATTTGGAGCATAGGATTAAGATTAATTAATATACACAATTTGATATAAAATGTAATAACTGAAAATTATACTACAAATTTAACTGTTAATGGTGTTTTTTTTGTGGGGGCCTTTTTTGCAACTGTTAATGGTGTTTAACTATTCTTACCCGAGTATTGGCAAACAAACCCAAATGATTTTTAGCTGATTCTTAAAGCAGCTCGCAAGAATGTATCTTATGGGGCAGTGACTAAAGTTTTTCTAGAGGTTTATAATTTTTCTTGGGTTCTTTGCTAACCAAAATTTAAGGCCCTTTGTCCCATTATAACTTCGCGCATCACGTCGATTTCTGTCATTGATAATTAATTAATTCACAAGAGTATATGCCAATCAACCAACCAAGTTCATCCAAGAAGATAACGGCAAAGGCATTGTTACAACATTTTTCGTTACATTATTTCTCTAAATGCCAGGCGTTCATGTATGTTTTCCTGTGCCCAATAGAGATAACCATAATAAATAACAATCCAAGTTTTAAAGACTCTATGTTTATGGGATGCTTGTCATTTCAAGAAATGAGTAAAACTTATATATACCAACAGTGTATATTTATTGCCGTTGGATCCATGACTTATACATAAAAGTTAAATTTTAAATTTAAATTTGTTATAATTGTCATTCGTTCAATGTTGATAGTGTATACCCTGTCAGTATAGACAAAATTAATACTTAAAAACTTGTGCATAAAAAGTGCAGAAGACCTCAAGCCGAAAATAACAAGTGTCCGATCTCTTACAAGCCAATAAACTATTTTATTAAAAAAACTGTTTGGTAGAAATTTTAACGTGGCTGTCATGTACCATATTGTAAAATAAATGACCAAATATGTACTTATAAAAGTCAAGAGGAGTTTGATATTGCTGCCAGGTATCATAAAATTTGTTGAATAAAAACGGACATTTTATCATAACATCACGGGAAAGCTATCCTATCAAATTAGTTGGACATAAATTATAATCCTATATCAAACTACTTCCCTGGACTATCAAAATTTCACTTTTTTAATTATTTGATGTAACCAAACAATTCAAAACTTCACGATTGCGATCTTAAAGTTAAAGAAAATTAGACTTGCACATCAAATTCAGCTCCTTATCAAACTCCTTCCGTGAACGATCGAAATTCCACTTTTTTTTTTTAATTATTTGATGTAACCAGACAATTCAAAACTTCATAATTATGATCATAAAGTTAAAAAAATTAGACTGGCAAACCAAATTAAGATTCTTATTAAACTATTGCCCTAAATTATGAAAATTCCACTTTTTAAATTATTTGAAGCAACCAAACAATTCAAAACTGTGACAGCCCCACCTCCCCGTAAGGCAAACCAAAGGATTTAACAGACCGCCTGCCCAACTCTCGTCGGGACTATGAATCCGAAACGGAAGTAAACCCTACCAAACATTCAAAAGGGACTTCGAGAAAAGAACTTTTGGAAACTAAAATAATGAAACTAAAAGATGCAATAAAACTTTGATACAATGTTCCAATGAAAAATAAAGAAAAAAAAAACAAAAGTACCGCTGCCACGTCACAATCCGGCTGAGATCTGGCTAGATTTCTGACCGGATTCCTGGCCAGATTGGAGGCAGTAGCGAAACACCAAAGTGATCCAATTCCCCTGCCAATCCGGCCAGCTATCCGGCCAAGAACTGGCTGGATTTGAGGCCGGATTCTCGCACAGAAATTCCCGCCAAAAATTTTCTTTCTTCATTTAAATTCCGCACTCGCCCCGTCTTGTCCACATGTTCAAATAAGGTTTAAATAACCATAAAGACATGCAAGACATGCATTGCTCAAGAGATATATATAGTATACACTTACCAACATATATACATTGATGTTTTCACGATTCCATGAAGTACAAGTCAAAAGTATGACAAAAGTTCATACTTATACAAAATATATTTAAAGTTTATAATTACAGAGGAGCTTAACAAAATGATACACATCTACTAGCTCAACTCTTCCTTCCAAAAATCATGATTTCCAAAGTAGTATTCCTGTAAGGAAAACAAAGTAACAGGAATGGGTGAGTTAGAATCTCAGTGAGGTACTCGAAATACACATAGTCAAATATACACGCCAGATAACGGAAATAAACAAAGGCTTCGAATAGAAAGGATACAGGTGGCTCTCAAGAGCCAATTTCTCCTTACTTCCCCAAAGCTTGATCAAAGTAGTTGACACTCCGTCAACTTTCAAATAAAGGAACCAATCCAGTAGAGCACCACTTTAACGCCAACTCCGTCCACCAAACTTACCCCTCACCGGGCCCGAACACCTCAACAGAAACATAGATAGTAATACTCAAGTATACCGGAAATCCAGAGTCTCCAATACCATGGTACGTTATCTAAAAGTGGACTACCATGGCACGTTATCTAATCGACCATGCCCTTGTTGGTTCAACTCGAGTAACTAGCCACCGGCTTTGAGCTCATAGGTCATAGAATGGTCGTTGGATTCAACCCTCCAAATGATATCAACACGTACAGATAACAAATATAGAGAACAAATACAGATTTATACAATATACAGGAACCAAAAGAACAGATGAGAGAAATGAGTGCGATGAAGTACACCCTCATTTCATATAAAGTATACAGAAGTCACAGATAAGCAACAACTTAAGGGAGTGGCACACTCACCAGTTTAAACAAATAACTTCAAATGTTTCCTCCCGAAGTACTTGAATCACTGGCACGTCCTTCTAATAACAAGAAAAATGGTAGCTTAGGCTTCTTCCTCCCAAAATCACTCCACCACAAGCTTTAATCTTCCCTAAAGAGCAACTTACATGGTGTGGTTTGTAAGATTTATGGTTGAAATCCAAGATTGGAGCAAGAAAGGATGGTGCAAGATAAAGTTTCTCTCCTCTTTCTTCCCTCAAAATTTCGGCCAAGCTTCATGAAGAATGAAGATGATTTTGGTCAAAAATTAGATATTTAGTAAAGGTAAGAATTAGGTCAAAGTCCAACTTCCAATCAAGTCGCGACATGTGGCACCTTTTAGGGTTTAAGCTTATCTTCTTTCTCCCAATGGTTAATCTATCTAGCTAACATCTAATTCTCTCCTAGCACCTTGTAAAATAATATTCCTTTACAAAAATTCCAACTAATCGTCAAAATTTTATCACACTAACCACACTAGCGGGTCTCACGTCCATAATACACTTCAAACTCTTCATGACCTAACCCATACTGGGAAAAATGATTTAAAACTATATTCACTGATAAAAATCTTTGAAAAATTAATATAGTAAAGTAAAGTAAGGAAAATGCATGCAGAAAAATAAACTAAAAGAATATAAACTAGGGAAATTTTACAGGTCCTCACACTCTCTCCCCCTTAAAGAAATTTCGTCCTCGAAATTTTCTTACCATTAGGATCTAGCAAAATTGAAGGTAACCAATAGATTGTACCTTCTACGTCCTCAGAAGAATTGGGGACCTTCATTTCAGCCCCTTCTTCATTTGACAGTCCAGGGTAGGTCTTGGTTGGTTGCTAGGTTCCTTTCTTTTCACGTAATTTAACCGGGCAATTAGCAATCCGATGTTTAGCACTACCACAGCGCAGGCATCTTCCCCCCTTTTTCCAACAACCTACCTCAATATGATTGGGTTTACTACAATAGCCACAAAATGGGAAAGGGATTGAGATTTGATCTCCTTGTGAGATACCTCTCAGTTGTCCTCCTCCACTAGGGACTCCTCCCGGAGTATTTTCTCTTAGTATCCCCAAAATTTTCACACTCCCAACTTCTTGACCCATCTTAGCAAATGGCCTACTTTGATCACCTTGTTCTGGCCTTTGACTTTCACGAGATACACCCTTTTTGTTTGCAGGGAAAGTCTTAACCTGAGCCCTTGCAATTTCTATCCCTTGAGCTTTCTTCGAAACCTCCGTAGAAGTAGTACTTTGTGCCATTGCTAAAACCTCTTTGAAAATCCCTTCGTATTTCCTTTTTAGCTCTATGTTCTTATGTAAGAGCTCAATTTTCTCCGAATACTCGTGTTTTCATCGCCCTTCCCAGTACTCGGCTAGTTTCTTTTGGACCTCTATTTCATCTCAAAGAATCTCGATTTCCTTATACATATCAACCAAATGTGCCATCTCACAGATTCGCTGGAACTCAAGTGATAGCCTACCAAGCAAATCAATGGATTATAATAGGTAACTAAATACAAGTGACACTCTAACCATATAATTGTTAAGTCCTTCGATCCTAATCCAACCACGAAAGCTAAAACTGAGATATTCGCAAATAAAATAGACGAGAAAATAGATCATGGTTAAGGCAATATCTTAAAATACTATGTCACGTATCACTTATGTACACAACAAAATCCTAAAGCGTGCTTCGTATATCAAAAGTTTCAAACCTTGAGCCACATCCGTGTTTTCTAAATCTCTCTCCTTACATCTAAGACTCTAAATCTTGGTACATTGATAATCAAGACAAGTCCATACGTTGACGTTAATGGATAAGTATCAAGGCAATATAAACAAGAGTAGTCTGTCGAGGACCAAACTACTGGTATCAAATATCATAGGAGGATCCTTATAAGTGCAGTTAAGCCACCTCAGAATCAAATAAACAGCTTTCAAGTCCTCGGTGCTTATTTCTTGATGTATACTATAACCTAATCATCCTCTATAGTAACCCTAGCCAGACTATTACTAGATTCGTCCATGATAACACTTCCTAGATCCAATCTGCTCTATCAGTCCATTTACTAGGTCAAATGTTAAAATCTTCCACGCCTTAACCTTAGCCATCAAAACTCACCTCAAGTGTAATTAAGATACATGCCTCTATTCTAGCGTTCTCACTATTTGGTACTCAAGTACAAGAATCCACAATAAAATAATTCACATCTCGAGCCGGCCGGTCCCAAGAGTAAATCACTCATATTAAGGATTCTTACCTGACATACATATCTATTGTCCCCATGTGTCATGATAAGGGATTTGTACTTATAGCAGGCACGATTCAAAATCTTACGCCCAAGAAGAGCACTTTAATCCTTTACACATTATCACATAAGTGAAACCATATCAACCCTCACCCCAAGTTCACTTCGCTTAGACACCACACGAACCAGGCTCTAATACCAACTGTGACGGCCCCACCTCCCCCTAAGGCAAACCAAAGGATTTAGCAGACCGCCTGCCCAACTCTCGTCAGGACTACAGATCTGAAACGGAAGTAAACCCTACCAAACATTCAAAAGGGACTTCAAGAAAAGAACTTTTGGAAACTAAAATAACTAAAATAAAATATGCAATAAAACTTTGATACAATGTTCTAACGAAAAATCAAAAAAACAAAACAAAAGTGCCGCTGCCACGTCACAATCCGGCTGAGATCTGACCGAATTTCCGGCCGAATTCCTAGCCGGATTGGAGGCAGTTGATAAGGGTTTATTTTACGTTTTTTTAAATACATTTTATTAGTTGATTTTGGTTTGATTATTTAGTTTTATAACTAAAATAAATAAATTTTGGTAAAAATATACATTGTTTGGTAAAAGTGGCTAATATTGCATTTCTATTGATTTTAATGATAAAAACTTCATTTTTATGCAGGTTTAATGATTCAATCACTAAAGGATGTCAAGTGAGGTGAAAAAATAGATAATTGGTGATGAATTCAAGTGGTTAAAATAGAAATGAAGTGAAAAATGTTCAAAGTGAGGGAATGCAATTCAAGACAGTTTTGACACTCTTCAGTATTTCGACTATATCTGGAGTTACACTTATCGGATTGAGGTGATCTTTATACCATTTTAAAACTAAGAAAGAGACCTACAATTGTTATGAAGACATTGAAATCCAATTCTGCGGTTTTAATGGACAAAAAGTCGGAATACAGAAGCTGAGATAGTACTTTGACTCTTTAAATCATGATTAATCTGGTACCATTGAACGACTATCTGATTAATCATGATTTAAAGAGTCAAATTTCCATTGGATGACTATCTCACGCATCCAAACCCTAGCGCTGGGCCGCCAGGTCACCTTCTCTCACATCTATCGGGAGGCAAACGGGGTTGCCAACGCCCTGGCGAATCTAGCAAGTTCCACAGGTCTCTGTCAAAGCTTTGGTGCTTCCACATTCCCGGTCTATATACAGGGGCTAGCTCGCCTAGATAAGATGCGAGTGCCTTATGTACGTTTGGTTTAGCCCTACTGGCAAACGTTTCAGGACATCTCTTGTATGCAGTGTGTTCAGTGAATAAATTGCTGCCTTAGATTTAAAAAAAAAAAATCTAAGGTGTTGTTTCTGCAATGAAAATTGAGATTTAACACTAGTTTCAGGACATCTCTTGTATGCAGTGTGTTCAGTGAATAAATTGCTGCCTTAGATTTAAAAAAAAAAAAATCTAAGGTGTTGTTTCTGCAATGAAAATTGAGATTTAACACTAGTTCAAGAAGTGCTAAACATAGGGAGTACACTCACGAAAGTAGAGGTGCACCTATGTGATTTTTAGTGATTCATTTCATGTAATTTCACTGAAGAAATGAACTTGTAACTAATTTCATAACCATGAGAATAGGTATAGATTAGTTATAAGTATAATTGATTCACTACGAAAGTAGGATTCAAATGCATAAGGAAATTACACCATAACTAGCCTAGATGTAGTACTCAATGATCCAAATATAACACTTGCATGAGTAGTTAGGGATACCACAACCTAAGGAGCTTTTATTTGTTATTTTGTATAATTTCAGTAGGTTAAATTTGTTATAATTCATTGATAGTCTAAATAATAGAGAAGCTTTAGTAATACCGGTAATTGTTCACTCTTCCCTGTGGGATCGACCCGATATATGCTCTAAACTACTAGTTAACCTGTATACTTGCAGTGAACGGGTGTTGTGACAGCCCCACTTTCCCCTTAGGCGAACCAGAGAGTTCAGCGGACTGCCTGCCCAGCTCTCGCCGGGACTCAGTCGTTCACTCACACAAATCAGAAATAGAACCACAAGAAAGAGCTAAACGAGGATCCAAAACTTAAAACAAAACTTATACACATTGCTATCTCAGAAAGAAGTACAACCGTTGAGAATACAAAAGTTCTCAAGTCACCATACAACCAGCCCGTGCCAGGCACTAGGGCGAGAACCAAAACAAACCCAAAACTAGACCCAGCCAATCGATACAGAGCTCTCGCCCTTGCTCGCCTTCCCTTGTTAAGGAAAACAAAACTAAAGGGATAAGCTAAAAGCTCAGTGAGGTTCCGAACATAGGATCAAGCCATAAATCAAACAATAAGTCAAGAAACATTTACAACATTTACAAGACGTCACACACGGAAAGGATACGTTCGTTCATTCGTTCGTTCTCCTGACATTCCCCTTATTCCTTCATTCGTTTGAAAATGCATTTTTCATTTATCAATAAAACCCTCGTTCGTTTGTTCGTTCATTTTATTCAACCCTTCCTGGACATTGGCCAGGCTCCACCAACCTCCACCAACCTTCAAGGTAATACTCAAATATACCAAACGTTCACCCAGGTCACCAAATCGCCCGACCGAGTCCGCTTCTGGCTCGAGTCGATCGGTAACAAGGGGCAGGGCCCAGTTCAGCCAAAAGGCTTACATTCATGCACAAGTAACGTTCCAATCATTCAATCTTTGAAAATTTCACATTTATTTAGGTCGGGTACGATAAAGTACACACCCGCCTAGAAAACTCGTTTTGGAAATCATTGAAAGCACTTAACACGTTATCAAACAATAATACAAGTCATGAAGTCGAGAAAATATAGCAAACAAGGAATACTCACCGAATTATGCAAAATAACGTCCAAAATGTCCTATCGGATCTTACCCTCGGTCACCGAGAAAACCTATGATTCGACGAGAAAGAATATTACAATTCATCAAGCAAAACAAGTAAGTGGAATCAAGGAACTCGACTAGTTATGAGTAAAACGGATAAAGGTTACTTTAAAGTGAAAAAAAAACCATTTGGATCTGTGGACGGAAACAACTAGGGTGTCATAAACCAAACTCAAAGGGTTATAACAGTTCCAATGGAAAACACTTGAATCCAAGTCAAGTTGAAATCCAACTAGATAGGCTCAGAAATATTATTTTTTCGGAATCGTTTATGTGGTTCAAAATCAATATACATTCAAGTAGGTATTATGGCCTACATGTCTTGACTGAGAAAACCTTAGGTCATACCTCTATATTTTGGTATGAAATAGTAAATAAACATTTGAAGGTTCAAATGGAAAAGGTATCGTGTTTTAAGATGGAAAACGGTCATAGTATTTGCCAAACGAAAAATATACAAGTTCAAATAGAACTTAGTCCTCGAGCAAAAATTTGGGCAGCACGCCCTTTGTATTTTTCTATTTCCAGCCAGTTATGGCTTCATTATTTTTTTCATTCAAACCCAAAGGTACACACACAACAATTTAATTTCAATAGCCATTCAATCGGCTCAAGACAATACAAGGACAAAATCAAGCTAATAATAAGTATGGAATGACGTTTAGGTTAGAAAACAAAAGGCTGATTTGCTATTGTTTAGCGGAACTAACACAACTGAAGCGACACTAGTCGGATTGAGGTACAATGTACACCGTTTCGAAGCTAAGAGAAAGGGCTACCATGTTGAAGAAGGCCACTCAGTCCAGTTTGCAACGTATCTAGGTCAAAATGTCAAAGTACCAAACCAGAACCGCAAAAACAGGTTAACAAACCGCATTCTGGTTAACGAACCGTAATTCAGGTTACCAAAGTCCAAATCAAGTGATTCCAAAGCCATACGAAAGCTAAGACACCAGGATACATTTCTTAAGAAGACATCAACAATCAAATCAGAAGTATTCCCAACCAAATTAATCAATTACAGAAGCAATTATCAAGTTCGGGTAGAAACAGGGCAGCACGGGTATTTCAGTCTTTTTATAAGCTATGCTACTCCGATTGAGCTGAAATTTTGTAGACACTTATAAAATATCATTCTATACAACTTTCATGTTTTATTCTAAGCCTAATTTGGCCTCTAACATGGTGCAATAAAACCGGACAGAATAGAGCTGAAATTTTCCAGAAACCTGAAATTTTGGGATTCAATGCAACCTTTCTTGATTTCTTGCTCCAATCATCACCACAACCACTTATATAAGCTTAAATACCACATATATCATCCATATAGTAAGGATAGGCAGCAAATATCTCAAACCCTAACTCACATAAATCACCTTTAAATCCTCATAACAACTTGTATCACCACTAATCCAACCAAAACAAGTATTATATAACAATTTAAACCAAAATAAAAGAACCAAAGCCATGGTTTAGCCTTATACCTCAACAAATGAAGCTTGTAAGAGTAATACTTCACCTCCTCTTGGACTTCTTGGTTCCCCTAGCTTCTCAAGCTCACAACTCACCCTTTAATCGGTTTAGAATTTTAATTCCTCACTTGGATGGCTAAAATCAAGAAGAAGGAAGGTGGTTGTTGCTCTCTCTTTCTCTCCTCTCTTGTCTCGGATAAGGGCAGAAATAATGAAGAGGAAAGATGCAAAAATTGGGGATAAGAAGGAAGACCATCTCTTGGTCAAGAAACCTTTAGGTGGCGACACGACACCACCTTTCATTTTTTTTCTCTTTCTTTTCCTTGCTATTTTTAGTCCACATTTTTGGTCAAGCTAGCTGGCAATGAGGGGGAGATATTTTGCTCAAGTATTAATGCTCATGTGATAAGAAAGTGGTGGTTAAGTGGTGGGTTCAATCGGTAGTGCACGGTTCACATCGGTTCGCACCGTTTTCCCTTAAATCACACGTACTAGGGTTTTTACTTCCTATTCACTAACTTTTTATCATTTCTTCTAATCACATGTTATTTCTCACCCAAAAGTCACTCTTAAGCACCCAATTTGATTCTCGCTCCGTACCGGATAATTACACGATGGATACACGAAAAACCCTATTTCACTTCAAATTGAAATCGGAAAGGAAAACCCTAATTTTCTATGATCATTGCCACTTTTTCTAGGGTGATTAAGTAGCAATATGGTATAGAATAATAATTTCCAAATAATTTTCAAATAAAAGGAAATTTTCAAGAAATATGTAAGGAATTTGGAAGTCCTCACAGGTGTAATTCGGTTTTTTGACTTATACGTATAGCAAAAGCCCATTAAGTTTTTGGCGCCGTTGCCAGGAAAGATTTGGCAATATCGGTGTGAAGAGTAATTTTATTAGTTTAGACATATTATTAGTTATACTGTGAATGTTATTTTTTGTTATTTCAGTGTTTTATATGTGTATGTGTTTTATCACCTATTCTTCTTACTAATTTTGCTCTTAAGTTGTTTAAAAGCAATTTTAGGTGATAAAGAGGATAGGTCAATTTGGAAGACAATGCTTGAGAAATGGAAGATTGACAATGGATGGTTACCAAGTGCAAAATTCCTTCAATAGAGGTAACCAAGAAATTACTAAATATATGTCTTTTGAAAATGGTTTAAGGTGCTTAAAGACTAAATTTGATGTTATGATGTTACAAGTTCAAATGGACGCAATTACGCATGAAATTGAGCGAGGAATGTTAATGTTTTTAATTCTTATCATGTGATTTGTGACTTGTGTGGAGGTTATCATGCTACTAATACATGTATACAAGCACAAAATGTGGATTATTATGATGAATTAGAGCATTACAATCCCTATTTTGATTGATATAGTGCTAATTGGAGCAATTCTCCTGCTTATGGTTGGGATAATCAATGTACATATAGTGATTATCCATATTTTTATGATTACCAACTTGAAAGTGTCCAATATGAATCAAAACCATCTTGGGAGTTGGCAATAGAGAAGTTAGCTAATGTACCTCTACCGTGGGAATTAGAAAGTGAACTATTAGCTAATGATTCTAATGCATCTTGGGAGCTAGTTGTAGAAAATTTTTCTACTCAATTTGATTCAGCAATAGAAAAGCTAGCAAATACAACTTCCGACCGTTTTGATAGGATTGAGGAAAGAATAGATGAATTAACTTCTCACTTTAGTAGAATACATGAGCAATTGAATGCATTGTATGAAGTTATTTCCTCTAATAATTTGCAAAAAGATCCTAGCATGAATGGTGGGAATGTTGTATATGAAAATGGGTTGCATTTTGATCAAAATGATGATTCTAACTTGTGTTTCAGTGAGGAAATGTCCATTTCACATAATAATATCTTTGGAGCTAACTTTGAATCTCAAGAGGTGAGTTTTAATGACTCATTTTTTACCCCTCTTGAGGAGTGTATAAAAGTACAGGTTTTAAAAGTATTCTTGTCCAAGATACTCTCATAGCATTTCCTTTGGTGAATTCGCAAATGGTGCATATTCAATATACTATCTATGAAACACTTGGGATAGGTAAGTCACTTCCATTTCTCATATTATTAGATCATGTGGCTTTTGCTATAAAGTCACCTTTTAATGATCCACCACGACCTATAATGGTCGATTATTCATTGACAAAACCTCCTTAAAAAAAATGAGTTGAAGTAGTCAAGCTAATGACTATAAACAAAAGTGCTAATTGGAAGGCAACCCAATGTTTAAGTTATATGTGTTAATTTGGAGTGAGTTTGTGTTTAATATATGTATTTTAGTTGATTTGTTATTTTTGTGTTATAGGGTTGACATATGGAAGCAAAGTTGACCATTTGAGGTAAACAAGGTGAACTTTGATCAAGCAACTCAACCCCTTGATTTACGGTAAAGGTTTATTTGATCCGTTGGAAAGGGGTAAAATGCATGTTTTTATCGTTTCACAAGTGCACACATTGATAAATTTGGCAAATCAATGATCTTTGATGCATTTTGTGTTATTGGGGTATCATTTGTAATTTTAAAAAATTCGTTTCTGCACAAAAATATTGCAGAAGAAAACGCGCCTAGCATGAAAACGCCTTCAAGTCGTATTTTCAACTAAACGCGTTTACACTTCTGCGCTTGCAGCAAGGGAAACACGCCTTAAAAGTCGCGACTTGAAGTCGCATTTTGAAGGAAGTTGCGTTTTAATGCCTGGATCAAGATAAAAAATGCGGCAATAAAAATGCGAAATAATCGCGTTTTCGGCCCTGCAAGATTTGTGAAGAAACGCGACTTGAAGGCGCGGTTTGTGAGTCATGTTTTCTATTGTCTACCATCGTGAAAAACGCGATTTCTGCTTCATTTTCCTCATTTTTCCTTCCATTCCAGCCACGTTTCTCCTCTTCCTTTCATCCCCAATTCGCAAATTTTCATTTTTACTCCATAAGCTTGCTAGAAAACATCAACCCAATACCTTTTGAGCATCATACAACTTTTTTAGCCGATTAAAATCCAACAAAAACACATAAAATTAGGATTTTGAGGAATTGAAGGTTAGGTTTCTTAAACTATAATTTCTTCAATTGGAGGTCTTTTGAAGGTTGTTTCATAGGGCTTTTCACATTTTTAGCATCACTAAACATCCTTCTACGTGATTGAGGTAAGTTTCTTCATCAAATCTTTGTATTTTAGAAGTTCATTTCTTTTCAATTTCCTGAGCTTTCTAGCATCTTTTAATCTCGAATCTTTGATGATGAATGATGATGTTTTTGACCTCATTGATGCTTATTAAGGTTATTTAAGCATGATTACATGTTCAAAGATAGCAATTTAATGATTAATACTTTTTATTTTTTTAATTGCTATATTTGGGCTAAAATTAGGAAGTTGGATTAAGATGTTTTTAAGCCATTGATGATCAATGATTACGGTTAATAATGGCTAGTGGATGATGTTTTAGCATGTGCATTGTGTATGGTGAGTAATTTGGTTAAATTTGTGGGTTAATTAGTTAAATTTTGGCCTAACCATGATTATAGCTAATTGCACATTATTGTTGTTAATTATACATTGCAATAATCATGATTGAGGCTATTTTCACTAATTGGGTTATAATTGTTACACATTTTGCTTGAATTGGTGATTTTGGTCAATTTTTGGCATTAAATATGACTCTTCTTGTATGATCCTATAAGTAAATTATTTGATGATTTATATCTTCAAGAAATAAATTGGAAGATTATTTGGATCAATTCAGGATTTATTGCCAGATTATCAACTGTGTCTTAGTACATGTGGTTAATCACTTTCTTTTTATTAGGTACTATGAGAAGAGGAAGTAGAGTGATATATTCCTCCTCTAGTAGTAATGAGAGGGAGGAGACATCACCTTCTCCTCCACCAGTTCTCCGACAGCCTGGTGAGGGCATCTCTCGTAGAGTTGAGAGATCTATGTTTGACAGTGCTAGATTCAATAATCGCAGGAATCAAGAGTGGCATGAGGAGCATGCTAATTTGGAGTTCTTGTTCGAGATGCACATTAGTCCAAAGATAGAAATGGTGTATCGCATCTCGGAGGCTTTTGCTCAGCTTGGGTGGGTTCCGATTCTCACCCTACCAAACCATTACTACCCCTACTTGGTGCGAGAGTTTTACGCCAACATTGAAAGTAAGGCGCGCCATAGTGGTGAAATGGTTGAGTCGTGGGTGCGTGGATGACGAATCGTCTTGTCACATCAAGATTTTGCTGCTATTTTGGGATGTATGGATGATGGACGTCCAGTTGATTTGAAAAAGGAGTTTGTTCCCCCAAATAAGAGGTGGGATCCATCATTGGCCATGGCCAAATTTGGCCTTGAGTACCAACCTTTTCGCTCTACCAGGAAGGAGACCATATTGGCGAATGTGTTCGAACCTCGTCATCGTCTTATTATTTATATGATAGCTCACAATGTTATTCCTAAGAAGACAGGGCACACAGAGGTTCGCAAGAGCGATATCTACTTCCTTGATTACATGTTCCACAACTGGACTTTGCCGTATGCTTGAATTTCATTGCCTAACATCATCATTAGCCACATTCGGTCTACGGCAAAGCGTAAGACAACTTCCTTCAAACTATTATTTCCTCGTCTACTGACTTTAATCTTTCTTCGTTTTGAGGTTCGGTTGGAAGGCATGAGGCAGGAGAATGTCCCACTAAGAGCTGAATTGTCTCTCACTACTCTTCGTCGGCTTGGTATTGGCACGGGGGATATTCCACGACCTATTCAAGAGTGGAGACAGAAGGCTAGACATGGTCGCAATGAAACTGGACCTTCCATTGCGGCACCTCCCCCTCCTCCGCCACAAACCAACTGGCAGCGGTTCTTTGGTCGTTTAGATGACATCGATCATTGCTTAGCCAGAATGGATACTCGCCTGGATCGAATTGAAGATTATTTAGGCACACGCCCACCTCCCGTCGATGATGATGAAGATGACGATGAAGAGGATGATTGAGGCCGCCCCTTTGGATGTTCCTTGTTTGCTTTTTTATTGTTCATCTTTTATTTGTAGGATGTTTAACTTAAGTGTCTATTTTGAATATTGGAACTTGTGGCAGTTACTTGTAGCTAGTTGCTTGTAGATGGTTGATCGGTCGCTGGTTCGTGACCCAAGGATAAACTGGACCGCATCCATCTTAACTGGGGAGTAACTTGTTCCCACTTTTATTTCTTTTCTTCTTTTGTTTCCTTCCCAATGTGTATTTTAAGTGTGGGGGAGAAATATGTGTGGTACTTATGGTTTTAGTTGTGTTTAAGGTTGGTTATGTTATTGGAAATATTTCTTGTGCTTCAATTTTGTTTCTTATGGGTTACTGGCAGGGAGTTTAGTCCAGTTTTAAAGGGAGACTCTGTCAAAATATTTCCAAAACCTTATACATATATACATAATAATCATAATAAATAAATAAAATTTTGTCACTTAACCTTCTGAAATAAATATATGTGGTTTTGAAACTTCTTTTCTCATTTAATTTGGAAATGACTATTATGTGATTATAATTTTTACATCTATAGGAAAGTATATTTAGTAAAGTGGAGAAAATTATGCCTACATTTTGCATATTTTATGAAAATTCTTCTTTTTATCAAATTTTATAAGTTAAGAAATTAATATGGTCAATACGTGTCATACTTTTCTCATGATTATTCTTTAGAGGGAATTTTATTATTTCTCTATATAGATATTTATATATAAAAAAAAGTGTTATTCTACTCCAATGGTTTTTGTACTTAGTAACCGGGAGTTTTCATCTACAAATGTCGACTTTCGAGTAAAACGGTACTTAAATTAAGAGTATGAAAAGGAACTTGAGTATGTGAAATGTTGAGTAACCGGTGATCTTCATCTAAAAATGTCGATCTTCGCGTCAAAAGGCATTTTTCACAACTTAAGTAGTATTTAACTCTTAAAATATATAAAACAAAAAAAGAGAGAAAAAGAAGAAAAAGAAAATAAATCCCTTTTTAAGAAAAATAAAGAAGTTGATCATGAGATTAGTTAGCATCTTTATTGACTATATGAGTTGCTTGCTTGTGAAATTGGGTAAAAATGAGAAATTGAGTTGAATTAGTAAAATTATGGTATACTTGGCTCTCCTTTGCTTGATATTATGAGTACTTGAGGTTAATTGAAAGATCACATAAGGGTTATTTAACTTGATTCAAGGAAATGAAGTTGAAATGCTACATATGTTTATTTTCAATCTTTAGATCTTTGATGGTTGGAATTTCATATTGTTTGAGGACAAGCAATGGTTCAAGTGTGGAGGTATTTGATAAGGGTTTATTTTACGTATTTTTAAGTACATTTTATTAGTTGATTTTGGTTTGATTATTTAGTTTTATAACTAAAATAAATAGGTTTTGGTAAAAAATATACATTATTTGGTAAAAGTGGCTAATATTGCATTTCTATTTATTTTAGTGATAAAAACTTCATTTTTATGCGGGTTTAATGATTCAATCACCAAAGGATGTCAAGTAAGGTGAAAAATAGATAATTGGTGATGAATTCAAGTGGTTAAAAGAGAAATGAAATGAAAAACGTTCAAAGTGAGGAAATGCAATTCAAGACAGTTTTGGCACTCTTCGGTATATCGACCATATCTGGAGTTACACTTATCGGATTGAGGTGATCTTTATACCATTTTAAAGCTAAGAAAGAGACCTACAATTTTTAGAAAGACATCGAAATCCAATTATGCTGTTTTAATGGACAAAAAGTCGGAATACAGAAGTTACATTTTGTGGTCGAAAATCGAAATAGGGGTTTGACCAGGTGATAGTATTTCAATCATATCTCAGGCTACAAAGCTCCGATTTGGGTGATTCTTGAAGTATTGTAAAGTTACCTCAAAGGGCTACAACCTTTGTGTTTTCTACAAA
Organism: Coffea canephora; assembly: GCA_036785865.1. NCBI lineage: Eukaryota > Viridiplantae > Streptophyta > Magnoliopsida > Gentianales > Rubiaceae > Coffea > Coffea canephora. The sequence goes on from CM071922.1 coordinate 33,748,684, forward strand.
AGATAGTTTGGCTTTCATCATAGAGAAAATTGCAATTGAAGCAAGGCCAAGTTGAAAATGCAAGTTGACAAAACGCGAGTTTGTGCCGCGTTTTGTGTAGTCGCATTTTGTAGCCGAAAAGCTGCAATTTGCCCAGCCATTTCTCTTGTATTCATACTACTTTCCAGCCATAAGTTGAAAGGAAATTTGGTGCACATGCTTCATGTGACGACCCCACCTTCCCCTAAGGCGAACCAAAGGGTTCGGCGGACCTCCTGCCCAACTCTCGCCAGGACTCACTCACTCATAGCTCAGGAAAAATAATGTACGTCCATAGAAAAATGCATAAAACATCCACTTCAACTTTATATATACATTGCTGCTCAAGAGTACAATCAACCCTGGTCTTAAAATTACGTACAATCGAGTACAAATTCAAAATTCAAAACAACTAGACTGCGCTAGTCTGTACACGTCTCACGCCTCGCTCGCACCCCCTGTAAGGAAAACAAACGGCGTGGAATGAGCTAAAAGCCTAGTGAGGTTTCAAATAACAAATTGACCATTGTTAAAAGTATGAATGTCAACGTAACAAATTAATGAGCATCAAAAGTTCATAATAGTGAACAATAATACTTCAAGTAGCAAATCGTAAAGTGAGCGAGTATAAAAGTTTTTCAGAAGAAACAATAATCCAATAAGCAATAATCATTCCAAAGTATAAGGATACGGATGGCTCTCAAGAGCCAAATTCCCATTGCATCACCAGAGCTTGATCAAGTAATAGCTGACACTCAGTCAAACTTCAAATAAGTAACCAATCCAGTAGAGCACCACTTACACTACTCTCCGTCCACCATTCACACCCCCTACTGGGCCCAAAATGCTCAATAAACACGGGTGGTAATACTCGACTATACCGATTAGTCGAGGAGATATCACTCCACTCGACAAAACAAGAGACCCAAGGTTTATTACCCAATCAACCAAGCCCTTGCCGGCTTGACTTGAGTAACTCGTCACAGGGTTTCTGGAATTCCAGGAAGTGCACACATCATAAACAAGTATATCAAATCAATTGCAACAATAAACAAGTATATATCACATGAGGGCAAGTGCGATAAAGTACACTCTCGCCCTAACAATTCACGTATATAACATGTAATCACATTCGTCACGTATCAAATACAAGTATCAAGTTCAATTTAGTATTGGAAAGCACTCACCAAAAGTCTAGTGCCTCTAAAAAATCACGTTCCGGTCCAACTCCTTGGTTGGACTCTAAATCTGCGGTAAAACTTTGTTTAAGAACTTTAAAAATCGACTAAGGTTCGAAACTAAGATGTTTTGTTCAATAAGAATCAAGAAATGGAAATTCACTTGGAAAATATTCGTGAAACACTCGCTCGCTTTTCAAACTATATAACTTTGTAACATATATACTTGGAAATGCCATTGGAGTCGAAAGTACAAGGAAAACGTATTCCTAATAGCCATGATTGTAATTCTCAAGGGTACAAGTTCAGCCAAGTCCTCACTGATATACCTCGATAAAAGAAGATGTAAATATCCTAGATAGTTCAAGTGGTAATCGCTCTTAACCCTTACTCAAGTTGCAAGTATTGCTACCTAGCCCTTGAGCGTAAATTTGGGCAGCACGCTCTTTGTATTTTCCTATTTTCCAACCCTTTATGGCTTCATTATTTTCCTCAATCAATACCAAAGTCATATACAATATAAGCTCATCACAATAGCCGTTCAATAGGCTCAAGGTCATACAAGGACAAACTCAAGCTAACGACATGTGCGGAAATGAAGTTCAGCAAAAGATAGATTTGACGTGGTTTTGTGTAACGGACACAATCGAAACTACGCTTATCGGATTGGGATGAAATTTATACCATTTCAAAGCTAAGACAAAGGGCTACAATTTTTGATGAAGATCACTTAGTCCAAATTGTGAGAACCCAAAACGGGAAAAAAAAAAATTTTTTTTATTATTTTATATTATTTTATTTCTGTGCACCGTTTTCTTTTATTTTCTTTCTTATATTACTTTTATCAACATTTTATCAGTCAATATAGTCTTTAAATCATTTCTCTAGTATACGGTAGTTTGTAAGAAATTTGGAACGTATTTTGGACGTGGGACCCGCTAGTGCATTAAGTGAGAGAAATTCGGCCAATTCGGGTAAATAGTGCATAAAGGGATTTTATTACTGGGTATTGGGAGATGATTAGAGGTTACCTAGATGGATTAACTCTGGAGGGACAAGAGGATAAAACTAAACAAAACAAAGTGCCACGTGTCCGAATGTGGTTGGACCAAGCTTACCTAACTTTGCCTAACTTTCTTTGTCATTACATAAAAGTCCAAATTTGACCAAAACCTCTTCATTCTTCACCTCCTCATAGCCGAACCTCTCTTGCTAGCAAAGGGAAAAAATTCTTCAACTTCCATCTTCTAATCTTGCTTCAATCTCGAAAATCAACCGATTGTTTCTTGAATTAGTCCGTAAAATCATCTTCCTAGAAGTGTTTGAAGACCTTGGTGGTGTTGTTTTGGAAGAAAACTCTCTAAGCTTCAACCTTTCTTGAAGAACTAAGGTATATTGCTTGGAACTCATCTTTTGTTTCTAATTTTGGCCAAGTGGTGCCTTATAGTAGCTATATGCGTGATTGTACGGAAGATTTGGTGGATTGGAGTGAAGTTTCCTAATTTTCTGATTTTTCTTGGAATTTTCTGGTTTCATATGAATGTGATGTTGTGGTCATCTATGTTGGTTGATAATAAGGGGGAATAACTCTAGTGGGTGTGAATTAGTGATGATTGCAACCAATTTTGAAGTTGGATTGAAAAATGAAAAGTTAGGGTTTCCAAACCCCTAATTCTGTCCGGTTTTGTATCTCAGGCTTAGAGGCCGAATTTGACTTTGCTCAAAACATGAAAGTTGTAGGTATTGATGTGTTTGAGGTTCCTGTAAAATTTCAGGTCATTTGGATTAATGTAGAATGAGTTATGACGAAATTACTGTAGCTGTTCTGCTTTGGACAGAATGCGAAAACTGCGATAGTAATTGGCTATTTTGACTCGAATTGGTTTGGATTTTGGAGTTGGTGTCTTCTGATGAAATGTATCTGGATGACTTAGCTAACTTATGCCTTTGGAATTTCCGCATTTGGACTTGTATGGACTAAGTTATAGTAATTACAGTTTTGTGTGATTTGCAAACCTGTTTTGGTAATTCTGGTATAGTATTTGGCATTTTCGACCTAGTTAAGCTAGGAACTGGATTGAGTAGTCTTCTACATTGTTGTAGCCCTGGTTCTTAGCTTCGAAACGGTAGGTCTTACACCCTAATCCGATAAGCGTAGCACAATTTGTGCCATTACCGCATTAGGAGGTCAAAACTATTTTTTTGTCGTTGGAACAAATGAGTTACATTTCCTGATTTTCTGGTTTGCTTTCATGCTTAAAATGCATATGAAACCCTATTGGGGTTGTGATTGGTATTGCTTTATGACTCGTGTTTGAGTCTTAATTGTACTTTCTTGATTATTATAGGGCGTGCCGGTGATCCGAGGCTCACGTCGGGCGAAAACTTGTGAAATTACTTTGTTTGACTTGGTGAGTGTACTACTCACATATTTGTTATTCCGTGGCTTTCTTGTACTTGAATTCTGTGATTTGGACTAGTTGTGATGATTGTTTGGACTAGGTGAGGCGGGGGTGTACTTTACCGCTCTCGTACTCTCTAGTCTCTTGACTGTTTATTATATCACTTGAATACTCTTGAATGTACTTGATTTGGTGTCGATTGGATACCATTGTTTACTGTATCTCTGAACCTTTACTGTTCACTCTGAGCTCTACCTCATTGGAAGTCAATGGACTCGAGCCAGTAAGGACTTGGTCGGGGACATTTGACAAGCCATGGGGACTGTATTTGGGAATCTTTGGGTATGAGACCCTTGATTCCGGTATACTCGAGTAATACCAATTCTGTACTATGTGGTGTTCGGGCCCGGTAAGGGGAAAGTGAGGTGGACGGATAATTGGAGTAAAGAGGGGTCTACGGTTATGATTACCTGATATACATTGACGGAGGGTCAATGAAATGAGATCAAGTATGACAAAGCGGAAAAGGGCTCTTGAGAGCCATCCGTATCCTTTATTCCTTACACTTGGGTGTTATTGTTTTACTTACTTGACATGCGTATTTGGATTGAATATTTCTTGTGTTTACGTGCTCTTGGTATATGTACGTGATAGTACCTCATTGGGCGAAAGCTCACTCCGTAAATTTTGTTTTCCTTACAGGGAGGTATCTTTTGGACTTTTGATTTTGAAGAATGAGTTGAGTAGAGCTAGTCAAGAGATTTTGTATAGCTCCTCAATAGTGGGAACCTTAATTGTACTTGGATTTAATACTTCCTTTTGACTTGTAAACATACGAATGTGGTTTGTAATAGTGAGTGTACTCCTGTCCAATGTATTATATTTGGCTTGTATATATTCTTTTCAGTGATTGTTGGATTACCTGTATTCGATTGGGTCTTGGCGGATGATGACGTGGCAGTCACTATTCACCATACGTTTTGACTTTTGTTTTCCGTTTTACGATTGTTGGGTTGGCTAAGCGCGCTAATAGTTTTCCGAACGACTTGAGCTAGGATTTGACATTTTAGTAGTCCTGGCGAGAGCTGGGCAGGCAGTCCGCTAACTCCTTTGGTACGCCTTAGGGGGGGGTGGGGCTGTCACAAGTGGTATCAGAGCCTAGGTTAGAAATAACCTGGGCGAACCTGAAACCTGTTTCTTAGAACTCTTGGGGATTGTGTTTAGACACCATTAAGTGTGAATATATTGTTTAAGCTATAAACCTTTGCTATCTTTGTAGGTTATGGCCGGTACCAGTGGAGCAGGCGGAGGTGAGCCACCTCAGAGGCGCCCCCGAGTCATCGACTATCAGGAGAGACCGGGAGGTCCGATCCGACTGTGGCATACCGCTAGCCGGACCCGCCGCTGTAGGCGTTGCCAGTTTTACTCCTACGCGGACCACGTGGTGGTGGCGGTACTTGCCGAGCGTCAGAGGCTTAGATGTGACGCCGCCAGAGCGCGTACTGAGACCCTTAGGCTTAGGGGCATCATGCGGATGCAGGCAGATAGGATTGGAGAGCTCCAGGGGGACGTGGCCATGGAGCAGGAGAGGACGGACGCTCTGAGAGAGCAGTTGCAGGTGGTTAACGACCGCCTTGTTCGAGTAGTCCGGGAGGTGAGAGACCGATCCGGTGCTATTATCGATGAGTGCGGGGCGCTGATCCAGGAGGTGATTGGCGCCAATGCGCCAGGGGGAGCTCCAGGTGGCGGAGCTCCAGGTCAGGGAGGCGCCCCTAGCCCTAGCTCTAGCTCTGGGGGGGGAGTCGGTTGGCTCCGTCGAGGACTAGATTAGGGTTTTTGAGCCTAGTTTTGATCCCGTGTGAGGGATACCTAGGAAAACCTTTTGGTTAGTTGTTTTGTACTTTTGAGACCTAGGTTGTACAGTGTATTTTGGCAGACCCTCTTTTGGCTTCACGGGAGTACTTTTGTATATATTTGCTTGACTGCTTATGTACGACTGTTTGACACAGTTATGTGTTTCATGTATAAATGTGCTATGTGTATACATGCCTTATGTGGTGTTTACTTTTGCTTTTCGTTCATGCTTATATGACTATATTGATATGCCTTTTGATATTAGTTTGTGCCTCGATTTTTGAGTGACCTAGAGAATGGAAGGCACTCGTAGCGGACGAGGCCGCGGGCGTGGGGTTAGGCAACCCACAACTGACGAGGGTATTAGGAATACCACGACTGAATCAAACCCTGAACCTAGGGTTGACCCTAATGCCCAGATAGCCGCTGCTATGCAGCAAATGACTGACCTGTTAGCCCACGTAGTGCAACAGCAGGGCCAACCTCCTGTCCAGCAACCTGGGAACCCTGGCCACGTAGTGGAGAGTGAAGATCGGGCCCTGGAGAGATTTCAGAAGTTCTCTCCGCCAAAATTTCTAGGCGGGCCAGATCCGGACGTGGCCGAAAAGTGGTTAGAGAAAATGATAGATATTTTTGCCGCCCTACACTACTCAGAGGAGAGACAGGTTACTTTCGCTGTCTTTCAATTGGAAGGAGCCGCGCGTTCTTGGTGGAACGTGATACGCATGAAATGGGACCGGGAACAAACCCCAAGAACATGGGTGAATTTTGTGAGGGACTTCAATGCGAAATATTTTCCCCCTCTCGTCCAGGAAAAGAAGGAGGACGAGTTTATTAGGCTCCGTCAGGGGACTCAATCGGTGGCTGAGTACGAGAGCCAGTTCACGCGTCTATCGAAATTTGCCCCTGAACTCATTCTAACGGAACAAAGGAGAGTTCGGCGTTTTATTCAAGGGCTCAATGTGGAAATTCAAAAGGATCTGGCGGTAGCCCAGATCCATACTTTTAGTGATGCCGTGGAGAAAGCTTTGCGAGTTGAAAATGCAAGGCTTCAAGTGAGGAATTTTCAGGTGAAAAAACGGGGGTTCTCTGCGAGTAGTTCGACCCAAGGGGATAAAGGGACCCCTCCCAAGTTTGGAAGAGGAGCCGGTGGAGGAAGGCAACCGGGGATGACACGAGGGACTCCGCCAAGGGGTGGTCACAATGGACGGGGCCCACAGAAAAGCACCTCACAAGGAAGTTCGGCCTCAGTTGCACGTGGACCCTGTGGATTTTGTGGAAAACCAAACCATACTGAGGACAACTGTTGGAGGAAGGAGAGAAGGTGCTTGCGCTGCGGGAGTGCAGAGCATCAAATAGCTAATTGCCCAGTGTTACCTCGGGAGGCGAGAACAACCACCCAATTGTCAAAAGCCAACTCGGGGCAGTCCAAGGTAGAAGGGACAAAGCCAAAGGTGCCAGCTCGGGTTTACTCCCTTGAGCAACAACAAGTCCCTGATCCCTCTGGGGTTGTAGAAGGTACGATCCCTATTTTCCATCGTCTAGCTAGGATTTTGATAGACCCTGGCGCTACCCATTCCTTTGTTAACCCCAATTTTATGTGCGGCATTGACATAACCCCTGTTAGCTTGCCTTATGACTTAGAGGTTAGTACTCCTACGGGGGACCAACGTTTGATTACTGGATTGATGTATTCAAATTGTGAAATTTGGGTAGGAGAGAGGAAGCTTTTGGGAAATCTTATAAGTTTAGCTATTAAGGGGTACGACGTTATATTGGGTATGGATTGGCTAGCTAAGTACGATGCACAACTTGATTGTAAGAGGAAAGTAGTGGAATTTCGTATACCGGGGGAGGCAACCTTAAGGCTAGATGTGAGAGGTAGTTTAGCCTCATCTGCATTGCTTTCGGGTATTCGGGCTAGGAAATTTCTGTATAGAGGGGCCCAAGGGTTTCTAGCTTTTCTGATAAACACTCCCACTGATAAGTTGAGGGTGGAAGATGTGCCTATTGTACGTGAATATCCGGATGTGTTTCCTGATGAATTAGTAACTTTACCTCCGGAGAGAGAGATAGAGTTTAAGATTGACCTATTGCCAGGAGCGTCACCTATCTCTAAGACCCCCTATCGAATGGCACCTGCTGAACTCAAGGAGCTGAAGTTGCAGTTGCAAGACCTGTTGGGGCGTGGGTTTATTCGTGAGAGTGGATCTCCTTGGGGGGCTCCGGTACTATTTGTTAAGAAGAAGGATGGAACTTTAAGACTGTGTATCGACTATCGGGGACTAAACAACTTGACCATTAAGAACAAATACCCACTTCCCCATATCGATGAACTGTTTGACCAGCTGCAAGGCGCAGTGGTCTTTTCAAAGTTAGATCTCCGACAGGGTTACTATCAGTTGCTAATTAAGAAAGAAGATGTACCCAAGACTGCTTTCAATTCTAGATATGGGCATTTTGAGTTTGCGGTCATGCCCTTTGGGTTGACCAATGCCCCTGCCGCCTTTATGGATTTGATGCATCGTGTTTTCAAACCCTACCTGGACCGATTTGTTGTTGTGTTTATTGACGACATTTTGGTTTATTCTAAAACCCGTGAGGAACATGAGCAGCATTTGAAGTTAGTATTACAAACCCTGAGAGATCACCAGCTATACGCCAAATTTAGTAAGTGTGAATTCTGGTTGGAGAAAATCTCTTTTTTGGGACATGTGATTTCAAAGGAAGGTATCACGGTAGACCCCGCGAAAGTAGAGACAGTGGCTGAATGGAAGAGGCCAGAAAATCCCACCGATATCCGTAGTTTTTTAGGATTGGCTGGGTACTATAGACGCTTTATTAAAGACTTTTCCAAACTAGCCGGTCCTTTAACCGACCTGACGAAGAAAAATGGTCGCTTTGTGTGGGATACTAGGTGTGAAACCAGTTTTCAGGAGCTGAAGCGAAGATTAACCATAGCTCCTGTACTGGCCTTGCCGAATGGGAAGGACAGTTTCACAGTATATACCGATGCTTCGAAGGAAGGCTTGGGGTGCGTGTTAATGCAAAACCAGAATGTGATTGCCTTTGCCTCTAGAAAACTAAAAACCCATGAACAAAACTACCCTACCCATGACTTGGAGTTAGCTGCGGTGGTCTTTGCTCTGAAAAAGTGGAGACACTACCTTTACGGGGTTACCTTTGAGGTTTATTCCGACCATAAGAGTCTTAAGTACCTGTTCTCCCAAAAAGAGTTGAACATGAGGCAACGTCGGTGGATGGAACTCTTAGAAGATTATGACTGCACGATTAACTACCACCCCGGTAAGGCTAACGTAGTAGCGGACGCCTTAAGTCGGAAGGCTCAAATGGCAGGGTTGATGGTCAAGGAGTGGGAGATGTTAGGAGCAGCTAGTGAGTGGAACCCTAGATTGGGATGTAAGAAAATAACTTTTGGGAATATTCGGGTAACCTCTACTATTCTTGATCGAATTAAAGAAGCCCAAGAAAAGGATCCGATGGTACAAAAGTGGAAGGAAAAAGTAGAAAAGGAAGCATTACCTGATTTCAATTTGGGTCCTGAAGGAATTTTGAGGTATAGGAACCGAGTAGTGGTGGCCAATGATGAAAACCTGAGAGGGGAAATTTTAGAGGAAGCCCATCGATCGAAATATACAATCCATCCTGGTAGTAATAAGATGTACCAAGACCTGCGACGGTTGTACTGGTGGGATAAGATGAAAAGAGAGATTGCTCAATATGTCCAAACCTGTCTGATTTGCCAGCAAGTCAAGGCGGAACACCAAAAACCCTCTGGACTGTTACAACCTCTTGAGATACCTGAATGGAAGTGGGAAAATATCACGATGGACTTTGTTTCTGGACTGCCAAGAACTCAAAGAGGACATGATGCCGTTTGGGTGATCGTTGATCGGTTGACCAAATCGGCCCATTTCTTACCTGTGAATGTGAAGGACTCCATGGATAAACTAGCTCGGTTGTACCTGAATGAAATTGTGAGGTTACATGGGATTCCAGTGAGTATAGTTTCAGACCGAGATCCTCGTTTTGTATCAAGGTTTTGGCAAAAGTTTCAGGAGCACTTAGGGACCAAACTTAACCTTGGTACCACTTATCACCCCCAGACGGATGGACAGTCGGAGCGAACGATTCAAACCCTCGAGGATATGTTACGAACGTGTATTCTAGATTTTGGGGGTAATTGGGGCCAACATATGACTTTAGTAGAATTCGCCTACAATAATAGTTACCATTCGTCCATTCAAATGGCACCATACGAAGCGCTCTACGGACGAAAGTGTCGTTCACCCATTTATTGGGATGAAGTAGGGGAAAAGAAAGTTCTAGATCCAACAACCATTCCTTGGATGGAGGATGCGCAAGAAAAGGTTAAATTGATCCGTCAAAGGCTCCAAACCGCTCAAAGCCGACAGAAGAGCTACGCGGATAACCGAAGGAAAGATTTAGAGTTTGAGGTTGGAGACCGTGTTTTTCTTAAGGTCACGCCGCTACGAAGCGTCACTGCGGGTAGAGGAAAGAAACTTCAACCACGGTTCGTGGGGCCATACAAAATTCTCCAACGAATTGGGAAAGTAGCATACCGACTCGAGTTGCCGCCAAGTTTATCTCGGATTCATGACGTTTTCCATGTTTCGATGCTGAAAAAGTACTATCTTGATCCAACCCACGTTGTGCGACCAGAAGAGATTGAGTTGGATAAGGCACTCACCTACGAAGAGAGACCTGTACAAGTACTCGATCGAAGGATTAAGGAACTGAGGAATAAGCAAATCCCGTTAGTGAAGGTTATGTGGAGGAATCATGGTTTAGAGGAGGCAACTTGGGAATTGGAGGAAGAGATGCAAAAGAAATACCCTGAGCTGTTTAGTAACCCAGGTGAGCAATTTCGAGGACGAAATTCTTTAAGGGGGAGAGGATGTGAGAACCCAAAACGGGAAAAAAAAAAAAATTTTTTTTATTATTTTATATTATTTTATTTCTGTGCACCGTTTTCTTTTATTTTCTTTCTTATATTACTTTTATCAACATTTTATCAGTCAATATAGTCTTTAAATCATTTCTCTAGTATACGGTAGTTTGTAAGAAATTTGGAACGTATTTTGGACGTGGGACCCGCTAGTGCATTAAGTGAGAGAAATTCGGCCAATTCGGGTAAATAGTGCATAAAGGGATTTTATTACTGGGTATTGGGAGATGATTAGAGGTTACCTAGATGGATTAACTCTGGAGGGACAAGAGGATAAAACTAAACAAAACAAAGTGCCACGTGTCCGAATGTGGTTGGACCAAGCTTACCTAACTTTGCCTAACTTTCTTTGTCATTACATAAAAGTCCAAATTTGACCAAAACCTCTTCATTCTTCACCTCCTCATAGCCGAACCTCTCTTGCTAGCAAAGGGAAAAAATTCTTCAACTTCCATCTTCTAATCTTGCTTCAATCTCGAAAATCAACCGATTGTTTCTTGAATTAGTCCGTAAAATCATCTTCCTAGAAGTGTTTGAAGACCTTGGTGGTGTTGTTTTGGAAGAAAACTCTCTAAGCTTCAACCTTTCTTGAAGAACTAAGGTATATTGCTTGGAACTCATCTTTTGTTTCTAATTTTGGCCAAGTGGTGCCTTATAGTAGCTATATGCGTGATTGTACGGAAGATTTGGTGGATTGGAGTGAAGTTTCCTAATTTTCTGATTTTTCTTGGAATTTTCTGGTTTCATATGAATGTGATGTTGTGGTCATCTATGTTGGTTGATAATAAGGGGGAATAACTCTAGTGGGTGTGAATTAGTGATGATTGCAACCAATTTTGAAGTTGGATTGAAAAATGAAAAGTTAGGGTTTCCAAACCCCTAATTCTGTCCGGTTTTGTATCTCAGGCTTAGAGGCCGAATTTGACTTTGCTCAAAACATGAAAGTTGTAGGTATTGATGTGTTTGAGGTTCCTGTAAAATTTCAGGTCATTTGGATTAATGTAGAATGAGTTATGACGAAATTACTGTAGCTGTTCTGCTTTGGACAGAATGCGAAAACTGCGATAGTAATTGGCTATTTTGACTCGAATTGGTTTGGATTTTGGAGTTGGTGTCTTCTGATGAAATGTATCTGGATGACTTAGCTAACTTATGCCTTTGGAATTTCCGCATTTGGACTTGTATGGACTAAGTTATAGTAATTACAGTTTTGTGTGATTTGCAAACCTGTTTTGGTAATTCTGGTATAGTATTTGGCATTTTCGACCTAGTTAAGCTAGGAACTGGATTGAGTAGTCTTCTACATTGTTGTAGCCCTGGTTCTTAGCTTCGAAACGGTAGGTCTTACACCCTAATCCGATAAGCGTAGCACAATTTGTGCCATTACCGCATTAGGAGGTCAAAACTATTTTTTTGTCGTTGGAACAAATGAGTTACATTTCCTGATTTTCTGGTTTGCTTTCATGCTTAAAATGCATATGAAACCCTATTGGGGTTGTGATTGGTATTGCTTTATGACTCGTGTTTGAGTCTTAATTGTACTTTCTTGATTATTATAGGGCGTGCCGGTGATCCGAGGCTCACGTCGGGCGAAAACTTGTGAAATTACTTTGTTTGACTTGGTGAGTGTACTACTCACATATTTGTTATTCCGTGGCTTTCTTGTACTTGAATTCTGTGATTTGGACTAGTTGTGATGATTGTTTGGACTAGGTGAGGCGGGGGTGTACTTTACCGCTCTCGTACTCTCTAGTCTCTTGACTGTTTATTATATCACTTGAATACTCTTGAATGTACTTGATTTGGTGTCGATTGGATACCATTGTTTACTGTATCTCTGAACCTTTACTGTTCACTCTGAGCTCTACCTCATTGGAAGTCAATGGACTCGAGCCAGTAAGGACTTGGTCGGGGACATTTGACAAGCCATGGGGACTGTATTTGGGAATCTTTGGGTATGAGACCCTTGATTCCGGTATACTCGAGTAATACCAATTCTGTACTATGTGGTGTTCGGGCCCGGTAAGGGGAAAGTGAGGTGGACGGATAATTGGAGTAAAGAGGGGTCTACGGTTATGATTACCTGATATACATTGACGGATGGTCAATGAAATGAGATCAAGTATGACAAAGCGGAAAAGGGCTCTTGAGAGCCATCCGTATCCTTTATTCCTTACACTTGGGTGTTATTGTTTTACTTACTTGACATGCGTATTTGGATTGAATATTTCTTGTGTTTACGTGCTCTTGGTATATGTACGTGATAGTACCTCATTGGGCGAAAGCTCACTCCGTAAATTTTGTTTTCCTTACAGGGAGGTATCTTTTGGACTTTTGATTTTGAAGAATGAGTTGAGTAGAGCTAGTCAAGAGATTTTGTATAGCTCCTCAATAGTGGGAACCTTAATTGTACTTGGATTTAATACTTCCTTTTGACTTGTAAACATACGAATGTGGTTTGTAATAGTGAGTGTACTCCTGTCCAATGTATTATATTTGGCTTGTATATATTCTTTTCAGTGATTGTTGGATTACCTGTATTCGATTGGGTCTTGGCGGATGATGACGTGGCAGTCACTATTCACCATACGTTTTGACTTTTGTTTTCCGTTTTACGATTGTTGGGTTGGCTAAGCGCGCTAATAGTTTCCCGAACGACTTGAGCTAGGATTTGACATTTTAGTAGTCCTGGCGAAAGCTGGGCAGGCAGTCCGCTAACTCCTTTGGTACGCCTTAGGGGGGGGTGGGGCTGTCACACAAATTCCAGTGTAACCCAGTCAAATTCCCAATTCACATAACCAAATTCCAACTAATAGACCAGCTAACCGTACTACATTCAAATGGCCATATCTCAAGCTACCAATATCTGTTTAAGATGTTCTTGGAGGTGTTGGAAAGCTAAGACATAGTACTAAAACTTGCATGTTTTGGCTAAAGGCTATTTCAGTACGTATCAAGGTGAACAAATGCAACCAACTTGGTGTACTGTCAAAACTGTCCACTGACTTTACTCCTATGGTAGTCAGGGTATTTTCATCTTTTCACAGGCTACATTGCTCCAATTGAGCTGAAATTTTGTAGGCAACTATAAAATATTATTCTCTACAACTTTCATGTTTTGTACTAAGCCTTATTCGGCCTATAACATAGTGAAATGGAATCGGGCATAACTGAAGTCACAATTTCCAGAAATCTGGAATTTTGGTATATTCAAGCTATAATTCACATTTTTACCTTGAAACTACCGCTGCTTTCTCCTTTAGAAGATTATATACCATATATATACATCATATAACACCTAACCCACAAGAAACCCTAACTCAAAAGTCATCCCTCCAATCACCAAAATCACTTGAAACAAGCATCACAAGCATAATACTAACATTAATACCCAACTTAATCATGATTAATGGAGAAAGAAAGGTTGATCAGCCATTATACCTCAAGACAAGAGCTTGCAAGAATGATTCTCCACCTCTCCTTGAAACTTTTGGTTCCTTAAACTTCCCAAGCTTCCAAACTAGTGATTAATCGGTTTAGTTTTTCTTGTTTGCACTCAAATGGTTCAAACTCAAGATGGATTGAAGTTGTTTCTCTTGCTCTCTCTCTCTCTCTCTCTCTCTCTCTCAAGCTCGGCCAGACCAGGGGAAAATGGTGAAAAAATGGAGCCAATGTGAAGATAAGAAGCAAAGAAAATTGGCTTGGTCAAGGAACCATAGGTGGCCGACACTTGTCACCACCAAAACCAACCAAAATTTTGTTTTCTTTTCCTTATATGGCTGAGGATGAGGGGGGATATTTTGCAAAAATATCAAGGGTACATGGTGGTAAGGAAGTGGTGGTCAAGTGGTGGGTTCAATCGGTAGTGATCGATACCTGTCGGTTTGAGCCGATTTCTCTTAAACCGCGTATACTAGAGTTTTTAACTTCTAATCACTAACTTATTATTATCACTTCTAATCATATAATATTTCCTCATCCAAAAGTCACTCTTACCTATCAAATTTGATCCTCACTCCGTACCGAATAGTCACACTACGGAAAAACGTGAAAACCCTAATTCGCTCTAACTTGAAAACGAAAAGGGAAAACCTTTACTTTCATGTTCATTTTCATTTATTTTGGGGTGATTAGGTGGTAGGGCTATTATAAAATCATAAGTTCCAAATAAAAGGGGATTTTTAAGAAAAATGTGAGGGGTTTTACAATTCCATAAATTGAATTTAGGGTTTCGGTTAAAATATGAGAAATTTGAGAAAATGGCCAGTCACAAGTGAAACTAGGGTTTTGATTAGACTTTTAGGGTTTCTAGTCTTTTAAAATAAAACAAGGTTTTGAATCAAACCCAAAGAAATAACTTTAGTTTCTTCTTTAAAACAAAATAATGGTTTAAAATAAAAATAAACTAAAGAAACCGTAATATCCTCTTTGAGACTAAACAAAAGATGATCCTAAAAGTTGGGGTATCACAATCTCCTCTCCTTCAATGAATTTCGTTCTCAAAATTCATACATGCACTCCGAAATAGTAAACAATAGGAATCACGAATCGCACCTTCTACGATCTCCGATGGTTCAGGTAATGCCTGTTGGTCAAAGCGTACACTCTAGCTGGCACTCTTGGTTTAGTCCCTCCTAAATTTGCTTGTTCAAGGTTTAGATGTGATCTACGGGGACAAGTTGCAAGCTGGTGCTCGATACTACCACACTATAAACATTTTCCTGCTTTTCGCCAACAATCATTCTCCGTATGATTGGCCTTACCACAGTACCCACAAGATACTCAAGGGGCTGAGGTCTGACCTCCTTGTGAGGCACCTCTTGCTTGCTCCCTGCCACGCGAGGCTCCTCTTGGAGTAATTTCCTTAGATGTCCCTGAAATTTTCTCACCACAATCTTCTCGACCCATCTTAGAGGGTGACATATCTAAATCACCTTGTCCTTACCTTTGACTTCCACCAGGCGCACTCCTCCTTTTTGCATGAAAAGCGCTCACTTGTGTCCTAACAATTTCTATTCTTTGGGCCTTCTCCAAAACCTCTGTAAACGTGTTAATTTGGGCTGCCGCTAAGGCCTCTTGTATTTCCACATTGAGCCCTTGCACAAACTTCCATACTCTTCTTTGCTCTGTAGCTATCAGTTCGGAAGCAAATTTGGATAGTTTCGTAAACTGGGTTTCATACTCAGATACACTTAAAGTTCCCTATCGAAACTTAATAAAATTGTCCTCTTTCTTCTCCTGGACGATAGGTGGGAGGTATTTCTCGTTAAACTCCCGTACAAAGTTTAATCAGGTCCATGCAGTTCCCTCTCTCTCCCATTGGGCCATAATTACATTCCACCAAGCCCTGGCTGGACCTTCGAACTGGAAAACAGCAAATTGTACTTGCCTATCCTCTGTATAGTTTAAAGCGGCAAAGATGTTGATCATGGCCTCTAGCCAGTTCTCAACTCCCTCCGGGTCTGGTCCTCCCAAGAACTTAGGTGGAGAGAATTTCTGGAATCTCTCTAAGGCCCTATCTTGCCCATTATCGGGGTCCCTAGGTTGATTTACAGGGGCTTGACTCTGTTGTTCCACTAAACGGGCTAAAATATTAGTCATCTGTTGGATTGCAGTTGCCACTTGATCTCCCCCTACAGCCTGGGGTCCAGGTTGTGGCTCTATCGTTGCCTTTCCCTCCTCTCTCGGTTCTCGCACCGGTTCCTGTGCTTGTCTATCCCTACGGCCACGACTAGGACCGCGTCCTCGATTAGTTCCCCTGACTTGACTTCTTCTACCCTCCATGTTTCGCGGCTAATCAACTGTAGTAATATAGCCAACTAATCAATAATAGAATATAGCCACTAAGTAACTGTATAAATATAAACAGCATAAAACAGAATAATGCAAATCATAAACCGTTCTAAATCATAAAACAGGGGCAATGCAACACATCCAATCAAAATAAATCACATAACCTATAGGACATTAACCCTAGGTATTGCTCAGGCACTACATTTAATCAAAACTCGAAGCACGTGAATAATAAGGATCCCAAATCCCATGAATATCTTTAATATATTTCAAGTCCAGACTATTCGCATTCCCCGTGACTTTGCTTTCGCCATCCAAACTTACCCTAATATTATGCGAGATCTCAATTTATTGTAAAGGTATCACTCTTTGGTACTCGGGTAAAAGAATCCGAAAATATGATACTTCATCACTCAAGCTGGCCAGGTTCAAGAGCAAATCACCCGTATTAAAGATTCCTACCCAACATACATATCTAAGGTCCCCAACAATAGACAATTGTTCCACACTTAACAAGTCAATCTCCACTGTGACAGCCCCACCTCCCCGCAAGGCGAACCAGAGGGTTCGGCGGGCCGCCTGCCCAGCTCTCTCCGGGACTCAGTCGATCACTACATTCCTCAAATAAATTACAAGATAAATCTCATATATACATCAAATTCTCCAATAATTACATGTCATAAATGAAGCAGAAACAATTCCCAACTATACATAAAATGATTCCAAATCCAAACTGTATAAGATATATGCCATCCAGTCACGTGAATAAGTACTACAAGCCTTCCTTCGCCACGAGCCCTGTGGAGGGGAATAAAATAGTTTTGGGGTGAGCTAAAATCTCAGTGAGTAACCAGTAAAATCAGTGCTCAAATATATTTCCCAATAATGCATTTCGATGATGTCATGATTCAATAATCAAATATCCGTTTATTGCTCTCGTGAGCCAGTGAAATCATTACACTTAAACACCCAACGCTCAAATAGATCCTTTAACGTTTAACAGTAAGAGGGAGCAACGTTGGTGCTCCAATAATGTCATGAACTCATTGAAGTGGTGGAGACGTTGGTGTCCAGCACACGAATTCCAAGCACTCATTTGAGCCAAAACATGTCATGGACCACATGCAAACACTCATGATATGAAATCGAGAAAATAAAGCAAGAAAACGTTCAAAAGTAACTTTGGAAACAGTTTAAGGTCACTCACCTCCACAGCTCAGAAACCATCCATCATATATCATTACCTTGCCCGAGTCCAAGCCCTAAATCATAAATTCAAAGCAATCATACATTCTCAAAGTTCGGACAGCATTTCCCCATAAATACTTCATTTCCAACCTACAATATATTACGAATCACACATATGGTTAATAAGCAATAAAATATATCCAATTAGGCCACAATATCTCTCAATCAAAGCTAATTAGAAGCTTAAGAGCCACCATTAGAAAAATCCCCAATTAAACCCTAGAAACCGGAATTTATTCCCTCAAGCGTAACTTTTCCGCAACGATCGCAGTTAACGTATAAAAGTTCCGTTTAACACCTTTCAGTACAATATCCATAAGTGAAGCTACCCTTATCGGATTGGAATGTAATTTATACCATTTCGAAGCTAAGACAAAGACCTACAACCTTCATGAAGACCACTCAGTCCAGTTCTCACCCTAACTAGGTCAAATTTACCAAAACAACTCCAGATTTTCCAGTTCAAAGCTCATTGTGAAATTCAACTAGCAGTCCTGATTCATTCACTCATATCCCAGCACACACAACTCCAATTCAGGTAATTCCAAAGCCATTTCAAAGCTAAGATACAAGGCTATAATTCTTAAGAAGACATCAACAATCAGTTAGTAATATTCCTGGTCAAACTAACCAATTACATAAGCTGATTATCAGTTTCGGACAGAAATAGGTTCAGTCTTTTCACATGCTACGTTGTTCCGATTGAGCTGAAATTTTGTAGGCAACTATAAAACAGCATTTTCTACAACTTTCATGTTTTGTACTAAGCCAAATTTGGCCTCTAACATAGGCAAACAGAAACAGGCAGAACTGAAAACAAGATTTTCTAAAATCTGGAATTTTCTCAAACCACCATAGAAATCACCAAATCTTCCACAAAACAACATCTAAAACAACTAAAAACCACTAATAAGCAATGAATTGAAGTAAAGAGGATGTTCTTGGCAAAATACCTTAAAACCACAAGGAAGGTAGGAGCTTAATCTTTCCTCCTCCAAAACAACTCCACCAACACCTTTAACCTTCCCTAGCTAGCAAGTTTTATGGAGTGGTTTGCAATTTAATCGGTTGGAACTCAAGATTTGGACAAGAATTGAAGTAACAAGATGAATGTTTTTCCTCTCTTTTCTCTCTACATGTCTCAGCCAAGAGGGGTAAAGAAATAAGAAAATGTTGGTCAAAATTGGAGTTTAGGAAAGTTAAATAAAAGTTAGGCAAGTCAACTTCCAATCGGATCGCGACACTTGGCCCTTCTTAAGTTTATTCTTATCCCTTTGTCTCTCCAAGATTAACCATTTAAGTAACCTCTAATTATCTCTTAACACCTTGTAAAATAATATCATTTAATACGAAACTCCAACAAGTTGCCAAAAATATATCGCATTTACCACACTAGTGGGTCCCACATCCATAATACACTTAAAACTTAACGTGGACTAACTTGTATCAAGAAAATGATTTGAAAACTATATTCCCTTATAAAAATGTATAGGAAATTAATATATTGAAGAAAGGTACAAAATTATAGACAAGGAAACAAAATAATGTCTAGAAAATATATAAAAAGTTTTGATTTCTCACACTCATTCGTTCGGGGCGTCACACCCACAGTTCGGGAACCCTCTACCAGCACGAGCTCAATAGGAACCCTGATACCATCTGTGACGGCCTCACCTTCCCCTAAGGTGAACCAAAGGGTTCGGCGGACCGCCTGCCCAACTCTCGCCAGGACTCACTCACTCATAGCTTAGGAAAAATAATG
Source organism: Coffea canephora (assembly GCA_036785865.1). Lineage (NCBI taxonomy): Eukaryota > Viridiplantae > Streptophyta > Magnoliopsida > Gentianales > Rubiaceae > Coffea > Coffea canephora. The sequence goes on from CM071922.1 coordinate 33,767,929, forward strand.
TACGTTCATAGAAAAATGCATAACATATCCACTACAACTTCATATATACATTGCTGCTCAAGAGTACAATCAACCCTAGTCTTAAAATTAAGTACAATCGAGTACAAATTGAAAATTCAAAACAACTAGACTGTGCTAGTCTGTATACGTCTCACGCCTCGCTCGCACCCCCTGTAAGGAAAACAAACGGCGTGGAATGAGCTAAAAGCCCAGTGAGGTTTCAAATAACAAATTGACCATTGTTAAAAGTACGAATGTCAACGCAACAAATTAATGAGCATCAAAAGTTCATAATAGTGAACAATAATACTTCAAGTAGCAAACCGCAAAGTGAGCGAGTGTAAAAGTTTTTCAGAAGAAACAATAATCCAATAAGCAATAATTATTCCAAAATATAAGGATACAGATGGCTCTCAAGAGCCAAATTCCCATTGCATCACCAGAGCTTGATCAAGTAATAGTTGACACTCCGTCAACCTTCAAATAAGTAACCAATCCAGTAGAGCACCACTTACACTACCCTCCGTCCACTATTCACACCCCCTACTGGGCCCAAAATCCTCAATAAACATGAGTAGAAATACTCGAGTATAGCGATTAGTCGAGAAGATATCACTTCGCTCGACAAAACAAGAGACCTAGGGTTCGTTACCCAATCGACCAAGCCTTTGCCGGCTTGACTTGAATAACTCGCTACAGGGTTTCTGGAATTCTAGGAACTGCGCACATCATAAACAAGTATATCAAGTCAATTGCAATAATAAACAAGTATATATCACATGAGGGCAAGTGCGATAAAGTACACTCTCGCCCTAACAATTCACGTATATAACATGTAATCACATTCGTCAAGTATCAAATACAAGTATCAAGTTCAATTCAGTATTTGAAAGCACTCACCAAAAGTCTAGTGCCTCTCAAAAATCACGTTCCGGTCCAACTCCTTGGTTGGACTCTAAATCTGCGGTAAAACTTTGTTTAAGAACTTTAAAAATTGACTAAGGTTCGAAACTTAGATGTTTTGTTCAATAAGAATCAAGAAATGGAAATTCACTTGGAGAATATTCATGAAACACTCGCTCGCTTTTCAAACTGTATAAATTTGTAACATATATACTTGGAAATGCCATTGGAGTCGAAAGTACAAGGAAAACGTATTCCTAGTAGCCATGATTGTAATTCTCAAGGGTACAAGTTCGGCCAAGTCCTCACTGATATACCTCGATAAAAGAAGATGCAAATATCCTAGATAGTTCAAGGGGTAATCGCTCTTAACCCTTACTCAAGTTGCAAGTATGGCTACCTAGCCCTTGAGCGTAAATTTGGGCAGCACGCCCTTTATATTTTCCTATTTTCCAACCCTTTATGGCTTCATTCTTTTCCTCAATCAATACCAAAGTCATACACAATATAAACTCATCACAATAGCCGTTTAATAGACTCAAGGTCATACAAGTACAAACTCAAGCTAACGACATGTACGGAAATGAAGTTTAGCAAAAGACAGATTTGACGTGGTTTTACGTAACAGACACAACCAAAGCTACGCTTATCGGATTGGGATGAAATTTATATCTTTTTGAAACTAAGTCAAAGGGCTACAATTTTGATGAAGATCACTTAGTCCAAATTCCAGGGTAACACAGTCAAATTCCCAATTCACAGAACCAAATTCCAACTAATAGACCAGTTAACCGTACTACATTCAAATAGCCATATATCAAGCTACCAAAGTCCATTTAAGACGTTCTTGGAGGTGTTGGAAAGATAAGACATAGTACTAAAACTTTCATGTTTTGGTTAAAAGCTATTTCAGTACGTATCAAGGTGAACAAATACAACCAACTTAGTGTACTGTCAAAACTGTCCACTGACTTTACTCCTATGGCAATCAGGGTATTTTCATCTTTTCATAGGCTACGTTTCTCCGATTGAGCTGAAATTTTGTAAGCAACTATAAAATATCATTCTATGAAACTTTTGTGTTTTGTACTAAGCCTGATTCGGCCTCTAACATAGTGAAATGGAATCGGGCAGAACTGAAGTCACAATTTTCAGAAATCTGGAATTTTGGTATATTCAAACTATAATTCACATTTTTACCTTGAAACTACCACTGCTTTCTCCTTTACAAGATTATATACCATATATGTACGTCATATAACACCTAACCCACAAGAAACCCTAACTCAAAAGTCATCCCTCCAATCACCAAAATCACTTGAAACAAGCATCACAATCACAATACTAACATTAATACCCAACTTAATCATGATTCATGGAGAAAGAAAAGCTGATCAGCCATTATACCTCAAGACAAGAGCTTGCAAGAATGATGCTCCACCTCTCCTTGAAATTTTTGGTTCCTTAAGCTTCCCAAGCTTCCAAACTAGTGATTAATCGGTTTAGTTTTTCTTGTTTGCACTCAAATGGTTCAAACTCAAGATGGATTGAAGTTGTTTCTCTTGCTCTCTCTCTCTCTCTCTCAAGCTCGGCCAGACCAGGGGAAAATGGTGAAGAAATGGAGCCAATGTGAAGATAAGAAGCAAAGAAAATTGGCTTGGTCAAGGAACCATAGGTGGCCGACACTTGTCACCGCCAAAACCAACTAAAATTTTGTTTTCTTTTCCTTGCATTTTGAGCCACATATTTTGGCTATATGGCTGAGGATGAGGGGGGATATTTTACAAAAATATCAAGGGTACGTGGTGATAAGGAAGTGGTGGTCAAGTGGTGGGTTCAATCGGTAGTGATCGATACCTGTCGGTTTGAGCCGATTTCTCTTAAACCGCGTATACTAGAGTTTTTAACTTCTAATCACTAACTTATTATTATCACTTCTAATCATATAATATTTCCTCATCCAAAAGTCACTCTTACCTACCAAATTTAATCCTCACTCCGTACCGAATAGTCACACTATGGAAAAACGTGAAAACCCTAATTCGCTCTAACTTGAAAATGAAAAGGGAAAACCTTTACTTTCATGTTCATTTGCACTTATTGTGGGGTGATTGGGTGGTAGGGCTATTATAAAATCATAAGTTCCAAATAAAAGGGGATTTTTAAGAAAAACGTGAGGGGTTTTACAATTCCATAAATTGAATTTGGGGTTTCGGTTAAAATATGAGAAATTTGAGAAAATGGTCTGTCACAAGCGAAACTAGGGTTTTGATTAGACTTTTAGGGTTTCTAGTCTTTTAAAATAAAACAAGGTTTTGAATCAAACCCAAAGAAATAACTTTAGTTTCTTCTTTAAAACAAAATAAGGGTTTAAAATAAAAATAAACTAAAGAAACCGTAATATCTTCTATGAGACTAAACAAAAGATGATCCTAAAAGTTGGGGTATCACACTTCAGAAGACAAAAGGACAAGAAAAGTGGCTTATTTTTAAGTCAAAAATATTGGTTATTGACTATCCTAACAAAGTTGAGATTTGGGAATCAAAAGATGGAATTTGACTTGGAAAAATAGAGCTCTTGAACAGTTTTTGTGCAGAGACATTGGGAGAGGTCTGGACATTCATACGTAGCCAGATTTTCTGATAGCAAATTCTCTCTAGCTAGCAAATATTGAAAAGGGAATAGAGAGGCATACGGGAGAACTTGGAGAGTGCAGAAATGTAGCTATTTCATCTTCTGAGTGTTAGATTAGCATTAGTATAGAGTAGTATAGTTCATCCATTCTTGTATATTGGCTAGATTTGGATGAAGATGGAGATTAAGATGGAGGAGTTGAAACTCAAGTGACATGGGTTATCTTTTCTCCAACTCTTTATCTTTTGTACTTGATTCTAAGTATAGTTAATATACAAGTTCTGAATTTTGTGTTTATTATGTATCTCTAAAGTTTATGCCTTGGGTTTGGTTGAACTTTCTATAATTGTTAGTGTTTATTATTTGGTTATTTGATTGCTATGATTTGAGCAAGTTATTAAGCACTTTAACTTTTTAAATCATGATTAATCTGGTACCATTGATTGTGATTATCTAAGGTGTTGTTTCTGCAATGAAAATTGAGATTTAACACTAGTTTAAGAAATGCTAAACATAGGGAGTACACTCACGAAAGTAGAGGTGCACCTATGTGGTTTTTAGTGATTCATTTCATGTAATTTCACTGAAGAAATGAACTTGTAGCTAATTTCATAACCATGAGAATAGGTATGGATTAGTTATATGTATAATTGATTCACTACAAAAGTAGGATTCAAATGTATAAGGAAATTACACCATAACTAGCCTAGATGCAGTACTCAATGATCCAAATATAGCACTTGCATGAGTAGTTAGGGATACCACAACCTAAGAAGCATTTATTTGTTATTTTGTATAATTTTAATAGGTTAAATTTGTTATAATTCATTGATAGTCTAAATAATAGAGAAGATTTAGTAATACCGGTAATTGTTCACTCTTTCCTGTTGGATCGACCCGATATATGCCATAAACTACTAGTTGACTTGTATACTTGTAGTGAACAGGTGTAATTCAATTTTTTAACTTGTACGTATAGCGAAAGCCCATCAGCAGTAGCTAAACACCAAAGTGATCCAATTTCCCTGCCAATCCGGCCAAGAACTAGCCAGATTTGCGGCCGGATTCTCGTACAAAAGTTCCTGCCAGAAATTTTCTTTCTTCATTTAAATTCCGCACTCGCTCGGTCTTGCCAACAAGTTCAAATATGGTTTAAATAACGATAAAGACATGCAAGACATGCATTGCTCAAGAGATATATATAGTATACACTTACCAATATATATATAGATTGATGTTTTCACGATTCCATGAAGTACAAGTCAAAAGTATGACAAAAGTTCATACTTATACAAAATACATTTAAAGTTTATAATTACAAAGGAGCTTAACAAAAAGATACACATCTACTAGTTCAACTCTTCCTTCCAAAAATCATGATTTCCAAAGTAGTATTCCTGTAAGGAAAACAAAGTAACGGGAATGGGCTGAGTTAGAAGCTCAGTGAGGTACCCGAAATACACATAGTCAAATATACACGCCAGATAAGGGATACAAGTGGCTCTTAAGAGCCAATTTCTCCTTACTTCCCCAAAGTTTGATCAAAGTAATTGACACTCTGTCAACTTTCAAATAAAGGAACCAGTACAGTAGAGCACCACTTTAACGCCAACTCCATCTGTCGCGCCCCATTTTTTGAATAAATAAATAAATAAATGGTTTTAAAAAAAATGTATTTTTGTGATGATTGGAAAATGAATTGTGATTTAAAAGAAAAATGGGTCTAAATGGGGGTTTGAAAATGCGACGATTTGACCCAAGAAAAATAGTTCAAAAAGGGTTTTTTATATGAAAAATGGAGTCGCCACTTGGTATAGAGTTAGGGTGTACCAAGTCACCCAAAAAGTGAATTTTTAAAGGAAAAAGTAGAAAACCCTTTTGAACGACTCCTAGTCCACGTAAACCAACGAAAAAGGTTCGGGAGTCACATTTGACGAAGGGGAAGGCAAGGATAAAAATCCAAGGCACCCCTTCGACCTAGCCAAGGCTAGTTGCGTTGATTTAATCAAAGATTTTCTTGTTTTAACCAAAGAATTTATTACATTTGGATGTACTACATGAATGCAAAACCCTAGACCTAGGGGTATTGGGGAGAAATTTCCCTTCAAAGGTTGAGTGGTGCCAATCACATTAATTGTGAAGCCCAATAACGATCCTTCGAAGAAGTCACGAATAATGCAAGTGGAATGCAAATGAATGGAATGCATGTATGCAATGTGAGGACATGAGTTTGAAAAAGTAATAAAAGATAAGAATGTGTAAATGGAAATGTGCACGTGAGTAGGCAAGGTGCGGTGTGTGAAATGATAATATGAAGTACATGTGCAAGTGATGATAGAAGTGTTCGTGTGCAAGTGAAGGGATAAAAAAGTGTACGTGTGCAAATGAGAGGAGAAGTATTCGTGTGCAAGTGAAAGGATAAAGGTGTACGTGTGCAAATGAGGGGAGAAAGTGAAAGTGTAATGATAGAGTGAATGCATGAATCTAGGGAATTTCATGCATAATGGGTACGGGGAGACCTAAATCGTGACTCAATTTGCCCTTTGATAGAGAGGATACAAGCGTGCTAAGGCTTAGAAAAAGCCACACTCGTCTATATCCCATATTTAAGGGGACTCTCACGCAAATGAACCCTAACTAGCATGAGATGCAAGTCCTAAAGTGAAGGGGAAGGGGTTTGAGGAACATACCAAATGATAAAACTAATGAAAAATGCGTGATATGTGGTGATCATGCACTTAATGAGAAAAGGAAAAAAACCTATTGGGTCTAGCATTGGACTAGCCCCTCCTATGAATTCCGACTAGCGTTGGACTAGTGGAAACGATAAAAGAAGCCACAACTAGTGTTGGACTAGTGTGGTGACGTACATTCATCCATTCCATTCATCTATACTACAAAAAGCGAGTAGACATGCGAAACACTTATAAACACGTAGCACATAACATTTAGCATGCTTGACTAGATGCAAAATCCTAATAAAACATTTAACATATAACACATAGGCATGCAACCATTACATTTGCTAACTAAAACAAAAGGGAAAGGGAAAATGGACCAAATTACTTGCTACGCCCTATCTATTACAAGCCAAGAGGTGTACACATACCCCATTTAAAGGAATAATTTAATAAAAGCAAGAAGGAATGAAATAATGGAACTAAAGAATGGTAATGAAAGCAAATTAGGCATGCGATTCACACTTAGCACATTGGATCACATAGGAGAGACAAAAGGGATAAAAGAAGATATACCGCCCTTGAAATGAAGCTCTAATGGAGTGAAATCAACTTATTTATCCTCCAAAATAAAAGAAATGGTCAAGGTACCAATTTATTTGAAGAAATTAAAGAAAATATGCAAACACGGGCTCACATGGTCATAAAGCTCTTAAATTCATGCATGAAGTGCAATTTAAACAAAGCAAGGTGGCTAATTGGAATCAAACAAACAATGAAGTTGCAAAAATTAAAACTACCAAGGACCAAATTGATGAAATTATTTAATTGATTGGGTCCTAGTGACATAAGGGGCAACTTGAGGGGTTAAAAGGCAATTTTGAAAAGGAATTACATGCATGCAAGCTACGAGGGATTCATTTCCACAACTGAAAGCATTCTGCAATTTCTGCTGCAACTTCATGAGCTCTCAAGGCAACTTTCCCAGCCCCAAACATCAAGAATCCAAACAACGAAATGCACCATTTTAACACCCAAACAAGTAGCAAAATGCAATCACAGAAATACAATCCTCTAAGACAAATCTTAGAAGTCTTTCGTGCAAGTTAACTGAGACAACAAGCCTCCGCAACTACCAGAAACTTGCATTCTCATGCAACCATTCTCATGCATTTCCCCTATGCACTTAGACACATTCATGCAAGCAAACCAAGAACAGATATGATTGAATTGTCATCTAAACCAAAAGCTTGGAACCGAAAAGCAAGAAAACAAAAGGACAAAGCCATGAGTTTCTGGTTCGGCAAGTCGAAATGCGTTTTCCAGCAGGTACTTGGGCATGATTCAAATGTCTTTTAAACCCAAACACACAAAACCCAGCACCAAGCAAGCAAAAGACTGCCATTTTCTAACTTTTCATGCAAATGTTGCGAGGAAAGTTGCTGCAACCGAAAGAGAGGCCTGCTGCAATTCTAAGCTTTTAAACGCAAGTTCCATACAACACTTTAAGCAAAGCAAGCAGAAACCATTGCTCAAAAACACTTTATCAATTCAGATTCAGTTAACTTCACAAAATCTCGGCTCAAATCTGGCTGTTCAGCTTTAATGAATTCCTCAGATAGACTCCAAACCGGGTTAAACAAAGATAAAACAGCAAAATGCAGAAAAGGAAAAAATGAAACCTGCGCAGGCTGCTGCAATGGGATCGAGAGTTATGAGCTTATTGCAGCAGATTTTTTTTTTTTTTTTTTTGCGCGATGCAAACTGACCCAGGCGACCAGAATTATTGAACATTCTCCTTAGCTTAGACACAAAAGGAAACCAGAATAGAATAACATGCAAAGACTAAAAAACATTCGTGATTTCTGATGCTTCAAAAATTTTCGTAATCTCACGTACAAACAGCCAGCAACAAAACTAAACTCCAAACTCTCATTCAACATACAAATAGCAGCCATAAACTCAAACAACAATTCATGATACCAGCATTAGAACTGAACCTCTAGCCCCCACACAACCAACCACAGATCTGTACATGCTTAAAACAATCTGAATAGAGATCAATTAAAGTTGGAAACTTTCTGCCATTTTTCATTCGGCCGAAACACAATCATGCAAGAACTGGATTTTTCATACAGGAAGAGGCTGAGGATTACCTGTTTTGCTGCTACAAGAACTGGATTTTGACAGGACTTTGGAGTAGCTGACTGGAATCCACCACAATCTGAGGGCAATGGGCCGCAGATCCTCTTCTCCTTGTTTTCAGCTTCGATCCTCCAAGCTTTTGCCCAGCCGTTACTCTTGTTCAATTTTCCAGCCGTCAGTCGATGCTTTCTTTCCTGCTTTCTCCTTCTAGCCGCTACTCACAATCTCCCTGTCTGCTCTCCAGCCTTTTTCCATCACCCTCCCTTGCGGCTACCCCTTCTTTAGCTTTTATATCCCAGTTCAACCCTAAAACACTCAGCAATCTCTTCAAATATTGCAGCCCAAGGGGCTCACCGAGGTCCTCTCTTGCAAGCTGCAAAAACGCAGCTTGCAAGTCGCGTTTCTCATTCATTTTTTTTTTTTTTAAAACTGAACTAAATAACTTAATAAATACAGAAATGATAAAATATAAATAATAATAATGATAATAAATTGCCAAAAACCAGGTAATAATAACAATAATAATAATGAAAATAATTTAAAAACTAAACAACTAAAAACAACAAAAATGACCATTTTTCCATCTCTTTTTGTTTCATTTTTCATTTTTCCCAAAATAACTTAATAAAAATAACTAAAGTGCCCAAAGATTGAATTTAAAGAAATAAACATATTTTTTTGTGAACAAATTTTCCTTTTTTCCTTCTTCTTTTTTTCCAAAGCATTATTTGAAACAAAATAATAACAAAAACATTAAACTTGAATTTAAAAAAAATATTTTTGTGAGTGGTTTTTCCTTTTTCTCTTTCTCTTTTTCATTTTTCCAATCCAACTAAAACCTATTTTTTTGAATTTTTCTTTTCAAGAAAGCATTGAATAAAAACAACATATTTTTGATTTTTTCCTTTTCTTTTCTCTAAAAACTCTACGCTAATTCTAAACTTAAAAGCTAAAACTAAAAATTAAAACTAAAAGTAAACAACGAATGCAAGCAATCTAAAATGAAAATCATGAAATAGATGCCACATAAAATTATTCAAAATTTGGTGTCTACAATTTGCCCCTCTTTGTCTGAGTTTTGAAAAAACTTGAGACAAAGAAGTAGACACCAAAATACTTACCTGTGTTGCTTGGCAGCAAAATGATCTCAACGAACTGAAATTATAACACGGGACTGACCCGAACCTGAAAAATAAAACGGGACTGACCCGAACCAGAATTGAAAACGGGACTGACCCGAACAAGAACTGAAAACGGGACTGACCCGAACAGGAATTTAAACGGGACTGACCCGAACAGAATTTAAACGGGATAGACCCGAACAGAATTTTAAATGGGATGAATTGAAGTGAGATGGAGTATTGGTGGGGTTGACCCATGTTTATTGGTGATGCAAATGATAGAAGCGAAATGAAGTGTTAATGGGACTGATCCACGTTCCAGTGGCTGTGAAAATGAAATGTTCATTGGCAGTACTGACCCACGTTCCAGTGGCTATGAAAATGAAAAGCTCACTGGCGGGACAAACCTCAGCTCCAGTGGCTATAAAAATGAAAAGCTCACTGGCGGGACAAACCTCAGCTCCAGTGGCTATGAAAATGAAATGTTGGTATGTTTGAAAAAGCTGTATAAAACTTGCTTGGAAAATTATCCAAGATTTGTCCTAGTGTAATGAATTGGTCAGCGGGATAGAACCCAGTTCCGCCGAGGTTTGCGGGATAAAAACCCAGTTCCAACGTGATAAGCGGTCAGCGGGATAGAACCCAGTTCTGACGAGGTTGGCGGGATAAAACCCAGTTCCAACGTGATGCAAGCGGTCAGCGGGATAGAACCCAGTTCTGCCGAGGTTGGCGGGATAAAACCCAGCCCAAATGAAAATAAAAGCGGTCAGTGGGATAAAACCCGAGCCTGCCGAGGTCGGAGGGATAAAACCCGTGCCCTAATGAAAATAAAAGCGGTCAGTGGGATAAAACCCGAGCCTGCCCAACGTGATTTTTGGAATGTTGGCGGCACAAAGTCCAGGCCCAACGTGATCCTTGTGATGTTTGGAATGTTGGCGGCACGAAATCCAGGCCCAACGTGATCTTTGGAATGTTGGCGGCACAAAAACCAGGCCCAACATGATCTTTGGAATGTTGGCGGCACAAAATCCAGGCCCAACGCGATTTTTGTAAGGTTGGCGGCACAAAATCCAGGCCCAACGTGATTTTTTGGAATGTTGGCGGCACGAAACTCAGGCCCAACGTGATCTTTGGAATGTTGGCGGCACAAAAACCAGGCCCAACATGATCTTTGGAATGTTGGCGGCACAAAATCCAGGCCCAACGCGATTTTTGTAAGGTTGGCGGCACAAAATCCAGGCCCAACGTGATTTTTTGGAATGTTGGCGGCACGAAACTCAGGCCCAACGTGATCTTTGGAATGTTGGCGGCACAAAAACCAGGCCCAACATGATCTTTGGAATGTTGGCGGCACAAAATCCAGGCCCAACGCGATTTTTTGAGATGTTGGCGGCACCAAGTCCAGGCCCAACGTGATTTTTGGAATGTTGGCGGCACAAAGTCCAGGCCCAACCTGATCCTTGGAATGTTGGCGGCACAAAATCCAGGCCCAACGTGATCTTTGGAATGTTGGCGGCACAAAATCCAGGCCCAACGCGATTTTTGTAAGGTTGGCGGCACAAAATCCAGGCCCAACAAGATTTTTTGAGATGTTGGCGGCACCAAGTCCAGGCCCAACGTGATTTTTGGAACAAGAAATTGAATTGGATTTGTCAAGAAACAAGACATTAAATTTGATTTTCCAAGAAACAAGAATTTGATTTTGATTTTTCTGATTTTTCTGAATTTTCCCCCTCCCTTCGGATTTTTCCGAGAGAATTTTTCAACAAAATTTGCCCCAGTGTCGGGTCCATTTTTCCTCCTTCTTCTTGCTTCTCTTTGCAGTATCGGCCTTCCGCCTTACTGGATGCTTTTCGTCATTTTGAATCATGAATACCTGCACAGGGGTCTTAACAAAGCATGACATGCACTTAAATTTCATGAAAAGAGCAACGTGATTGATTCGAAAATGTATCATTTTGACTTTTGGACGAAATCCCCAAATGTATTACGGAAAATTTTGCCCCAGTGTGGGCTTATTTTATGAAATCTCATGAACAAAAATTTGCCCCAATGTGGGCTTATTTTACAAAATCCCTCCAATGAAAACTTGCCCCAGTGTGGGCACATCTAATTGCAAAAATGTGTTTGGATGAAGCTTCATTTATTTGAACAAAGTAAGGAACTGTGTTTCCTATACAATGCGAAGAAATCTAAAATGTCTTGCTTAAACTCATACAGAAAATTTCGTGATTTCTCAAAATAATGCCCAATTTAAAAAGATTGCTTCCTCACTTTAGCATTGATGCTTTGGGTAATGGGTCACCATTTCCAGTTGGCTCATCTTTCAGGACCATTCAAGTGATTTTATTTTTGATTTTGCGGTGGTTAAGGGAAATGAGAAGACGAGATTTGTTTGGTTCTTGTGCCCAAATTTGTAATTCCTTCAATGCCACATCTTAGTGAAAGCAAAGAGTTTGTCACCCTTATTTTTCAAGAAAACTTAGTCAACATACAAGCTTTCTAGGCATGCAACGTATGGGCAGAAGTGATAGCTAAACATGTGAAAACTGGTTATATCCTTATGATCACAAATGATTGATTGATTTCTTATAAGCATAATCCTCACTTTGGATTGTCATGAAGGAATAAGTCAACGATGGACTTTATTAGCTTGTAACGTGGCTTGAAAACGATAGCTAAAGAAATAATTTTCAAAGGACATTGCACCGAAGATCGCATTTTTCAATATTGCCCTCATCTGGACTCCGGATTCTTGGACTTTGTTTAACTTTTTATCATCGCCCAACAGGGTCTTTCAGCATAAAATCTTTTTTTGCCCCTTTCTTTTGCATTCATTTCGCTCGTTTTTCTTTTCTTTTTCCCTCTTTCAAAAATACCCTTGCGGGATTTCACATGAAGAGTAGTGTCAACCTCACATCTAATCAATTCAGAAATACAGCTAAAATTTCCGACATCAGAGATTTCCTTGACAAGGCTAGTGCAAAGAACAGAAGTCAGGACTTTCGGCTTTGTAATGGGGTCAGGTGGGGTGCTTAGAAAAGTTAAGGCTTGAAGGCAGATTTCAAGAGCGGTTTTAAGAATCTGAGATCGCATTGTTGCGTCAACCCTATTTTAAGGTTAAATCAGAATTTGCCCCAGTTTATGCTCAATTGGGGTTTTTTCTCTTTCATTTTCTTTCTTCTTTTGACTTTTCGGCTTTCTGCCATTTTTTTTTTTTTAAATTTGACAAAATTTGCCCCAGTTTATTTTTGAACTGAGGTTCTCTTTTCTTCCTTTGCCTTTTGATTTTGTGGCTTTTCACTTTTTCCACCTCTTGAAATTTTTTCAACCCAACTTGCCCCAGTGTGGGGTTTGCGATTCTCAGGGTTTGCCAAACGAAGTATTTTATTCTGAAGGCTCAAAAGGGATAACTAGAGATAGAATGCTTGATTGGAAAAGAAGAGGGCCTGACTTTTATTCCATTCCTTACAATAACTCTGAAAGGAAACATTCATTAATGGGAAATTTTTAGCATGTATCTGAATTAACTGATTGAGGAAAACCCTTGTTCATCCAATTTTGTGAAACATAGGCGATCCACGCGGACAAATCTCTTCCTTTTTCTCTTTTTTTTCAAAATTCGGAACCCAAGTGGAGTCAAATTTCCCCAATTTGCGGTTCCCTCCTTATTCGAGCATTTTTGCTTTTTCCCTTTTCTTTTCTTTTTAAAATTTCCCAATCTCCTTCCCCAATGCGGGGTACGATCATAAGTGCATTTGAAAAGAACCACCAATTTTAGTTCAAATGAGGATGCAAAGGATAAATGGTGTTTGGGTTGTAGAAACGACGGCCAAAGTATCATTCTTACACCTCATGACAACCAAGTAAACGAATTGCTCGTTGAGAATCCATTCCCTTTTGAAAATTTTTCCAATGTAGGGTAGTGATCATTAAGGCACTTATTTGAAACGAAATTATTCTTTCAAAGGCTCAAATGGGAGAGCAAATGATAAAATGTGTATAGGTAGAGGAAAGAATGCTCGAAGTATCATTCCAAATTTTCAAAAACAAACAAGAATAATGCACATTTTTGCTTTCACTTAGATGTGAATTGAATCTGGATTAGACACTTTGAACATTTTCAAGCAAAAGTTGCCCCAATTTGCAATTTATCAATCAATGTGACTGATTTTATTTTGGGGTTAGATGAAGGAGCAAATGTATCTCATTGGGCCTTCTGAGTGACCCCTTTTAATTTTGAGCACTCTTATTGTGTAACTCGGATCACTAATCTAGTGTACACAAGCATACACTTGCGAATTTTCAGGCTGGAGGTTGAAAAAATCCTCAATTCGGTCTTATTTCTTAAAATTCATCATGAAATCTTCAATGCAAAAGAATGAAGTATACATGAATATATACAAAACAATAATTGTCCAAAACTTTATTGCTGAAAAAGTTTGAAACAAAATTCCTCATTCAATTATGATACAAATGAGAAAAGAGAAACTTGTAAAGGGCTCCACATATACACTTTTCATCTCCTTTTCTTTTGGAACAAAATGTATTGACAAAACAGAATTTCTTTTTGGAAAATAATTACAAAATCTCTCAGAGGCTTTAGCCTAGAGCTTCCTAGATAGATCATTTATGTTTTCATTGTAAGATTTGCCAAAGAAACAGATAACACTTGTAATCTTCAAACTTTATTGGATTAAAAGAATCATCAGATATAGAAGAATATTTTCATCTTATTGAACCATTTTTATGAATGCAGGGGAGGGGGAAAACAAAAGAAAAATACCCCGAGTTAGTAGGCAGAACTGCAAAATCGGTATGCATGTCCTATGGGAGAACCCTTTTTGTGCCAAGGGTAGGCCTAGCATGAAAATGCAATCCGCTAGAATAGGCACTATACAATACCTGACGGATCCGATCACCTCATGGAGTGAAAAATAATTTGAAAAATTTGGCCATTGGAGTGACGAGAGATTTGTCAAAATGAGGACAACGTCCGAATGGATGGATCACTTTTGATCGGTACAAGATTTTGCAAAAACGCACGGGTTTGACCTTGACGAACTTCCTATCAAAGAGATTGGAATTCGTTGATAAAATTTCTCAGTGAATTACGGGTCAAAACCCTAATTGATCAAGTGATTGGATGCAATGGACGGTTTTCTTCAAAAGTGACTAGATTTCCCAATTTGGAATTTTGACAATGAAACCCTAATAGGGCAAATGGGTTGAATGAAATTGACCATTTATTTAAAATTGACCAAATTACCCTAAAAAGGGAAACAGGTCAAATGAATTGAATGAAATTTATCCCAAATTAATCAGATCACCCTAAAAAAGGGTAAATCGATCAAACAGATTGAACGAAACTTGATTTATTCAAAATCGGCTCGGTTGCGCTAAAAATGGGTAAATTGGTCAAAAGACCCTAAAAAAAAGGGTAATTTGGTCAATTGAATTGATAATTTATTCAAAAGCGACCGAATGACCCTAAAAAGGGTAAATTGGTCAAATGACCCTGAAAAGGGTAAATTGGTCAAATGAGTTGACGATTTTTCAAAATCGACCGGATGACCCTAAAAAGGGTAAATTGGTCAGATGAATTGAATGAAATTGATTTATTCAAAAATTGACCGAATGACCCTAGAAAGGGTAAATTGGTCAGATGAATTGAATGAAATTGATTTATTCAAAAATTGACCGAATGACCCTAGAAAGGGTAAATTGGTCAGATGAATTGAATGAAATTGATTTATTCAAAAATTGACCGAATGACCCTAGAAAGGGTAAATTGGTCAGATGAATTGAATGAAATTGATTTATTCAAAAATTAACCGAATAACCCTAGAAAGGGTAAATTGGTCAGATGAATGAATTGGTCAAATGATGAATGAATTGACAAAATGGATTGGATAAAATGGATGATTTATTCAAAAATCGACCGAATCGCCTTCAAAAAGGGTAAAATGGTCAAATGCATTTATTCAAAATTGAATGAATAACCCTAAGAATGAATTAAACTAATCAAATGAATTGAATGAAGTCAATTGGTCAAACAGATCGAGTGAAATGATGATTTGACCAACTTGCCCTAAAACTAGGCAAATCGGTCCAATGGATCGAATGATTGATTCAAAATTGACTAGATCACCCTAAAAAGGGTAAACTAGTCAAATGAAATCGGATGACTTATTCAAAATTGATTGAATTGACCTAAGAAATGAGTAAATTGGTCCAATGAATAAAATGGAGATTGATGATTTATGCAAAAATCGACCAAATCACCCTAAAAGGGTAAATTGGTCCAATGAATTGATTTATTCAAAATTGATTAGGAATTGACAAAATGGATCGATTGAATCGTTCCTGCCATTGATGGTTTCAAAAAAATAGTCTATGAGTCTTCTAAAATCACGATTTGGCCTCAGTTTATTTATCGTCTCAATAGGAGGCATTATTTGTGAATTTCTTCAAATCAATGTCCTTTACGCAAGGGATTTTTACCAATTTTTGATAAAATGGCCAAAAAGTGATTATTAGATACTCATATTCCAAAGATCACTCTATGAAAATGATCGGATCCTACCTTACCTTGTGCACTACCCCTTTGGATGGTACAAAATGTAAACGTGCAAGTCTCGTTGGATTAAGTATCCGAGACACAAGGTGGCTTATCCCCTAACACGAGATCGCCTAAATGGCATTCCCTTTCTAGGGTTTATGCATGATGCCAGTTTATTAAAGCAATGTAAATATGTGACAAATATGGCCTAAAGGACATGAATAATGCATCGGGGGGAAAAGGTCTAAAAATGAAATGTATTTATTGAAAAATCAAGTGTAATAACTGAAATTTAAACATGTGAGTCATCTAGTGGGTAAGTCACTAAAAGAGTGCCAAAGAGGCCTCAAGAAAACAAAAAGAATGGTTAGTGCAATTGATAGTACACGTAACACATTGGGAGCAATTAAGAAAAGAAATACGATAAAAGCCAATAAAAGGGGTGGAACCCCTTCCCTCGTGCCTAATTGGGCTTAAAAAGGGTGAGGCTGACTCTACCTTAGGCAAGTCTAACATGGATGCATGAGGCTGGGGTTCATTAATGCCTAGACTCGATAAAGCTTCGGCTCCCAAGCCTTCAGACCTAAAGGCGAAGGGTCATCACTCCCAGGGCCTTTGATCGGTGGCTCGAGTGATCCCTTAGGTAGCGCTATGGGCGCAGAGCACACCAGCTGCCTACCCAAAGCAATCGGTCCTAGTCCTACAAGGCGGTGTGGGATGGCGCCCACGAAAATAGAATAAAATGGGATAAAGCAAGTAAATATGCACGTATGAAGTGTTCCCCTATTTTGAGGGAAGGGGTCGAGAACCAATCGCAAGGCTCTAAGGGTGACACACATCCCCCCAAATGCAATGCAAAGCGCGAAATCATACATAAATAAATCATCCATCCATCCAAACAATTGTAGGCGAATGTGTGAGGAAGTGAGTTGATACGCGAAATGCAAAAATCCTAAAAAAAGGAAAAAATGCAATCCTAAACATCCAATGTGATAAATGAAAAGGTTAAAAGAAGAAAAGAATTGACTAAATCGATTGCTCGGACTCTCAAGTCCCCAGTGGAGTCGCCAACTGTCGCGCCCCATTTTTTGAATAAATAAATAAATAAATGGTTTTAAAAAAAATGTATTTTTGTGATGATTGGAAAATGAATTGTGATTTAAAAGAAAAATGGGTCTAAATGGGGGTTTGAAAATGCGACGATTTGACCCAAGAAAAATAGTTCAAAAAGGGTTTTTTATATGAAAAATGGAGTCGCCACTTGGTATAGAGTTAGGGTGTACCAAGTCACCCAAAAAGTGAATTTTTAAAGGAAAAAGTAGAAAACCCTTTTGAACGACTCCTAGTCCACGTAAACCAACGAAAAAGGTTCGGGAGTCACATTTGACGAAGGGGAAGGCAAGGATAAAAATCCAAGGCACCCCTTCGACCTAGCCAAGGCTAGTTGCGTTGATTTAATCAAAGATTTTCTTGTTTTAACCAAAGAATTTATTACATTTGGATGTACTACATGAATGCAAAACCCTAGACCTAGGGGTATTGGGGAGAAATTTCCCTTCAAAGGTTGAGTGGTGCCAATCACATTAATTGTGAAGCCCAATAACGATCCTTCGAAGAAGTCACGAATAATGCAAGTGGAATGCAAATGAATGGAATGCATGTATGCAATGTGAGGACATGAGTTTGAAAAAGTAATAAAAGATAAGAATGTGTAAATGGAAATGTGCACGTGAGTAGGCAAGGTGCGGTGTGTGAAATGATAATATGAAGTACATGTGCAAGTGATGATAGAAGTGTTCGTGTGCAAGTGAAGGGATAAAAAAGTGTACGTGTGCAAATGAGAGGAGAAGTATTCGTGTGCAAGTGAAAGGATAAAGGTGTACGTGTGCAAATGAGGGGAGAAAGTGAAAGTGTAATGATAGAGTGAATGCATGAACCTAGGGAATTTCATGCATAATGGGTACGGGGAGACCTAAATCGTGACTCAATTTGCCCTTTGATAGAGAGGATACAAGCGTGCTAAGGCTTAGAAAAAGCCACACTCGTCTATATCCCATATTTAAGGGGACTCTCACGCAAATGAACCCTAACTAGCATGAGATGCAAGTCCTAAAGTGAAGGGGAAGGGGTTTGAGGAACATACCAAATGATAAAACTAATGAAAAATGCGTGATATGTGGTGATCATGCACTTAATGAGAAAAGGAAAAAAACCTATTGGGTCTAGCATTGGACTAGCCCCTCCTATGAATTCCGACTAGCGTTGGACTAGTGGAAACGATAAAAGAAGCCACAACTAGTGTTGGACTAGTGTGGTGACGTACATTCATCCATTCCATTCATCTATACTACAAAAAGCGAGTAGACATGCGAATCACTTATAAACACGTAGCACATAACATTTAGCATGCTTGACTAGATGCAAAATCCTAATAAAACATTTAACATATAACACATAGGCATGCAACCATTACATTTGCTAACTAAAACAAAAGGGAAAGGGAAAATGGACCAAATTACTTGCTACGCCCTATCTATTACAAGCCAAGAGGTGTACACATACCCCATTTAAAGGAATAATTTAATAAAAGCAAGAAGGAATGAAATAATGGAACTAAAGAATGGTAATGAAAGCAAATTAGGCATGCGATTCACACTTAGCACATTGGATCACATAGGAGAGACAAAAGGGATAAAAGAAGATATACCGCCCTTGAAATGAAGCTCTAATGGAGTGAAATCAACTTATTTATCCTCCAAAATAAAAGAAATGGTCAAGGTACCAATTTATTTGAAGAAATTAAAGAAAATATGCAAACACGGGCTCACATGGTCATAAAGCTCTTAAATTCATGCATGAAGTGCAATTTAAACAAAGCAAGGTGGCTAATTGGAATCAAACAAACAATGAAGTTGCAAAAATTAAAACTACCAAGGACCAAATTGATGAAATTATTTAATTGATTGGGTCCTAGTGACATAAGGGGCAACTTGAGGGGTTAAAAGGCAATTTTGAAAAGGAATTACATGCATGCAAGCTACGAGGGATTCATTTCCACAACTGAAAGCATTCTGCAATTTCTGCTGCAACTTCATGAGCTCTCAAGGCAACTTTCCCAGCCCCAAACATCAAGAATCCAAACAACGAAATGCACCATTTTAACACCCAAACAAGTAGCAAAATGCAATCACAGAAATACAATCCTCTAAGACAAATCTTAGAAGTCTTTCGTGCAAGTTAACTGAGACAACAAGCCTCCGCAACTACCAGAAACTTGCATTCTCATGCAACCATTCTCATGCATTTCCCCTATGCACTTAGACACATTCATGCAAGCAAACCAAGAACAGATATGATTGAATTGTCATCTAAACCAAAAGCTTGGAACCGAAAAGCAAGAAAACAAAAGGACAAAGCCATGAGTTTCTGGTTCGGCAAGTCGAAATGCGTTTTCCAGCAGGTACTTGGGCATGATTCAAATGTCTTTTAAACCCAAACACACAAAACCCAGCACCAAGCAAGCAAAAGACAGCCATTTTCTAACTTTTCATGCAAATGTTGCGAGGAAAGTTGCTGCAACCGAAAGAGAGGCCTGCTGCAATTCTAAGCTTTTAAACGCAAGTTCCATACAACACTTTAAGCAAAGCAAGCAGAAACCATTGCTCAAAAACACTTTATCAATTCAGATTCAGTTAACTTCACAAAATCTCGGCTCAAATCTGGCTGTTCAGCTTTAATGAATTCCTCAGATAGACTCCAAACCGGGTTAAACAAAGATAAAACAGCAAAATGCAGAAAAGGAAAAAATGAAACCTGCGCAGGCTGCTGCAATGGGATCGAGAGTTATGAGCTTATTGCAGCAGATTTTTTTTTTTTTTTTTTTTTTTGCGCGATGCAAACTGACCCAGGCGACCAGAATTATTGAACATTCTCCTTAGCTTAGACACAAAAGGAAACCAGAATAGAATAACATGCAAAGACTAAAAAACATTCGTGATTTCTGATGCTTCAAAAATTTTCGTAATCTCACGTACAAACAGCCAGCAACAAAACTAAACTCCAAACTCTCATTCAACATACAAATAGCAGCCATAAACTCAAACAACAATTCATGATACCAGCATTAGAACTGAACCTCTAGCCCCCACACAACCAACCACAGATCTGTACATGCTTAAAACAATCTGAATAGAGATCAATTAAAGTTGGAAACTTTCTGCCATTTTTCATTCGGCCGAAACACAATCATGCAAGAACTGGATTTTTCATACAGGAAGAGGCTGAGGATTACCTGTTTTGCTGCTACAAGAACTGGATTTTGACAGGACTTTGGAGTAGCTGACTGGAATCCACCACAATCTGAGGGCAATGGGCCGCAGATCCTCTTCTCCTTGTTTTCAGCTTCGATCCTCCAAGCTTTTGCCCAGCCGTTACTCTTGTTCAATTTTCCAGCCGTCAGTCGATGCTTTCTTTCCTGCTTTCTCCTTCTAGCCGCTACTCACAATCTCCCTGTCTGCTCTCCAGCCTTTTTCCATCACCCTCCCTTGCGGCTACCCCTTCTTTAGCTTTTATATCCCAGTTCAACCCTAAAACACTCAGCAATCTCTTCAAATATTGCAGCCCAAGGGGCTCACCGAGGTCCTCTCTTGCAAGCTGCAAAAACGCAGCTTGCAAGTCGCGTTTCTCATTCATTTTTTTTTTTTTTTAAAACTGAACTAAATAACTTAATAAATACAGAAATGATAAAATATAAATAATAATAATGATAATAAATTGCCAAAAACCAGGTAATAATAACAATAATAATAATGAAAATAATTTAAAAACTAAACAACTAAAAACAACAAAAATGACCATTTTTCCATCTCTTTTTGTTTCATTTTTCATTTTTCCCAAAATAACTTAATAAAAATAACTAAAGTGCCCAAAGATTGAATTTAAAGAAATAAACATATTTTTTGTGAACAAATTTTCCTTTTTTCCTTCTTCTTTTTTTCCAAAGCATTATTTGAAACAAAATAATAACAAAAACATTAAACTTGAATTTAAAAAAAATATTTTTGTGAGTGGTTTTTCCTTTTTCTCTTTCTCTTTTTCATTTTTCCAATCCAACTAAAACCTATTTTTTTGAATTTTTCTTTTCAAGAAAGCATTGAATAAAAACAACATATTTTTGATTTTTTCCTTTTCTTTTCTCTAAAAACTCTACGCTAATTCTAAACTTAAAAGCTAAAACTAAAAATTAAAACTAAAAGTAAACAACGAATGCAAGCAATCTAAAATGAAAATCATGAAATAGATGCCACATAAAATTATTCAAAATTTGGTGTCTACACCATCCACCAAACTTACCCCTCACCGGGCCCGAACACCTCAACAAAAACATAGATGGTAATACTCGAGTATACCGAAAATTTAGAGTTTCCAATACCCAAAGATTTTCTAAAGGTGGACTACCGTAGTTCATTATCTAATCGACCAGGCCTTTGTCGGCTCGACTCGAGTAGGTAGCCACCGGCTTTGAGCTCATAGGTCATAGAATGGTCGTTGGATTCAACCCTCCAAACTGTGATAACCCCGAAAAATATATATATATATATATATTCATGTATATTTCACTTGCATTTTGATTGTTTAATAAATTCTAGCATTATTTCTACTTGTCTTTAAATAAGTGCGTAAAAACAATTTTTATGTGATAAATAATATAATTGTGCCAAAATATTAAAGTACTTGGTTTTGTCAAGATAAATTAATATTTCTTGATGTAGATTATTTATTGCCTTAGTATTAATTCCTTGAATGTCGATAGCTAATTTTAAGTGTTAATAATGTTAGGTGCCATCGGAAACCTTAGAATTAAGATGGAATCAATACTAGGTCAAAACCCTTTATAATTACACTTAGGACGTTAAAATCTCGATAATTGAAATTTTTGCGAGATTAGTATACTAGTAAGTAGTCAAATTTCATTTGGGGTAAATTTTCGGAATTAGATTACGAATGAGGACTTAAGTGAAAATTCGGACAAGATGTGAAAAGACTAAAATAGCCTTCACAATTTCGGAAAATTACCATGCAACCACACAAAACACTTTCGGCCAACCTTATAAATCACCAAGTCATTTCCATTCTACCGTAGCACATTTTCCTTTCACCTCTCACACACTTTCCCTTTCAACCGCGAGCCATTTTCACCATTTCTCTCCACTATCTCACCCCACACCACCCAAACTCTACTACACATTCCAATTCCTGCATTGGACCGAGAGCAAGAGGGAGAGAGAGAGAGAGAGCCGTAGCCTTGGTATCATCGACGAGAAAAGAAAAGAAGGAAACCGCGAGCTGAATCTTTTTCTGTTCTGTCCGTGAGCTAGAGGGAAGAAAGGAGAGAAACACTACGTGAGCTTCATTCCTTGCTGCACCCTCAACCAGCTGCAAACCATTCCCTAACCGCCACACCATCGCAACTGCAACACCACCAGGACCAACCATTCAGCCGCAAGCAAGCCGAGAGAAAGAGAGAAAGAGAGAAAGAATTTCAGTTCTGTCACGCATATAAGCTTCCAGCTAAGGTAGATTCTGGTTTTAAATTAGCTTACTAGAGGTAGACGAAATTGTTTAAGGGCTTGCATGTGTTATCTAAGCACTCAGATGATGAATTAGGACACCAGAAATGTGATCATGAATGAAAATTTAAGCTGCTGAGAGCTTGAGCTGGAAATTTCAGCTTTTCAGCAGCCAATTTGTGATAATCCGAGATTAGACATGTGCTTAGCTAACTAAAACTTGGATGATTAAGCTAGTTATGGCCTTGCACATTGAGTTTATGCGTTCGAATGATGAAACCAAAAGCACGAGAAAAATCTGGTTTGATGGAAATGGAAATTGCCGTGAATTGATTAGGAAATGCAGCTTTTAATTTGCTTTATTGTGATGATCTGAGCTTGTAATTGTGATTAACCAACTAAAAACTAAGTGATTAAGTCTTGCATGAGGATAGTTAGATCGGTTAGGCAAGAAAAATAAAAATGAAAGGAAATCAGCTTGCATGCAAGATCATCCGAGGCTAGATGGAAATATTTCTGGAAAATTTGATGATTATAATTGTTGTTTGAATCTGGTTTTGAGCTGGAAATCTTAATTAGCTAGCTAAATGTTTGCATGACGAATTTGAGTATCTAAAACCATGTTTCAGCTGAGGAAAAATTGGATTTATGAACACCTAAGTGCTGGAAAATTCTTGATAGCCGAGAGGTTTGAGCAGGAATTTTCAGTTTGTTTTCGGAAATTTTAACTTGTTTCTGGAATTTTTTTCCTTGGAATATAACGGTTTAGAAATGCATGACCAATGTATGTTTTAAGCCTAGTAAGCCACGTAGATGTGAAACTTATGATACGATTGACAATTTGATTTTTATTACGACTAAAATGTTGAGATGAAATTCTTGGCATTGGAATGGATATTTTGGAATAAAAATTGATGGAAAATGTGTAATCTGTATTTGGTTACAAACAATGAGATTTTGGTTGAAATCTTGGATAAGATAGTGTTGCAAATTTTGTCCCTGTGTTCATGTACCTGTTAGTGATTCTAAACAGTTGAATTTTTGGCTAAATTGCTATAAGAAATGATTGTTGGATGCTAAGGGCTAATGATTGATGAAGCCCTTGGCTATTTGAGTGATTTTTACAAGCATTAAAGTTTTGATGAAATTAACTGCTGGAATTACTTGTTATTATTTGTACTTGGTGGATAAAACCCTTGCGGTTCAGTCGATGGAATTTCTTGGAGGCCTTAAATTTATTGTGTTTAAATGTGATCTGATATGAGCTTGTTGAAACCAAGAGCTAATGATTGACGAAGCCTTGGTCATTTGTTTTATTTTTGATCAGAAATGAATCTGTTGAAACCTAGGGCTAATGATTGATGAAACCCTAGTGATATTGCTGTTTGAAATGTGATTTTTCTATATTGGCAAATCTGAGACATAATGTGCTTGTGAATCGGAATCTGAAAAGTTCGTTTTGACCCTGTGAAGTTGAGTATTTTAAAATTGGGCTACGTGAATATATTTTACTCTATGTATTAAACTACAAAAATTCGTCTTCTACGATCACGTGAGAAATTCGGGATTTGAAATACATTGTCAACTAGTTATTTCTTTTCCTGGCTTAAATTAGCTTTATTATTTTTAGAAAATGATTTCACTTGTTTTTAAAACCCTAGGTATTATTTTATTTTATTTTCTTTCCTTAAAATTTGTCCCTGGCTAGTTGTTTTTGAGAAACTCATTACAAACGCGAGATTTTAATAGTTTTAAACAAAAGGCGTAGAAAACTTGTTCGGCAAGAAAACTCATTTGACATAAATAAGCTCTATTTACTCCTTTAGAAAGAAAAGTATTTCTCTTAAAAGAAACCATACGGAATGTTTTATCACTTTTACTAGTTTTAATTTCAAAAGAATGGTTGAGTTACTTCGAGAAAATAATCTAGCTATAAAACCCGATAATTTTATATATAAATCTAGCACTTGTATAGTAAAACTTATAGTTTTAAAACCTGGTTTTCTAGGGTATAGCGAGGACGTGGAATTTTGAATCCCAGCTTGACCTTTGAGCTTCACTCCTAGGTGAGTGTCCCTACTTGTTCTATGCCTACTTGATTAAAGTGCTTTCTTGACTTGATATGTGATAATTGGAAAATGGTTTCTGATCCATCGAAGTGAGCAGTGTGTACTTTATCACACCAGCCTTTCGAGTGGTGACTTGTTTGAAATGTTTTCGTGAACATCCTGCTTGTACTTGCTGAGCACTGAGTAGGGGAATGTACCACACCTGAGGGTGGGAGGGCCTCTTATCCTATCTCAAGTGCTAAAACCTTGGAATACTTGCTAAGTACTGAGTAGGGGAATGTATCACACCTGAGGGTGGGAGGGCCTCTTATCCTATCTCAATTACTAAATCACTAGGTAGGGGAATGTACCACACCTTAAAGGTGGGAGGGCCTCTTATCCTGACCTAGTAACCATGTGTTGGACGTAACGTCGTTGGGTGAATCCCTCGACCAGTCTATATTAAGGTATACTCGAGTATTACCACTTTCGTGCTTGGCGTTCGGGCCGGTAAAGGGGTATGATTGGTGGCCGCAGTTAAGAAAAATAAAAAGATCTACATGGACCTTAGGTAGTGGAAGTTGACGGAGGGTCGACTACGGAAAATTTTGATCAAGCTCGTGGAGAAACGGCTCCTGAGAGCCCCTGTATCCTATCTTGTGCTGTTAAACGCTTTCCTAATTGTTTACTTAATTTGAAGTTAATACTCGCTATTGTTTTATGTGATTGCATGTTTTGGGGCACCACTGAGCTTTAGCTCACCCCACGTTTATTTGTTTTCCTTAACAGGTCTTGACATTTGGGAGATCTGAGCCTGCTTATATTTTCTTATGAATGTATTTGAACTTCATGACTTCGCTTAGCGGTTTGTAATGTATTTCGAAGAAAACAATGTACCTTTGTTTTAGGTTGCCACTTGAAGCTGGAAAAGTGTAAACCCTAATTCCGATATCTGGTTTGAATGTATATACTTGCGTTGTATGAATTTATATGTATTTGGGATTGTATGACTTTACTCCTTGTAAATAACGCGTGAGGTGTTTAAGTGCCGTCGATTGGCTATCTTCAAATGTTGTTATCTCTGAAGTTAATGTGGCTTTAGCAATTGGTCTATTTTGGGAGATTCGTTATTGTAATAGCTTAGGTTATTCTTCGGAAGGGTTTGGATAGTTTGCTTGTGTGAGTCCTGGCGAGAGCTAGGCAGACGGCCCGCCAACCCTCTGGTTCGCCTTAGGGGAAAGTGGGGTCGCCACACAAACGATATCAGCACATACAGAAAACAGATACAGATAACAAATACAGAGAACAAATATAGATTTATACAATATACAGGAACCAAAAGAACGGATGAGAGAAATGAGTGTGATGAAGTACACCCTCATTTCATATAAAGTATATAGAAGTCACAGATAAGCAACATCTTAAGGGAGTGGCACACTCACCAGTTTAAACAAATAACTTCAAATGTTTCCTCCCGAAGTACTTGAATCACTGGCACGTCCTTCTAATAACAAGAAAAATGGTAGCTTAGGCTTCTTCCTCCCAAAATCACTCCACCACAAGCTTTAATCTTCCCTAAAGAGCAACTTACATGGTGTGGTTTGTAAGATTTATGGTTGAAATCCAATATTGGAGCAAGAAAGAATGGTGCAAGATGAAGTTTCTCTTCTCTTTCTTCCCTCAAAATTTCGGCCAAGCTTCATGAAGAATGAAGATGATTTTTGTCAAAAATTAGATATATAGTAAAGGTAAGAATTAAGTCAAAGTCCAACTTCCAATCAAGTCACGACACGTGGCACCCTTTAGGGTTTAAACTTATCTTCTTTCTCCCAATGGTTAATCTATCTAGCTAACTTCTAATTGTCTCCTAGCACATTGTAAAATAATATTCCTTTACAAAAATTCCAACTAATCGTCAAAATTTTATCACACTAACCGCACTAGCGGACGTCCATAATACACTTCAAACTCTTCATGACCTAACCCATATTGGGAAAAATGATTTAAAACTATATTCACTGGTAAAAATCTTTGGAAAATTAATATATTAAAGTAAAGTAAGGAAATGCATGCGGAAAAATAAAATAAAAGAATATAAATTAGAGAAATTTTATGGGTCCTCACACTCTCTCCCCCTTAAAAAAATTTCGTCGTCGAAATTTTTCTTACCATTAGAATCTAGCAAAATCGAAGGTAACCAATAGATTGTACCTTCTACGTCCTTAGAAGGATAGGGGACCTTCATTCCAACCCCTACTCCATTTGACGGTCCAGGGTTGGTCTTGGTTGGTTGCTAGGTTCCTTTCTTTTCACGTAATTTAACAGGGCAATTAGCAATCCGATACTTAGCACTACCACAGCACAGGCATCTTCCCCTCTTTTTCCAACAACCCACCTCAATATGGTTGGTTTTACTACAATAGCCACAAAATAAGAAAGGGATTGAGGTTTGATCTCCTTGTGAGATACCTCTCAGTTGTCCTCCTCCACGAGGGACTTCTCCCGTAGTATTTTCTCTAAGTATCCCCAAAATTTTCAAACCTCCAGCTCCGCGACCCATCTTAGCAAATGGCCTATCTTGATCACCTTGTTTTGGCCTTTGACTTTCACGAGATACACCTTTTTTCTTTGCAGGGAAAGTCTTCACCTGTGCCCTTGCAATTTCTATCCCTTGAGCTTTCTTCGGAACCTCCGTAGAAGTAGTACTTTGTGCCATTGCTAAAGCCTCTTCGGAAATCCCTTCATATTTCCTTTTTAGCTCTATGTTCTTATGCAAGAGCTCAATTTTCTCCGAATACTCGTGTTTCCATCGTCCTTCCCAGTGCTCGGCTAGTTTTTTTTGGACCTCTATTTCATTTCGAAGAATCTTGATTTCCTTATACATATCAACCAAATGTGCCATCTCACGGATTCGTTGGAACTCAAGTGATAGCCTTCCAGGCAAATCAATGGATTATAATAGGTAACTAAATACAAGTGACACTCTAACCATATAATTGTTAAGTCCTTCGATCCTAATCCAACCACGAAAGCTCAAACTAAGATATTCGCAAATAAAATAGAGGAGAAAATAGAACATGGTTAAGGCAATATCTTAAAATACTATGTCACGTATCACTTGTGTACACAACAAAATCCTAAAGCGTGCTTCGTATATCAAAAGTTTCAAACCTTGAGCCACATCTGTGTTTTCATAATCTCTCTTCTTACATCTAAGACTCTAAATCTTGGTACATTGATAATCAAGCCAAGTCCATACGTTGATGTTAATGGATAGTATCAAGGCAATATAAACAAGAGTAGTCCGTCGAGGACCAAGCTACCGATATCAAATATCATATGAGGGGTAGAAACATCCTTATAAGTGCAGTTAAGCCACCTCAGAATCAAATAAACACCTTTCAAGTCCTCGGTGCTCATTTCTTGACATATACTATAACCTAATCATCCTCTATAGTAACCCTAGCCAGACTATTACTAGATTCGTCCATGATAACACTTCCTAGATCCAATCTCCTCTATCAGTCCATTTACTAGGTCAAATGTAAAAATCTTCCATGCCTTAATCTTAGCCATCAAAACTCACCTCAAGTGCAATCAAGATATATGCCTCTATTCTAGCATTCTCACTATTTTGTACTCAAGTACAAGAATCCACAATAAGACAATTCATATCTCGAGCCGGCCGGTCCCAAGAGTAAATCTCTCATATTGAAGATTCCTACCTGACATACATATCTATTGTCCCCATGTGTCATGATAAGGGATTTATACTTATAGCAGGCACGATTCAAAATCTTATGCCCAAGAAGAGCACTTAACCCTTTACACATTATCACATAAGCGAAACCATATCAACTCTCGGCCCAATCTCACTTCGTGCAGAGACCACACGAAGCAGGCTCTGAAACCAACTGTGACTGTGATGCCCCCACCTCCCCCTAAGGCGAACCAAAGTGTTCGGCGGTCCGCCTACCCAACTCTCGCTAGAACTCACTCACTCATTACAGGCGTCTAATAAATTACAATACACATCTCAATATTATATCAAATTCTCCACAAATTTACATATTGTAAGCGAAGCGAATACTAATTCCCATGCGTAAAATGTACACATACATTCGTTCAATTCCAAACATTCCAACAATCCCAACTACTATCCAAGAAAACTAAATCCAAACTATACAAGAGATATTCCATCCAGTCACACGAATAATGAAATACTAGTACTTTCTTTTGCCTCGAGCCCTGTGGAGGGGAAAACAAATATTTTTGGGGTGAGCTAGAAGCTCAGCGAGTGCCCATTAAGAATCAGTAATCAACCAGTTTCACAATAATACGTTTAAATGATATCATGAATCAGTGATCAAATGTATGTATGTTGCTCTTGTGAGCCAGTGAAATCATCGTACTTAGAACTCCAACGCTCAAACAGATCCAGTAAGTCAAACAGTACAAGGGAGCCAACGGTGAAATACTAATCATATACAAACCAAATCAAAGATGAAATACTTAGATACAGTCTAGAAATTAGTGAATATCATTATCCCAACTTCCAAATCACAAGAATATCCATAAATCATCAAGATCAATAACTTAATCACAAGATTAAAGAACAAAAAGAAGCTTCTAAGGATTATACCTTCCAATCACCTTGAAAACAAGTAAAGCAAAGCCCTTTCTCCTCAAAACACTCCACCCTTAGCCTGCTATCACCTTCAATGGGAAGTTAATCGGAGTAGCTTTCGGAAATTTGAAGAACCCTCTCAAGATTTGGTGAAGAAATCAAAGGAAAAGAAAGGAGTTTCTCTCTTTATTTTGCTTCTCAAGATGGTCGGTCAGTTTGGAGATGAAGAAAAGTGGGTTTTGGACCCCCCAAATGTGGTCAAAAAATGAAGATTTAATCATTAAGGAAACTGAATTATGATAGAATTTGGCCAGAATCTGGCCGGATAAGAGGTCGGATACAAGGTGGCAGCTAGGTAAAATTTTTTTTTCAAACGGCCAAGCCAATCCGGCCAAGAGCTGGCCGGATTTGCGGCTGGATTCTGCAAAATCACTGTTCACTGAAATTTTTCTTTTTTTTTTGTCTTCTTTCGGGCGTCACAAACTCCCCCCTGAAAAGAATATCGTCCTCGACATTCTATCTTATACTATCAGTCAAGTACTAAGAATCACTCCAATCCCATATATCACTTAGCAACAGGCCAACAGATAGCTAAACAAGTAACCAAAAAGAACATGCAAAAGGACTCGATTCAAACAACTACCCTTAAGTTGGAAATAAAGTCTCAGATATTCGAAAAATTCAGGACATGGCTTAACCTCAAATCGAAAATTTTACCCTTGGCGGTGCTGGACAGCATAACGGCTATACTTCACCAAAGAGTCTCAGTTCAAAAATTTCATCCCTGGTGGCGCTGGACAACACAACAAGTTAGCACAACGGCTATGCTACACCAGAGACGCTCAGGAATTCATCCCCAGTGGTGCTAAACAATGTAGACACCAAATTTTTAAATAATTTGTGTGCTTTTTATTTTGTTTGAGTGATAATTTTTATCTATTGTTATTTGTTAATTTCATGATTTTTGTTTTAGACTGTTTGCATTTGTATAGCATTTTAGATCATTATTATCTATTATTTTATTTTAGTTTTTATTTTGTATTCGTTTTTGCCCTTTTAGTTGTTTATTTTTATAATAAGACTTTTAGCACAAAATTTGTCAAAAGAGAAAATTATGCATGGAAAATACGTTTTATTTTTTTGTTGTTTATTAATTGAAAAAAGAAGAAACAGAGGAAAAACATTAATCAAACACAGGAAAAGTCTTAGCCTTTTGCTTTATCATTTGTTACTAGTTTTGTTTATTTTATTCAAGTTTTGTTTAAATTGTTATTTTTGTGTTATTGTTGATTAAATAAGGGATTCAAAAAAAATGAAAAAATGAAAAATGAAAAAAAGAGAGCTTCTGCGGTTTCTTGCATTGTCTATTAAAAGCCATGATCAACACGTTTCGAGACACGTAACCTTTTGGTAACCTTCTTTGAACAACTTTTGGTAACCTTCTTGAAACAACTTTTGGTATAATCTTCTTGAAACAACTTTTGGTAACCTTTTTGAAACAACCTTTGGTAATCTTCTTGAAACAACTTTTGGTAACTTCCAAATTCTACTCCAAGAAAGATTGCACAAATCAGATTTGGTTACCTATTCAAAACAATTCGGTTGCCCCTTTCTTTCCTTTCCTTTTTTTTTTCTTGCCAACCGATTCCTCTTTTCTTTCTTTTTTTTTCGTTTTTGTTTTTCTATTTTTTTTTCTTGACTACAACTATTAACCACGACACAAAACAAGGAAATCCACAAATGATAACTACCAAGAACTCCAAGATCTTTCAAGAACTTTCAAGGAAGTTGTTAGGAACTTCAGAAATTTCAAGATTGTGGTCAAGAATTCAAGAAGCTCAAGATTATTGTAAGTTTTCTTCAAGATTCACAAAATTCCAACAAGTTTTGCCAAAATCCAGATTTGAAAACCAAGTAAACAAGTTGGATAACACAAACGACAAGGCTGGACAGATTTGTATTCGGGATGAACAGTAACTATGAACAGTAACGGTGAACAGTGTCGGGTGAACAGTATCGGTGAACAGTGACTTTTTTTTTTTTTTTTTTGGTTTAACAAGGCAGCGGACAAAACACAAAGACCCTACGACACAACTACGAAAGATAAGGATATAACGAAAGATACCTCTACCAAAGCTCTGAAGCCAACTGATACGCTCCTCGATCAACACGTTTCGAGACACGTAGCACGTTTGCCCAAGGATCTAGCGAGGATGTCCAGCGCTTGGAATTGCGGGATCTAGAACCAAACGGACGACACGATTGGATTCAAGACAGTAGTACGACGACTCCAATGAAGGTGACTACTCCACGGGATAGGTCGGTAGAACAATCTAGGACGGGACGCAAGATTGCTCAAAACCCTTGCCAAAGCAAGTAAAGTGCTCGACCTCTCTTCTTAGAAGAAGGAAGGAATTAAACCAATTTTATTGATAAAACGACTACCCTTAATGCTTACAAAGCAAGCCTATATATAGGCATAACTAATGAAGCCCTAATATCCGAAACCCTAATATCGAAAAGCTAGATGGTTGGCCACTCCTTGGACAAGGTGGGCCGATCCATGGGCTCAATAAAAAAGGGCCTAGTGGTTCGGCCATCCTTAGACAAAGGTGGGCTGAATCCATGGCCAACAAAAAGGACTAATATAAACTTAAGGCTCCTAACACTAAGGCCTAATCGGCCATGGCCCACTTGGCTCTTCACGGGCTTGGATCATCATGTAGACAATTTTGTTATCACCTTCCAAGCCTTCAATGTCTCGATGAACTCCTTGTTGGTCTTGAACATTCCGCACAAGGGCTTGGAGTGATTCCTTGAATTGCTTAGCCCGTGCACGTGTGACTGGGCCCAATGGGACAAGGTGGGCCAAGGTCCGTGCACACATCAGTCCCCTCCTCTTGAGAAGGATTTGTCCTCAAATCTAGATGGGGACGAAAGATAGTAACAAGAGTTTGACAACTCAAATCAACGGTGCGTTTGGAGGTCAGCCACGTTGGGAACAAATGAAAGGTCATGAGCCAAGTTAAATGCCGTTTGGTCAGCTTCATGAGGCTCTCAAACAAGGACATGCGCCAAGATAGGAAGGAGCTTGTGTAAGGCTCGTGAAACTTCCAGGTAGCAACCCAAAGCTCGCTAATTAGCCTTCGAGCGTGGACATTCACATGCACTTCATAACGATGTTCATTGAAACTAGAAAAGCCTCGAACCTGGTTGTGCAAGGTGGTGTAATTTGGCCCTGGGCACTGAATCGGCACAACTTGCCTCTCTGGAGGTGGGACACTGAGCCACCTGTGTTGCATATCCGTAGAAACATGAACCAGTGAGGTAAGAGCAGCACTCGGATCTTGATTGACACATTTGTGGGTATCATCCGACATAAGTGGCAACAATGAAGTGAAACACACTCCATACGAATCCCATGAATTTGCGCAAGTTGGAGTTGGTGAAGTAAGCTCGTGGTGACCAGCTTTTGGACATGTGAAAAAGCACGAACGTGTACCACTGTTAGCAGGAATGAGCACGAAATCGGGTTGCAAGTCTTTAACCATGGTTGGGAAGTTTTGAACAGCATTACAACCTACAAAAACAAAATAACCTTCAACTTGAAACAATTCAGAAATCGGGTAAAGGACTAATAGGACATTATTAACTAGATGGGAAGAAGGTGTAGAACAAGGTTTAAATGAGAAAACTCCCTTTGACACTTCGATATTCCTTCCACCAGTTGATTCAACTTGAGATTCCAGTCCTAGTTCTTTACTCTTCTCATCAACACCTGCATAAGAGCAATAAGGGTTAGTGCTAGTAACATGCTCAAAATGAGGCAAAGGTGAGGAATGAACTATAGTTAGAGAACAAGAGGTAGAATCTGGAATTTCCCCTTCAAGGTGAGCTCGAATGCATCCTCCAATGGTGCAGACAGGTGTGAATGGACATTGTTCCATGAATTGATACCAAAGAGATTTAGTTCCTAGAAGACAAACTCCATGGAAACTCGCAAAGTGTCCAAGTGACTTGGGAATGGAACATGCCATGACCAACTCTACTTGACTTTGGTTAATCTGCACAAAAGAAGAGATACTAAACAAAACACATGTTAGACTTTCAACTTTTGTAGACATGGTCAACTCCTCCTCCTTACTCTTCACTAAGGCCAAATTGGTCTTGCCGTTTCCCACTCCATTCTTCTCGGACCATTGCTCACTCATTGTACATGAGGTTTGATTTTCATTGTCTAGCTCATGTTCATGGCTCGGGTGCAACGCATTCATATTTGGCTCTTCAATCAACGAGGGACTAGGATGAATTTTCCCTTTATTAACACCGGTTGACACATGATTAAGTTGCTCCAAGTGTGAATCCAGCACTTGACTTATTCTTTCCATCATAGAATCAACCCATGCTCTAGTCTGACTTCGAAAATCATCGCTTGACTCACGAAGCTTTGACTCAATTCGAGAATTCTCAAACTCCTTGTCTTGATTGTCAAGGTACCTCTTAGATGAATCTCGTTTGCTTGAGGTTGACCTCGATTTAGATGCTCTGCGCAAGCTTCTCCGCTCCTTCTCATACTCATCACAATCTCGTTTATACCTTTCATCTACACACGGAGCACGGTAACATTCCATCTCCTCCTGGAGTGAACAAAACTCATGTTGTGAACTAGATTTCATGGAACTGTGCTTGGGAGTTGGCCGCTTGGAACCCCTCCTCTTGAGAGGCTCATTCTCCAAGAATTCTTGGTGGTATGAGTAAGAGGCAACTCCGCTATGCATGATTACGTGACCTGTAAAAATGGTTAGCAAAGAAAAAGAGATTCCTCACGACACACAAGCTCACGTGTATGTACTCATCACTCGTGTATCACTCAAAACACTCAAATATGCTTACCAAAATTCCTTACCTGTTGGACCGAGTAATTGAGAAATGCCGTTCAAGTCCAATAATTGTCACCGACTTTTTCCACAAGAGTAATCGAGAGTGTAAGACACAAATATGGGTGGAAAATGGGGTGAGATGGACGAATTTGGAATGGGTGTTGGTGGTGGCCAGCAATGGTATGTGTGTCACAAAGAAAAGGAAACCCTAGCTTCCTAAAGTGTAGGGGTAATTTCCTAAAGTGGATGAGAGAATATAGGAGAATTTCCTAAAGTGGATGAGAGAATGTAGGAGGGTTTCCTAGAATGGATGAGAGAATATAGGAAAGTTTCCTAATATGGATGAGAGAATATAGGAGAATTTCCTAAAGTGGATGAGAGAATATAGGAAAGGTCTTAAAAAATGGATGAGAGAATTTAGGTGAGTTTCCAAAAAAATGGATGAGAGAATTTAGGAAAGTTTCCTAAAAATAGATGAGAGATTTTAGGAAAGTTTCCAAAAAAAAATGGATGAGAGAGTTTAGGAAAATTTCCTAAAAATGGATGGGAGGGTTTAGGAAAATTACCAAAAAATGGATGAGAGAATTTAGGAAAGTTTCCAAAAAATGGATGAGAGAGTTTAGGAAAGTTTCCTAAAAAATGGATGAGAGAATTTAGGAAAGTTTCCAAAAAAAAAATAAATGAGAGAGTTTGGGAAAGTTTCCTAAAAAGGTAGGAGAGAGAGTGTCCAAGTGAGTACAAAGAGTTATCCAAGTGCTTTACTTAGTTTCCTAATTGATTTTGGAAACAAGTTAGTTTTTGGAAACCTTTTGAAAATCCTTTTCCTCTTGAACAACTTTTGGTAACCTTCTTTGAACAACTTTTGGTAACCTTCTTGAAACAACTTTTGGTATAATCTTCTTGAAACAACTTTTGGTAACCTTTTTGAAACAACCTTTGGTAATCTTCTTGAAACAACTTTTGGTAACTTCCAAATTCTACTCCAAGAAAGATTGCACAAATCAGATTTGGTTACCTATTCAAAACAATTCGGTTGCCCCTTTCTTTCCTTTCCTTTTTTTTTTCTTGCCAACCGATTCCTCTTTTCTTTCTTTTTTTTTCGTTTTTGTTTTTCTATTTTTTTTCTTGACTACAACTATTAACCACGACACAAAACAAGGAAATCCACAAATGATAACTACCAAGAACTCCAAGATCTTTCAAGAACTTTCAAGGAAGTTGTCAGGAACTTCAGAAATTTCAAGATTGTGGTCAAGAATTCAAGAAGCTCAAGATTATTGTAAGTTTTCTTCAAGATTCACAAAATTCCAACAAGTTTTGCCAAAATCCAGATTTGAAAACCAAGTAAACAAGTTGGATAACACAAACGACAAGGCTGGACAGATTTGTATTCGGATGAACAGTAACTATGAACAGTAACTGTGAACAGTGTCGGGTGAACAGTATCGGTGAACAGTGACTTTTTTTTTTTTTTTTTGGGTTTAACAAGGCAGCGGACAAAACACAAAGACCCTACGACACAACTACGAAAGATAAGGATATAACGAAAGATACCTCTACCAAAGCTCTGAAGCCAACTGATACGCTCCTCGATCAACACGTTTCGAGACACGTAGCACGTTTGCTCAAGGATCTAGCGAGGATGTCCAGCGCTTGGAATTGCGGGATCTAGAACCAAACGGAGGACACGATTGGATTCAAGACGGTAGTACGACGACTCCAATGAAGGTGACTACTCCACGGGATAGGTCGGTAGAACAATCTAGGACGGGACGCAAGATTGCTCAAAACCCTTGCCAAAGCAAGTAAAGTGCTCGACCTCTCTTCTTAGAAGAAGGAAGGAATTAAACCAATTTTATTGATAAAACGACTACCCTTAATGCTTACAAAGCAATCCTATATATAGGCATAACTAATGAAACCCTAATATCCGAAACCCTAATATCGAAAAGCTAGATGGTTGGCCACTCCTTCGACAAGGTGGGCCGATCCATGGGCTCAATAAAAAAGGGCCTAGTGGTTCGGCCATCCTTAGACAAAGGTGGGCTGAATCCATGGCCAACAAAAAGGACTAATATAAACTTAAGGCTCCTAACACTAAGGCCTAATCGGCCATGGCCCACTTGGCTCTTCACGGGCTTGGATCATCGTGTAGACAATTCTGTTATCACCTTCCAAGCCTTCAATGTCTCGATGAACTCCTTGTTGGTCTTGAACATTCCGCACAAGGGCTTGGAGTGATTCCTTGAATTGCTTAGCCCGTGCACGTGTGACTGGGCCCAATGGGACAAGGTGGGCCAAGGTCCGTGCACACATCAGTCCCCTCCTCTTGAGAAGGATTTGTCCTCAAATCTAGATGGGGACGAAAGATAGTAACAAGAGTTTGACAACTCAAATCAACGGTGCGTTTGGAGGTCAGCCACGTTGGGAACAAATGAAAGGTCATGAGCCAAGTTAAATGCCGTTTGGTCAGCTTCATGAGGCTCTCAAACAAGGACATGCGCCAAGATAGGAAGGAGCTTGTGTAAGGCTCGTGAAACTTCCAGGTAGCAACCCAAAGCTCGCTAATTAGCCTTCGAGCGTGGACATTCACATGCACTTCATAACGATGTTCATTGAAACTAGAAAAGCCTCGAACCTGGTTGTGCAAGGTGGTGTAATTTGGCCCTGGGCACTGAATCGGCACAACTTGCCTCTCTGGAGGTGGGACACTGAGCCACCTGTGTTGCATATCCGTAGAAACATGAACCAGTGAGGTAAGAGCAGCACTCGGATCTTGATTGACACATTTGTGGGTATCATCCGACATAAGTGGCAACAATGAAGTGAAACACACTCCATACGAATCCCATGAATTTGCGCAAGTTGGAGTTGGTGAAGTAAGCTCGTGGTGACCAGCTTTTGGACATGTGAAAAAGCACGAACGTGTACCACTGTTAGCAGGAATGAGCACGAAATCGGGTTGCAAGTCTTTAACCATGGTTGGGAAGTTTTGAACAGCATTACAACCTACAAAAACAAAATAACCTTCAACTTGAAACAATTCAGAAATCGGGTAAAGGACTAATAGGACATTATTAACTAGATGGGAAGAAGGTGTAGAACAAGGTTTAAATGAGAAAACTCCCTTTGACACTTCGATATTCCTTCCACCAGTTGATTCAACTTGAGATTCCAGTCCTAGTTCTTTACTCTTCTCATCAACACCTGCATAAGAGCAATAAGGGTTAGTGCTAGTAACATGCTCAAAATGAGGCAAAGGTGAGGAATGAACTATAGTTAGAGAACAAGAGGTAGAATCTGGAATTTCCCCTTCAAGGTGAGCTCGAATGCATCCTCCAATGGTGCAGACAGGTGTGAATGGACATTGTTCCATGAATTGATACCAAAGAGATTTAGTTCCTAGAAGACAAACTCCATGGAAACTCGCAAAGTGTCCAAGTGACTTGGGAATGGAACATGCCATGACCAACTCTACTTGACTTTGGTTAATCTGCACAAAAGAAGAGATACTAAACAAAACACATGTTAGACTTTCAACTTTTGTAGACATGGTCAACTCCTCCTCCTTACTCTTCACTAAGGCCAAATTGGTCTTGCCGTTTCCCACTCCATTCTTCTCGGACCATTGCTCACTCATTGTACATGAGGTTTGATTTTCATTGTCTAGCTCATGTTCATGGCTCGGGTGCAACGCATTCATATTTGGCTCTTCAATCAACGAGGGACTAGGATGAATTTTCCCTTTATTAACACCGGTTGACACATGATTAAGTTGCTCCAAGTGTGAATCCAGCACTTGACTTATTCTTTCCATCATAGAATCAACCCATGCTCTAGTCTGACTTCGAAAATCATCGCTTGACTCACGAAGCTTTGACTCAATTCGAGAATTCTCAAACTCCTTGTCTTGATTGTCAAGGTACCTCTTAGATGAATCTCGTTTGCTTGAGGTTGACCTCGATTTAGATGCTCTGCGCAAGCTTCTCCGCTCCTTCTCATACTCATCACAATCTCGTTTATACCTTTCATCTACACACGGAGCACGGTAACATTCCATCTCCTCCTGGAGTGAACAAAACTCATGTTGTGAACTAGATTTCATGGAACTGTGCTTGGGAGTTGGCCGCTTGGAACCCCTCCTCTTGAGAGGCTCATTCTCCAAGAATTCTTGGTGGTATGAGTAAGAGGCAACTCCGCTATGCATGATTACGTGACCTGTAAAAATGGTTAGCAAAGAAAAAGAGATTCCTCACGACACACAAGCTCACGTGTATGTACTCATCACTCGTGTATCACTCAAAACACTCAAATATGCTTACCAAAATTCCTTACCTGTTGGACCGAGTAATTGAGAAATGCCGTTCAAGTCCAATAATTGTCACCGACTTTTTCCACAAGAGTAATCGAGAGTGTAAGACACAAATATGGGTGGAAAATGGGGTGAGATGGACGAATTTGGAATGGGTGTTGGTGGTGGCCAGCAATGGTATGTGTGTCACAAAGAAAAGGAAACCCTAGCTTCCTAAAGTGTAGGGGTAATTTCCTAAAGTGGATGAGAGAATATAGGAGAATTTCCTAAAGTGGATGAGAGAATGTAGGAGGGTTTCCTAGAATGGATGAGAGAATATAGGAAAGTTTCCTAATATGGATGAGAGAATATAGGAGAATTTCCTAAAGTGGATGAGAGAATATAGGAAAGGTCTTAAAAAATGGATGAGAGAATTTAGGTGAGTTTCCAAAAAAATAGATGAGAGAATTTAGGAAAGTTTCCTAAAAATAGATGAGAGATTTTAGGAAAGTTTCCAAAAAAAAATGGATGAGAGAGTTTAGGAAAATTTCCTAAAAATGGATGGGAGGGTTTAGGAAAATTACCAAAAAATGGATGAGAGAATTTAGGAAAGTTTCCAAAAAATGGATGAGAGAGTTTAGGAAAGTTTCCTAAAAAATGGATGAGAGAATTTAGGAAAGTTTCCAAAAAAAAAATGGATGAGAGAGTTTGGGAAAGTTTCCTAAAAAGGTAGGAGAGAGAGTGTCCAAGTGAGTACAAAGAGTTATCCAAGTGCTTTACTTAGTTTCCTAATTGATTTTGGAAACAAGTTAGTTTTTGGAAACCTTTTGAAAATCCTTTTCCTCTTGAACAACTTTTGGTAACCTTCTTTGAACAACTTTTGGTAACCTTCTTGACACAACTTTTGGTATAATCTTCTTGAAACAACTTTTGGTAACCTTTTTGAAACAACCTTTGGTAATCTTCTTGAAACAACTTTTGGTAACTTCCAAATTCTACTCCAAGAAAGATTGCACAAATCAGATTTGGTTACCTATTCAAAACAATTCGGTTGCCCCTTTCTTTCCTTTCCTTTTTTTTTTCTTGCCAACCGATTCCTCTTTTCTTTCTTTTTTTTTTCGTTTTTGTTTTTCTATTTTTTTTCTTGACTACAACTATTAACCACGACACAAAACAAGGAAATCCACAAATGATAACTACCAAGAACTCCAAGATCTTTCAAGAACTTTCAAGGAAGTTGTCAGGAACTTCAAAAATTTCAAGATTGTGGTCAAGAATTCAAGAAGCTCAAGATTATTGTAAGTTTTCTTCAAGATTCACAAAATTCCAACAAGTTTTGCCAAAATCCAGATTTGAAAACCAAGTAAACAAGTTGGATAACACAAACGACAAGGCTGGACAGATTTGTATTCGGATGAACAGTAACTATGAACAGTAACTGTGAACAGTATCGGTGAACAGTGACTTTTTTTTTTTTTTTTTTGGGTTTAACAAGGCAGCGGACAAAACACAAAGACCCTACGACACAACTACGAAAGATAAGGATATAACGAAAGATACCTCTACCAAAGCTCTGAAGCCAACTGATACGCTCCTCGATCAACACGTTTCGAGACACGTAGCACGTTTGCCCAAGGATCTAGCGAGGATGTCCAGCGCTTGGAATTGCGGGATCTAGAACCAAACGGACGACACGATTGGATTCAAGACGGTAGTACGACGACTCCAATGAAGGTGACTACTCCACGGGATAGGTCGGTAGAACAATCTAGGACGGGACGCAAGATTGCTCAAAACCCTTGCCAAAGCAAGTAAAGTGCTCGACCTCTCTTCTTAGAAGAAGGAAGGAATTAAACCAATTTTATTGATAAAACGACTACCCTTAATGCTTACAAAGCAAGCCTATATATAGGCATAACTAATGAAACCCTAATATCCGAAACCCTAATATCGAAAAGCTAGATGGTTGGCCACTCCTTCGACAAGGTGGGCCGATCCATGGGCTCAATAAAAAAGGGCCTAGTGGTTCGGCCATCCTTAGACAAAGGTGGGCTGAATCCATGGCCAACAAAAAGGACTAATATAAACTTAAGGCTCCTAACACTAAGGCCTAATCGGCCATGGCCCACTTGGCTCTTCACGGGCTTGGATCATCGTGTAGACAATTCTGTTATCACCTTCCAAGCCTTCAATGTCTCGATGAACTCCTTGTTGGTCTTGAACATTCCGCACAAGGGCTTGGAGTGATTCCTTGAATTGCTTAGCCCGTGCACGTGTGACTGGGCCCAATGGGACAAGGTGGGCCAAGGTCCGTGCACACATCAGTCCCCTCCTCTTGAGAAGGATTTGTCCTCAAATCTAGATGGGGACGAAAGATAGTAACAAGAGTTTGACAACTCAAATCAACGGTGCGTTTGGAGGTCAGCCACGTTGGGAACAAATGAAAGGTCATGAGCCAAGTTAAATGCCGTTTGGTCAGCTTCATGAGGCTCTCAAACAAGGACATGCGCCAAGATAGGAAGGAGCTTGTGTAAGGCTCGTGAAACTTCCAGGTAGCAACCCAAAGCTCGCTAATTAGCCTTCGAGCGTGGACATTCACATGCACTTCATAACGATGTTCATTGAAACTAGAAAAGCCTCGAACCTGGTTGTGCAAGGTGGTGTAATTTGGCCCTGGGCACTGAATCGGCACAACTTGCCTCTCTGGAGGTGGGACACTGAGCCATGTGACAGCCCCACTTTCCCCTAAGGCGAACCAAAGGGGTTAGTGGACTGCCTGCCCAGCTCTCGCCAGGACTACGGATCAGATTAGAGCTATCCGCTTCAATCCGGAACTTACAAACTCGCGTAAACAAATCAAAATAGTAAAACAACCCAAGATAAAATGAAACGAAATCCGGAGCCGGCCATGAATAGTAACCGACCCCTCAGAACCCAACCGAAATAGCTAACAAACATTTACATCTGAACTTTAGCGTTTACAAATCAAAATGACATACAAAAGCTTTCAAAAGATAATACATATACACGGTTTGCCAAATCAAAAGAGAAACGCCCCAAAAGTACACTTAGGGTTTTAATACATGAGCTATACAAAAGATATGTTCAACTAGCTCAAGTCGGCAACCGATTATCAAATCCAGTCCAAAAGTATTTATTTTCCTGTAAGGAAAACAAAAGGGACAAAACGGGGTGAGCTTGCGCTCAATGAGGTACCAAACAGATAGCAGAAAAATCATGGCATTTCACATTTTTCAAATCAGATACACATGCCAGATGTAAAGCAAAGGAACCAATGATTCAAATCAAAAGGATACGGGTGGCTCTCAGGAGCCAAATTTCCAGCGCAGTACTTGATCCAAATTGGTTGACTCTCCGTCAACGTATATAGAACCAAAACGTCCGTAGACCCCTCTTTACACCGAATTCCGTCCACCAAACACCCCTTTACCGGGCCCGCTCACCGTAACCGAACAGAAATGGTAATACTCGAGTATACCCGGAATCAAGGGTCTCAATACCCAAAATCCCCGAACAGACTACCGTGGTTCGTTATCTAATCGTCCAGGCCCTTGCCGGCCCGACTCGAATAACTTAGCCACAGGATTGAGCTCATAAGTCATAGAAATCCGAACAGATGCAGACACAGATAACAGATTCAGATACAGATACAGAATAGCAGATTCAGATAGCAGATTCAGACGGCAGATTCAGATAGGCACTCAAAATTGGCATATGAACAGATAGAAGAACGAGTGTGATAAAGTACACCCTCGCCTCCATTTTATAAAAACAGTA
Organism: Coffea canephora; assembly: GCA_036785865.1. Taxonomy (NCBI): domain Eukaryota; kingdom Viridiplantae; phylum Streptophyta; class Magnoliopsida; order Gentianales; family Rubiaceae; genus Coffea; species Coffea canephora. The sequence goes on from CM071922.1 coordinate 33,810,186, forward strand.
TTTGGCTTCACTAGTCATAAATCAAGTATTCAGATATTCAGATATTTCACATAATGGGTAGCAGGTAGTGGAACACTCACCGGCTCAACTTCAAAAGTTTTCACTTCAGATTGGCCTTAATCGCCAAGAAACCCTAAAATAATCAAAATAAACCAATTGAAGGTTTTACTTCCAGAATCGAGTAAACAGAATGCACATGTGAGACTCGACTACTAGTCGTATGCCTCGCCAAATAATTACTAATGCAAGGGTGCAAAACATGATTTTCTTGGAAACGAAAAGGTAGCATGAAGACTTAGGCGCAAACAACCCAAAAGCCTTTCATTCTACCAAAAGGCAAATCCAACTTAAAGGAATCAAACGGCCTAGAAAATCGGGCAGCACTTCCCCTAAATCTCTTACTTTTCCAGTCATTAAGGCTTCATTCTATCCTCAAATCAGTCCCAACATCTCACACAAAATTCATCTCATTTCCCAAAAGCCGTTTGCTAGGCTCAACGTGGTACAAGTACAAAAGTTAACTAGGAAACAATCGAAATGAAAGCAAGCCCTAAAAGAGACTCGATAACGAGTCATATAGCAATGCTAAACACAACCCCAATAGGGTTTCATATGCATAAATGAGCATAATAGCAAACCAGAAATTAGAAAATGGCCTTAGTCTTGGCCCCAAATAGAAAACTGTTTTGCCCTTATTATGCGGTAATGGTGTAAAATTCTCTACGGTCATCGGATGGGGGTGTAAGACCCACCGTTTCGAAGCTATGAAACAGGGCTACAACAATGTAGAAGGTCACTCAATCCAGTTCCTGGCCCAACTAGGTCAAAAATACGAAATACTATACCAGAATTCCCAAAACAGGTTTGCAAAACGCAGAAAACTGTAATCGGTATATCTCAGTCCATACTAGTCCAAATGCCGAAATTCCAAAGGCATATGTTAGCTAAGACATTCAGCTACATTTCATTAGAAGACACCAACAACAAACTCCAAACCAATTCCAGTCAAAATGGCCAATTACTATCGCAGTTTTCGCATTCTGACCAAAGCAGAACAGCTACAGTAATTTCGTCATAACTCATTCTACATTAATCCAAATGCCCTGAAATTTTACAGGCACCTTAACCACATCAATACCTACAACTTTCATGTTTTGATTAAAGTCTAATTCGGCCTCTAACCCAGTGATCTAAAACCGGACAGAATTGGGGTTCAAGAACCCCAACTTTCACTTTTCCTTCCAAATCCAAAATTGGTTGCAATTATCTATCATTCACACCTACCATAGTCAAAGCCCCTTATTACCAACCATCAAAAACAACCACACCATCAAGATCATATGAAACCAGAAAATTCCTCAAAAAATAAAAAACTCAACCAAATCACTTCAAGCCAAGAAATAATCCACAATTTCTAGCACAATAGCCACCATTAGGCATAAAATAAGCATCATTAGATCTAGGAGGGTGTTCATATACCACTTACCAAGTAAACAAGAGAGAGGAAGATGTTGGACACCTTAAGTCTTCCAAAAACTTCACCAAACTCACCACTAACACCAAATGGAAAGATTGTATGGAGTGGAAACTAGTTTATGTGATTGGTTTGGATGATTTGAGCTAGTGGAAGCTTGAAGATTGAAGAAGTTTTCTCTCTTTTCTTAGCAAGGAGGTTCGGCCACAATGGTGAAGAAAGAAATGAATTTTTAGTCAATTTTTGAGATATTTAATCCATGGGTCAAAAGGTCAAGAAAATGAATAGTAAATCTTAAGTCAAATCCAATACAATGGTGACACTTGTCACCTCCATTAATGCAATCCTATCTTTTCTTTTTCCTCTCACATCAATCACTTCACACCCTCTACTTATCTCTTAACACCCGATAAATTTCACACAGTATCCGGAATTTAACCTAATTGGCCGAATTTTTCCGAACTATTCGCACTAGTGGGTCCCACGTCCATTATATATTCTTAATTTCAAAAAAATTCTCCAATACTAGAAAAATCATCTAAAACTATAATTACGCATAAAATCTACCAGAAAAATATTTCTAAACCCGAAAATGCAGAAAACATGCAATTAAGGAACTAAAACCCTAGGAAAATGATTAGGGTTTATACGGGTTCTCACAAGCCACCTGTGTTGCATATCCGTAGAAACATGAACCAGTGAGGTAAGAGCAGCACTCGGATCTTGATTGACACATTTGTGGGTATCATCCGACATAAGTGGCAACAATGAAGTGAAACACACTCCATACGAATCCCATGAATTTGCGCAAGTTGGAGTTGGTGAAGTAAGCTCGTGGTGACCAGCTTTTGGACATGTGAAAAAGCACGAACGTGTACCACTGTTAGCAGGAATGAGCACGAAATCGGGTTGCAAGTCTTTAACCATGGTTGGGAAGTTTTGAACAGCATTACAACCTACAAAAACAAAATAACCTTCAACTTGAAACAATTCAGAAATCGGGTAAAGGACTAATAGGACATTATTAACTAGATGGGAAGAAGGTGTAGAACAAGGTTTAAATGAGAAAACTCCCTTTGACACTTCGATATTCCTTCCACCAGTTGATTCAACTTGAGATTCCAGTCCTAGTTCTTTACTCTTCTCATCAACACCTGCATAAGAGCAATAAGGGTTAGTGCTAGTAACATGCTCAAAATGAGGCAAAGGTGAGGAATGAACTATAGTTAGAGAACAAGAGGTAGAATCTGGAATTTCCCCTTCAAGGTGAGCTCGAATGCATCCTCCAATGGTGCAGACAGGTGTGAATGGACATTGTTCCATGAATTGATACCAAAGAGATTTAGTTCCTAGAAGACAAACTCCATGGAAACTCGCAAAGTGTCCAAGTGACTTGGGAATGGAACATGCCATGACCAACTCTACTTGACTTTGGTTAATCTGCACAAAAGAAGAGATACTAAACAAAACACATGTTAGACTTTCAACTTTTGTAGACATGGTCAACTCCTCCTCCTTACTCTTCACTAAGGCCAAATTGGTCTTGCCGTTTCCCACTCCATTCTTCTCGGACCATTGCTCACTCATTGTACATGAGGTTTGATTTTCATTGTCTAGCTCATGTTCATGGCTCGGGTGCAACGCATTCATATTTGGCTCTTCAATCAACGAGGGACTAGGATGAATTTTCCCTTTATTAACACCGGTTGACACATGATTAAGTTGCTCCAAGTGTGAATCCAGCACTTGACTTATTCTTTCCATCATAGAATCAACCCATGCTCTAGTCTGACTTCGAAAATCATCGCTTGACTCACGAAGCTTTGACTCAATTCGAGAATTCTCAAACTCCTTGTCTTGATTGTCAAGGTACCTCTTAGATGAATCTCGTTTGCTTGAGGTTGACCTCGATTTAGATGCTCTGCGCAAGCTTCTCCGCTCCTTCTCATACTCATCACAATCTCGTTTATACCTTTCATCTACACACGGAGCACGGTAACATTCCATCTCCTCCTGGAGTGAACAAAACTCATGTTGTGAACTAGATTTCATGGAACTGTGCTTGGGAGTTGGCCGCTTGGAACCCCTCCTCTTGAGAGGCTCATTCTCCAAGAATTCTTGGTGGTATGAGTAAGAGGCAACTCCGCTATGCATGATTACGTGACCTGTAAAAATGGTTAGCAAAGAAAAAGAGATTCCTCACGACACACAAGCTCACGTGTATGTACTCATCACTCGTGTATCACTCAAAACACTCAAATATGCTTACCAAAATTCCTTACCTGTTGGACCGAGTAATTGAGAAATGCCGTTCAAGTCCAATAATTGTCACCGACTTTTTCCACAAGAGTAATCGAGAGTGTAAGACACAAATATGGGTGGAAAATGGGGTGAGATGGACGAATTTGGAATGGGTGTTGGTGGTGGCCAGCAATGGTATGTGTGTCACAAAGAAAAGGAAACCCTAGCTTCCTAAAGTGTAGGGGTAATTTCCTAAAGTGGATGAGAGAATATAGGAGAATTTCCTAAAGTGGATGAGAGAATGTAGGAGGGTTTCCTAGAATGGATGAGAGAATATAGGAAAGTTTCCTAATATGGATGAGAGAATATAGGAGAATTTCCTAAAGTGGATGAGAGAATATAGGAAAGGTCTTAAAAAATGGATGAGAGAATTTAGGTGAGTTTCCAAAAAAATGGATGAGAGAATTTAGGAAAGTTTCCTAAAAATAGATGAGAGATTTTAGGAAAGTTTCCAAAAAAAAATGGATGAGAGAGTTTAGGAAAATTTCCTAAAAATGGATGGGAGGGTTTAGGAAAATTACCAAAAAATGGATGAGAGAATTTAGGAAAGTTTCCAAAAAATGGATGAGAGAGTTTAGGAAAGTTTCCTAAAAAATGGATGAGAGAATTTAGGAAAGTTTCCAAAAAAAAATGAATGAGAGAGTTTGGGAAAGTTTCCTAAAAAGGTAGGAGAGAGAGTGTCCAAGTGAGTACAAAGAGTTATCCAAGTGCTTTACTTAGTTTCCTAATTGATTTTGGAAACAAGTTAGTTTTTGGAAACCTTTTGAAAATCCTTTTCCTCTTGAACAACTTTTGGTAACCTTCTTTGAACAACTTTTGGTAACCTTCTTGAAACAACTTTTGGTATAATCTTCTTGAAACAACTTTTGGTAACCTTTTTGAAACAACCTTTGGTAATCTTCTTGAAACAACTTTTGGTAACTTCCAAATTCTACTCCAAGAAAGATTGCACAAATCAGATTTGGTTACCTATTCAAAACAATTCGGTTGCCCCTTTCTTTCCTTTCCTTTTTTTTTTCTTGCCAACCGATTCCTCTTTTCTTTCTTTTTTTTTTCGTTTTTGTTTTTCTATTTTTTTTCTTGACTACAACTATTAACCACGACACAAAACAAGGAAATCCACAAATGATAACTACCAAGAACTCCAAGATCTTTCAAGAACTTTCAAGGAAGTTGTCAGGAACTTCAGAAATTTCAAGATTGTGGTCAAGAATTCAAGAAGCTCAAGATTATTGTAAGTTTTCTTCAAGATTCACAAAATTCCAACAAGTTTTGCCAAAATCCAGATTTGAAAACCAAGTAAACAAGTTGGATAACACAAACGACAAGGCTGGACAGATTTGTATTCGGATGAACAGTAACTATGAACAGTAACTGTGAACAGTATCGGTGAACAGTGACTTTTTTTTTTTTTTTTGGGTTTAACAAGGCAGCGGACAAAACACAAAGACCCTACGACACAACTACGAAAGATAAGGATATAACGAAAGATACCTCTACCAAAGCTCTGAAGCCAACTGATACGCTCCTCGATCAACACGTTTCGAGACACGTAGCACGTTTGCCCAAGGATCTAGCGAGGATGTCCAGCGCTTGGAATTGCGGGATCTAGAACCAAACGGACGACACGATTGGATTCAAGACGGTAGTACGACGACTCCAATGAAGGTGACTACTCCACGGGATAGGTCGGTAGAACAATCTAGGACGGGACGCAAGATTGCTCAAAACCCTTGCCAAAGCAAGTAAAGTGCTCGACCTCTCTTCTTAGAAGAAGGAAGGAATTAAACCAATTTTATTGATAAAACGACTACCCTTAATGCTTACAAAGCAAGCCTATATATAGGCATAACTAATGAAACCCTAATATCCGAAACCCTAATATCGAAAAGCTAGATGGTTGGCCACTCCTTCGACAAGGTGGGCCGATCCATGGGCTCAATAAAAAAGGGCCTAGTGGTTCGGCCATCCTTAGACAAAGGTGGGCTGAATCCATGGCCAACAAAAAGGACTAATATAAACTTAAGGCTCCTAACACTAAGGCCTAATCGGCCATGGCCCACTTGGCTCTTCACGGGCTTGGATCATCGTGTAGACAATTCTGTTATCACCTTCCAAGCCTTCAATGTCTCGATGAACTCCTTGTTGGTCTTGAACATTCCGCACAAGGGCTTGGAGTGATTCCTTGAATTGCTTAGCCCGTGCACGTGTGACTGGGCCCAATGGGACAAGGTGGGCCAAGGTCCGTGCACACATCAGTCCCCTCCTCTTGAGAAGGATTTGTCCTCAAATCTAGATGGGGACGAAAGATAGTAACAAGAGTTTGACAACTCAAATCAACGGTGCGTTTGGAGGTCAGCCACGTTGGGAACAAATGAAAGGTCATGAGCCAAGTTAAATGCCGTTTGGTCAGCTTCATGAGGCTCTCAAACAAGGACATGCGCCAAGATAGGAAGGAGCTTGTGTAAGGCTCGTGAAACTTCCAGGTAGCAACCCAAAGCTCGCTAATTAGCCTTCGAGCGTGGACATTCACATGCACTTCATAACGATGTTCATTGAAACTAGAAAAGCCTCGAACCTGGTTGTGCAAGGTGGTGTAATTTGGCCCTGGGCACTGAATCGGCACAACTTGCCTCTCTGGAGGTGGGACACTGAGCCACCTGTGTTGCATATCCGTAGAAACATGAACCAGTGAGGTAAGAGCAGCACTCGGATCTTGATTGACACATTTGTGGGTATCATCCGACATAAGTGGCAACAATGAAGTGAAACACACTCCATACGAATCCCATGAATTTGCGCAAGTTGGAGTTGGTGAAGTAACCTCGTGGTGACCAGCTTTTGGACATGTGAAAAAGCACGAACGTGTACCACTGTTAGCAGGAATGAGCACGAAATCGGGTTGCAAGTCTTTAACCATGGTTGGGAAGTTTTGAACAGCATTACAACCTACAAAAACAAAATAACCTTCAACTTGAAACAATTCAGAAATCGGGTAAAGGACTAATAGGACATTATTAACTAGATGGGAAGAAGGTGTAGAACAAGGTTTAAATGAGAAAACTCCCTTTGACACTTCGATATTCCTTCCACCAGTTGATTCAACTTGAGATTCCAGTCCTAGTTCTTTACTCTTCTCATCAACACCTGCATAAGAGCAATAAGGGTTAGTGCTAGTAACATGCTCAAAATGAGGCAAAGGTGAGGAATGAACTATAGTTAGAGAACAAGAGGTAGAATCTGGAATTTCCCCTTCAAGGTGAGCTCGAATGCATCCTCCAATGGTGCAGACAGGTGTGAATGGACATTGTTCCATGAATTGATACCAAAGAGATTTAGTTCCTAGAAGACAAACTCCATGGAAACTCGCAAAGTGTCCAAGTGACTTGGGAATGGAACATGCCATGACCAACTCTACTTGACTTTGGTTAATCTTCTTGAAACAACTTTTGGTAACTTCCAAATTCTACTCCAAGAAAGATTGCACAAATCAGATTTGGTTACCTATTCAAAACAATTCGGTTGCCCCTTTCTTTCCTTTCCTTTTTTTTTCTTGCCAACCGATTCCTCTTTTCTTTCTTTTTTTTTTCGTTTTTGTTTTTCTATTTTTTTTCTTGACTACAACTATTAACCACGACACAAAACAAGGAAATCCACAAATGATAACTACCAAGAACTCCAAGATCTTTCAAGAACTTTCAAGAAAGTTGTCAGGAACTTCAGAAATTTCAAGATTGTGGTCAAGAATTCAAGAAGCTCAAGATTATTGTAAGTTTTCTTCAAGATTCACAAAATTCCAACAAGTTTTGCCAAAATCCAGATTTGAAAACCAAGTAAACAAGTTGGATAACACAAACGACAAGGCTGGACAGATTTGTATTCGGATGAACAGTAACTATGAACAGTAACTGTGAACAGTGTCGGGTGAACAGTATCGGTGAACAGTGACTTTTTTTTTTTTTTTTGGTTTAACAAGGCAGCGGACAAAACACAAAGACCCTACGACACAACTACGAAAGATAAGGATATAACGAAAGATACCTCTACCAAAGCTCTGAAGCCAACTGATACGCTCCTCGATCAACACGTTTCGAGACACGTAGCACGTTTGCCCAAGGATCTAGCGAGGATGTCCAGCGCTTGGAATTGCGGGATCTAAAACCAAACGGACGACACGATTGGATTCAAGACGGTAGTACGACGACTCCAATGAAGGTGACTACTCCACGGGATAGGTCGGTAGAACAATCTAGGACGGGACGCAAGATTGCTTAAAACCCTTGCCAAAGCAAGTAAAGTGCTCGACCTCTCTTCTTAGAAGAAGGAAGGAATTAAACCAATTTTATTGATAAAACGACTACCCTTAATGCTTACAAAGCAAGCCTATATATAGGCATAACTAATGAAACCCTAATATCCGAAACCCTAATATCGAAAAGCTAGATGGTTGGCCACTCCTTGGACAAGGTGGGCCGATCCATGGGCTCAATAAAAAAGGGCCTAGTGGTTCGGCCATCCTTAGACAAAGGTGGGCTGAATCCATGGCCAACAAAAAGGACTAATATAAACTTAAGGCTCCTAACACTAAGGCCTAATCGGCCATGGCCCACTTGGCTCTTCACGGGCTTGGATCATCGTGTAGACAATTCTGTTATCACCTTCCAAGCCTTCAATGTCTCGATGAACTCCTTGTTGGTCTTGAACATTCCGCACAAGGGCTTGGAGTGATTCCTTGAATTGCTTAGCCCGTGCACGTGTGACTGGGCCCAATGGGACAAGGTGGGCCAAGGTCCGTGCACACATCATCTTTTGTTCTCAACAATGTTTAATTAGTGGCTTGTGGTAGTCATAGAGGTGATTTTGTGTAAAATTTTGTGCCTTTTGGTGGAGATGGTGAATTTTTATAATTATTCTTGATTTTTCTATTTTTATATGTTTAATATTGTGTGGCCATGGATGATGGCTTGAGATGGTTTAGAATGACGCTATAGTGCGTAAATTGCAGCTATTTGCGGAAAATTTCCATTTTGTACGAAAAATTCCAGATTAGGCCCTGTTCTTCCCGGTACTGTTTGGATAGGATGAAGGCCGAATTAGACTTAGGTTAATCATGAAAGTTGTAGGAAATAATGTTTTATAGTTTCCTGTATTTTTCTGCTTTTATATGTTTAATATTGTGTGGCCATGGATGATGGCTTGGGATGGTCTAGAATGAAGCTATAGTGCGTAAATTGTAGCTATTTGCGGAAAATTTCCATTTTGTACGAAAAATTCCAGATTTGGGTTTCAACTAACCCTGTTCTTCCCGGTACTGTTTGGATAGGATGAAGGCCGAATTAGCCTTATGTTAATCATGAAAGTTGTAGGAAATAATGTTTTATAGTTTCCTGTAAAATTTCAGCCTAATCCGAGCTCGGTAGCCTATGAAAAGACGGAAATACCCAGGCTGCCATAGGTAAGGGTTCAGTGGACAGTGTTGACAGTTCACCCAAAATGACCGCGACCGTTCACCCTGATGCGTACTGAGTTAGATTTTGGTCAAAACATGAAAGTTGTAGTTCTGTGTTCTAACGGCCCTGGAAACGCCTCAATTGGACTTCGGTAGCCTGAGTTATGATATTTTAACCATAATGCGGTTAGTTGACCTGTTTGTGCGATTCTGGTTTGGTACATTGAAATTTTGACCTAGCTACACTATGAACTGGACTGAGTGGTATCATCAAAGTTGTAGCTCTTTATCTTAGCTTCGAAATGGTGTAAATTACACCTCAATCCGATAAGTGTAACTTCAGTTGTGTTTGTTCCGCTAAGCAACGTCAAATCTGTCTTTTGTTTTCCAACCTAAACTTCATTTCTGCACATGTCCTAGCTTGATTTTGCACTTATACGTTCCATTTAGTCTTACTCTAGTAGTATGTGGATTCGGTTTATGACTCATATTCGAGTCTCATTGTGTTTACTTGAATGTTTTAGGGCGTGCAGGTGACCCAAGGTGCTCATTGGACAGAAATTTGTGATTTCACTCTGTGTTTGCTTGGTGAGTGTACTACTCACGTGATTGTTGCTTCATGGCTTGGTTATACTTGAAATTTATGACTTGAATGCTTATGTATATGGATGAAATTGTTTGAGACGAGGGTGTACTTTATCACTCTCGCGCTCTATGGCTTATGTGACTGCTTACTGCATTAATTGAATTCTACTTGAACATACTTGAACTGGGGTCATTTGGACGAGTATCCAACGACTATTACTGTTATCACTAAGCTCAACTCCATTAGTGGTCAATTGAATCGAGCCGGCAAGGGCTTGGTCGAGAAAATTGACAAGCCATGGGGACTGTTTATATGGAATCCTTGAGTATGAGACTCTTAATTCCGGTATACTCAAGTATTGCCATTTCTAAACTGATTGGAGTTCGGGCTCGGTAGGGGTATGTGAGGTGGAAGGAATCGGTGAAAGTGGAGTTTACGGTATTGGTTACTCCTTAAGCGTTGACGAAGGCTCAACGGGGGGAGATCAAGTATGACAAGCAGGGACAAGGACTCTTGAGAGCCGACCGTATCCTTTTAAATGTCTTTATTGTAACATGATGCTAGTTGACTCACTTATTGGATGCGTTTGGAATGAATAGCTTTGTGCTTATGTGAACTTCGTTACTTGGGTAATGGTACCTCATTGGGCGAAAGCTCGCTCCATTAAATTTTGTTTTCCTTATAGGGAACCACTTTTGGAGACTATGATGTTTTGAAGCGCGAGTTGAGCTAGTTTTAATATATTTTTTTGTAAAGCTCCTCGATAGTTGGAAAAACCCTAAATGTACTTTGATATAATTATCTTCCTTTTGTTTTGTAAATTACAAACGTATGTGTATAACACTGTTTAACCCTGTTCATGTATCCTATTTGGTTTGGAAATATTTTTCCGAGTTATATGCATGGCACCCCCTATTCATTGGCGGTTTTGATTTTTGTTTTGCCATTTTGCAATTTTGAATAGATTGAGTGCGCTATTACCTTCCGGAACATTTTAGATCGTATTTAGCTGCCTCGTTAGTCCTGGCGAGAGTTGGGCAGGCAGTCCGCTAACCCCTTTGGTACGTCTTAGGGGAAAGTGGAGCTGTCACATAGTTCGGTGTAAAACATAGAGAAATGTGCAATCCAAGTTAAGGCCAGAAACAAGGTAAAAACTGAAATTACTCTGCTATACTAATCTTTGTATATAACCATCACTAATATCAATTAAGGCTAAAAATTCCACCTTAACACTAGAATAACTTCTACTAATCATATACAAGCCAAATCAAAGATGAAATACTTAGAAAAAGTCTAGAAATTAGTGAATATCATCATCCCAACTTCCAAATCACAAGAATATCCATAAATCATCAAGATCAATAACTTAATCACAGGATTAAAAAACAAAAAGAAGCTTCTAAGGATTATACCTTCCAATCACCTTGAAAACAAGTAAAGCAAAGCCCTTTCTCCTCAAAACACTCCACCCTTAGCTTGATATCACCTTCGATGGGAAATTAATTGGAGTAGCTTTTGGAAATTTAAAGAACCCTCTCAAGATTTGGTGAAGAAATCAAAGGAAAAGAATGGAGCTTCTCTCTTTATTTTGCTTCTCAAGATGGTCGGTCAGTTTGGAGATGAAGAAAAGTGGGTTTTGAACCCCCAAATGTGGTCAAAAAGGGAAGACTTAACCATTAAGGAAACTGAATTAAGACAGAATCCGGCCAAAATCTCGCCGGATAGGTGGCCGGATACAAGGCAGCAGCTAGGTAAATTTTTTTTCCAAATGGCCAAGAACTAGCCGGATTTGCGGCCGGATTCTGCAAAGCCACTGTTCACCAGAATTTTTTCTTTTTTTTTCTTCTTTCGAGCATCACAGTGACAGCCCCACCGAACTAAAGGGTTTAGCGGGCCGCCTGCCTAACTCTCGTCGGGACTACGGATCTGAAACAGAAATAAACCCTACCAAACATTCGAAAGGGACTTCGAGAAAAAAACTTTTGGAAACTAAAATAACTGAACTAAAAGATGCAATAAAACTTTGATACAATGTTCCAACGAAAAATAAAAAAAAACAAAACAAAAGTGCCGCTGCCACGTCACAATCCGACCGGATTCCTGGTCGGATTGGAGGCAGTAGCTAAACACCAAAGTGATCCAATTCCCCTGCCAATCCGGCCGGATTTGCAACTGGATTCTCGCACAGAAATTCCCGCCAGAAATTTTCTTTCTTCATTTAAATTCCGCACTCGCCCGGTCTTGCCCACAGGTTCAAATAAGGTTTAAATAACCATAAAGACATGCAAGACATGCATTGCTCAAGAGATATATATAGTATACACTTACCAACATATATACATTGATGTTTTCACGAATCCATGAAGTACAAGTCAAAAGTATGATAAAAGTTCATACTTATACAAAATACATTTAAAGTTTATAATTACAGAGGAGGTTAACAAAATGATACACATCTACTAGCTCAACTCTTCCTTCCAAAAATCATGATTTCTAAAGTAGTATTCCTGTAAGGAAAACAAAGTAACGGGAACGGGGTGAGCTAGAAGCTCAGTGAGGTACCCAAAATACACATAGTCAAATATACATGCCAGATAAGGGAAATAAACGAAGACTTCGAATAGAAAGGATACAAGTGGCCCTCAAGATCCAATTTCTCCTTACTTCCCCAAAGCTTGCTCAAAGTAGTTGACACTATGTCAACTTTCAAATAAAGGAACCAGTCCAGTAGAACACTACTTTAATGCCAACTCCGTTCACCAAACTTACCCCTCACCGGGTCCGAACACCTCAACAAAAACATAGATGGTAATACTCGAGTATATAGGAAATCCAGAGTCTCCAATACCCAAAGATTTCCTAAAAATGGACTACCGTGGTTCGTTATCTAATCGACCAGCCTATTGCCGGTTCGACTCGAGTAACTAGCCAACATGTCATAGAATGGTCGTTGGATTCAACCTTCCAAACAACATCAACACATATAGAGAACAGATACAGATAATAAATACAGAGAACAAATACAGATTTATACAATATACAGGAACCAAAAGAACAGATGAGAGAAAAGTCACAGATAAGCAACAACTTAAGGGAGTGGTACACTCACCAGTTTAAACAAATAACTTCAAATGTTTCTCCCAAAGTACTTGAATCACTGGCACGTCCTTCTAACAACAAGAAAAATGGTAGTTTAGGCTTCTCCCTCCCAAAAGCACTCCACCACAAGCTTTAATCTTCCCTAAAGAGCAACTTACATGGTGTGGTTTATAAGATTTATGGTTGAAATCCAAGATTGGAGCAAGAAAAGATGGTGCAAGATGAAGTTTCTATCCTCTTTCTTCCCTCAAAATTTTGGCCAAGCTTCATGAAGAATGAAGATGATTTTGGTCAAAAATTAGATATTTAGTAAAGGTAAGAATTAGTTCAAAGTCCAACTTCCAATCAAGTCGCGACACGTGGCACCTTTTAGGGTTTAACCTTATTTTCTTTCTCCCAATGGTTAATCTATCTAGCTAACCTCTAATTGTCTCCTAACACCTTGTAAAATAATATTCCTTTACAAAAATTTCAACTAATCATCAAAATTTTATCACGCTAACCGCACTAACTAGTCCCACGTCCATAATACACTTCAAACTCTTCATGACCTAATCCATACTGGGAAAAATGATTTAAAGCTATATTCATTGATAAAAATCTTTGGAAAATTAATATAGTAAAGTAAAGTAAGGAAAATGCATGCGGAAAAATAAAATAAAAGAATATAAACTAGGAAAATTTTACGGGTCCTCACAAAATCTTCATAATTATGATCGTAAAGTTAAAAAAATTAGACTTGCGCACCAAATTAAGATTCTTATTAAACTATTGCCCTGAACTATGAAGGTTCCACTTTTTTAATTATTTTAAGCAACCAAACAATTCAAAACTTCACGATCACGATCATAAAGTTAAAGAAAATTAGACTTGTGCATCAAATTAAGCTCCATATCAAACTACTTCCCTGAACTATCAAAATTCCACTTTTTCAATTATTTGATATAACCAAACAATTCAAAACTTCACGATTACAATCATACAATTAAAGAAAATTAGAGTTGCACATCAAATTAAGCTCCTTATCAAACTACTTCCTTGAACTATCAAAATTCCACTTTTTTAATTATTTGATCTCGCAAAAGAATTCAAAACTTCATGATTATGATCATAAAGTTAAAGAAAATTAGACTTGCACATCAAATCAAGCTCCTTATCAAACTATTGCCCTAAACTATCAAAATTCCACTTTTTAATTATTTAATGTGTCCAAATAATTTGAAACTTCATGATTATGATCATAAAGTTAAAGAAAATTAGACTTGCACGTCATATTAAACTCCTTAACAATCTACTTCCTTGAACTATCGAAGTCCACTTTTTAAATTATTTGATGTGGCCAAACAATCCAAAACTACACAATCACGATCATAAATTTAAAGAAAATCAGACTTGCACATCAAATTAAGCTCCTTAACAATCTACTTAACTGAAGTATCAAAAATCCACTTTTTCAATTATTTGATCTAACGAAACAATTCAAAACTTTACGATTACAATTTGTAGGATTATTAAACCAGTCTTTTTAGAATTTAGTTTATTGTTTAGTTGTGATTTACTAGCATATTTTGGTAGTTTAAATCCCAATAGGTTTTTTGATACTTGGTAGTTTATATAAAAACCATAGGTCTTGGTCTACTGGTGTAAGAGAGAAAGAAAAGATTCATAGAGATAATAAAAAGTCTTTAGTTTTCTTTCCTCTATTTCTTCTTCTGGTCTCGAGATTTATTTTGTCTTTTTGTGGTTTCATTCAATAGTGAAAGTCTTGTGACCTATATTGATTATTTTTTAGGGCCTACATAGTGGTATTAGAGATAGGTTTATTGTAGAGTATGTTTACATGAACTGTGCCAAATAATATTACCTGTGTAGTACCAAAACTTACAGGGAGAAAGATTACAGTTTTTGGAGAGTGCAAATGAAAACTCATCTTTACGCGTATAATTTGTTTCGATTTTTTCAGCAAGAAATTGCTGCAGATGAAGAAGAAAATGTCAAGAGGCAAGGAAGTATGGCACTGTCTCAAATCCACTAAGCAATTGATGCTTCGATTTTTGAAAAACTTACTAATGCCAAAACTGCAAAACAGGCATGGCATATTTTGATGAAAACATACAAAGGAGTTGACAGAGTTCAGAAAAATAATTTGGTGATATTAAAAAGGAATTTTGAGTTGATCACCTTGGAAAAATCAGAGACCATTGAATCATATTTTTTCTGACCGATTGACATAAAAAATAAGATGGATCACAATGATCATGATCTCATTGATGAGGAGCTATTAGAAATTGCCCTCAATACTTTACCCATGAAATTTGACCATGTGGTTGTTATGATTCAAGAGACAAAAATCCTCTCAACTATGACTATTGAAGAACTGTAGGGTTCGTGAACTCTTCATGAACAGAGAATTAACGAAAAATTGGAAGATGATGTAGAAAGTGAAACGTTGGAGAAGGCATTGTAGGTGCAGATAGATGAAAGCTAAGGAGAAGGTTGATGGCTCCAATCAGAGAAACCAAATTTTTAGAGGAATGATAAGGCCATAGTAGAGAGAATTTTAGAGGTTGTGGCAGAGGAAATTTTTACCTGTAGGGAGGTAATAGTAACAATCCCAATAATGAGTTAGAAAATAATAATAATTCTCACAGACATAATATTCAGTGCCGTAATTGTAAAAAAGTGGGTTGTTATAAAAGCGAATGCTAGTACAATTCTGACAATAAAGGCAAGCATGCTAATATGATAGAGAATAATGGTGAAAAGAACAAAACTATTTTATTCTCTAGCTCAAGAGTGGAAGAAAATAAAAAGTATAATTGGTTTTTGGATTCTGGTTGAAGTAAACATATGTGTGGTGAGAATAATATATCTGCTGATTTGGATGAGTCCTTTAGATCTTTTATTAAATTTGGCAACAATGAAAGAGTGCCTGTGCTTGGGAAAAGAAAAAATAGGATTACTTTGAAGAATGGAAGATCTAATTTTATCTCTGATGTTTACTATGTGCTCAACCTTTTTCTGTTAGAATCGAAAACAACTTAAGAGGGGGTGAATTAGGTTGATTATAAAGCTAATCAAGTTATGGGTACTTTTTGCTCAATATAAAATTTACCCTCTTTTCTAACTGATCATACAATGAATCAATCAATAAATGAACAAAATCACTTGAGAGAAGTAGAAGATATAAGCAATTTAAAGATCACAAGATAACAATAAGTAAATAAGAAGAAAGGAATTGCAAACCAATTGACTACCAAACTCCTCTTGAGCTTGAAGATCAATTCAAACAAGGTTCTTCAAGTTGATGAAATACAACCAATCTTGTGTACAAAGGAAGGCTCACTTCCTCCTTGCCCCAAGCTCTATTCGGTCAAGTTAGGAAGTTTTACTATCCCTCAGGACAACCATCACAGAGTTACACTATTGAAATATTTACTCACAAATGAAAAGTTTACAATGAACTTCATACCATCAAGACTACAAATCTTCCTTGGAGAGTGTTTTCTCATTAAAACTACTTTATATCTTTTGTATCTTCAATGTGCAAAAGTTGTTTGAAGTTTCTGACCATACTCTATTTATATGAGACTAAGAAAGTGCTTCATTAATGCTTCCAATTGATAGAAGGCAGCTGAAGGGTCAACTAGCCGTTGGGAGTATCGGACGTCTAGTGAGTTTGAGAAATCATCTCAATTCTTTCGAACATTCGGTGATGGAGTTTTTCATGCGTCCGAAATGCTGCATTGTTTATCGAACGTCCGATATTGTCTTCGCGAGCGTCCGATAGCTTTCAACTTCCTTTATCTCTTTCAAATACTCTTGTTCTTTGAATCAGATTTGCTTCATAACTGAAAGTATTTTTTGAAGAGATATTACTATCATCCATTATTTTGTAAACATTAAAAGCTAGGGACCAAGGTCAACATTATCATTATTTGCTGAGTCTTGGGCAACTTTCTGGAAAGGAATATGATTTGTGATTCAATGGCATTGGTTCTATTACTGATAATCGGACTAATTGCAACGGTATACATGAACACTAGCTGCTTATGGCCTATCACTCTTAATTGTCATGATTTACCTTGCTTTAGTTCTATTGTTTTTTCATGATATTGGTTGCAGTACATGCGCTTTGGTCACTTGAATTTTGGGAGTTTGAGTTTTCTTGCCGGAAAGAATATGGTATTTGGACAGCCTTCTATTAATTTTTCTGCAAGCATGGCAAGTCTTGTATTTTAGGAAAGCAACACAGAAATCCTTTTCCTCACTACAAGAAAATCGGCCTTTTGTGACAACAAAAAGTCGCCAATAAAAACCAAAAAGTCGTCATTATACGAGTATAGTGATGACTTTTTCTATTATCACATGGTTGTCACTGATTCTATGTTACAAATAGGTCTATGTGACAACCCCTTTGTGACGCCCCGAAAACTAGGAGTATGAGAAACCGAAAATTTTTATATATTTTCTCGACATTATTTTGTTTTCTTGTCTCTAAGTTTGTTTTCTTCAATATATTAATTTTTTATACATTTCTATAAGGAAATATAGTTTCCAAATCATTTTCTTGATCCAAGTTAGTCCACGTTAATTTTGAAGTGCGTTTTGAATGTGGGACCCGCAAGTGCGGTAAATGCATTATATTTTTGACAACTTGTTAGAATTTTGTATTAAGTGATATTATTTTACAAGGTGTTAAGATATTTGTATTAGAGAGACAAAAAGATAAGTTTTAAACCTAAAGGTGACAAGTGTCACCATCTAATTTACTCTTGACTTTGACCATTTGACTTTACCTTTACCTTTACCAAATAAATATAAAAAATTGACCAAAAATAAGCTATTATTTGAAGCTCTCTTGGCCGACTTTCTTGCTCAAAGAAAGGGAGAAAACTCTCCACAATTTTGGTCTCCAATCTTGCTCAATCTCTCAAATCAACCGTTTAATCTTGCATTTGTTCCATAAAACTTCTTCTATTGGTGTTTGTAAGTTGTTTGGTGGAGTTATTTGGAAGGTTAAGGTGCCTAGTTGTTCTCTCTCTTCTATTGCTAAGGTGAGTGGTGATTGAACTTCCTCCTACACTTAATGAAGCTTAAGTTATGCCTAGTGGGAGCTAAAGTGCTGAAATTTGTGGTTTATTTCTTGGTTTGAGATGAATTGGTGAAGTTTTTAATTTATTGATGATTTTTCTGGTTTAATTTGATCATGATGTTGTGGCAGTCCATGATGGTTGGAAATGATGTTTAATAACTCTAGTAGGTGTAAATCATTGGTAATTGCAACCAATTTTGGGTTTGGAAGGAATTTGAGAAAGTTAGGGTTTTATATCCCCAATTCTGTCCGGTTTTGTATCTCATGGTTAGAGGCCGAATTGGCCTTGGTTAAAACATGAAAGTTGTAGGTATTGATGTTTTAAAGGTGCCTGTAAAATTTCAGGTCAATTAGAGTAGTGTGGAGTGAGAAACATCGGAAATACTGAGACTGGTCTGGGAAGGGGTGCTGCGAACAGGGTTGCCTTTTCACTCAATTTGACCGTGACTTTTCACCCTGATCCTCACCGAATTAGATTTTGGCCAAAACATGAAAGTTGTAGCCAAGGCTATAAAATAGTTTCCTGTAAATTTTCAGCTTGATCCGACCACTGTAGCATGTGAAATGACCGAAATACCCTTGACTGTTTTTGAAACCTGTTTTGCGCCCAGACTTCTGTTTTCGTGTAGTCTTCCATTTTCGATCATGAAAATGCACGATTTGGCCTTTGAGGTCTTCTGAAGAAATGTATCTTGATGTATTAGCTACCATATGCCTTTGGAATTTCTGGATTTGGACTTGGATAGCCTGATTTATGATGTTTCCGCTAGAATGCGATCTGTGAATCTGTTTTTCCGGTTCTGCTGTAGTTTCTTGCATTTTTGACCTATTTGCACTCGAAACTGGGTTGAGTGACCTTATGCAATATTGTAACCCTATCTCTTAGCTTCGAAACGGTGGGTCTTGCACCTTCATCCGACAATCATAGCGCCTTTGGTACCATTACCGCAAAATGACGTCAAAACTATTTTTCTGGTTTTGAGCTTAACTTTCATTTCCAGACTTTTTCCTAGCTTGACTTGTCTTTGTACTACTTGGAGCTTGCTGAATGACTATTGGATGAACTTGTTGTTGTGTGTGTACCTTTGGGACTGGCTGAGGAAATAATGAAGCCATGATGGCTGGAAAAGTAAGCAAATTTAGGGGAAGTGCTGTCCGAACTTTTAAAGGACTTGTTTGCATTGAGTTTGTGATCTAAGGCTTGGATTTGAGCAAGACAATGCTATATAATGGATAGTTTCGGAGCCGTGGAGGTGAGTGACCTCAAACTATTTCTGAAGTTCTTTATGAACCGTTTCCTGCATTATTTACTTTTAAACTGTTTCCAAAGTTACTTTTGAACTGTTTTCTTGCATATCATGCGTGCTTGCATATGAGTGTTCCTTGTTTGCTGTAATTCTTGACTTATTGGCTTGTTATTATTGATTGATAATGTGTTAAGTGCTTTCGATGATTGTTAAAACGAGTTTTCTAGGCGAGTGTGTACTTTATCGCACTCGACCTAAATAACTGTGCAATTTTCAAGGATTTAATTATTGAAATACTAGTTGCGCATGATGTAAGCCTTTTTGGGCTGAACTGGCCATTGCCCCTTGTTACCGGTCGTCTCGAGCCAGAAACGGTCTCGGTCGGGCGATTAGGGACTTGGGTGAACGTTTGGTATACTCGAGTATTACCTTTGTAGGTTGGTGGAGGTTGGTGGAGTCTGGTGAATGAAATGAATGACCAAATGAGCGAGGGGTTTATTTATAAAAGAAAAGAAAATGCAATTTTCAAAAGTTTGAAGGAAGGAGGAAATGTCAGGAGAACGAGCGTATCTTTTCATGAATGTTACTATCGCTTTCCATTGTAAATGTTTCTTGAATTATTGATACTCCATATTTACTGTTTTGCAAATGTTGTAGTTGTTTCTGGACTTATCATTTGATTTATGACATCATTGATATATGACATCATTGAAATGAACTATTGTGAAACCTATTTGATTACTGATTTTTCTGGTTACTCGCTGAGCTTCTAGCTCACCCCAAAAAAATATTTTTCCCCCTCCACAGGGCTCAAGGCGAAGGAAGGACTTGTAGTACTTATTCACGTGACTGGATGGCTGATATCTTGTATAGTTGGATTTGGAATCATTTGATGTATAGTTGGAAATCGTTTCCGCTTCGCTTGTGACATGTAATTATTGGAGAATTGGATGTATATTTGAGATTTATATTGTAATTTATTTGAGGACTGTAGTGAACGACTGAGTCCCGGCGAGAGTTGGGCAGGCGACCCGCCGAACCCTGGGGTACGCCCTAGGGGGTGGTAGGGCCGTCACACCCTTGAATATTGTCACAGAATCTTGTTATTCAATGACGAGTACGAAGTCGTCACTAACAGTTATTATTCTGTGACGACTTTTATTGTCACTGTTTCACGTATTTTTTGTCATTAAATGTAGCAAAAATCGTCACAAATTTGAAGTCTACAGTGACGACTTGGGTTTGTCACTATCAATCCTAGTATTTAGTGACAAGAATAGTCGTCACTTAGTGAACTGACATGTTAGTGACAACCTTCAATTTAGTGAACTTATAGGTTGTCACCAAGCTTTGTCTTGAAGAGCTGCAATTGACCGTTACAAATACAACATTGTCATGGCATTTCCAACAATTATGGCAGAACTTTCAATTTGAGAAAAGGCTTAGTGAACTTGCATGTGCTTTGTCTTGAAACTAGTCTATATCCAAAAAACTAAAGTATTGAGCCCATTTCAACTCAGTTAGTAATTACCATTATCCATCAAAAAAACAGAGTACTTAGATCTCTAAACAAAAATATTGGCTAGTCCAAAAAATAGAGTATTAGATCTCTATAACAAAAAATATAGACTAAAGCAGCAATCTATGTCAAAATGCAGCCATCCTTATGAGCATATCCAAAGCCCAAGCTATTGTTCATTTCCTCATGAGCATTTAACAGCACTGTACTGCAATGAAAGAAAAGTAGCATGCATTAGAGTAGATTCAATCAGAAAATATGCCATTACAAACGTGCACCATTGAATTTGAATGAATAGTCATACAAAACAAAACTTAAACAAAGTCACCCATGATAAGTGGTAAAAGAATCATACCATCTACATGCCAATGTATCTAAATTAGATTTCTAGAAAACTATGTAATTTTAATAAGACAATAGTTGCAATAGAGAATGGAAATGCAAAGAATTTATATCCTCACCTTTCTAATAGGAATGATGTTATCACCGAAGTGCATCAAATTCATCTCAATTCCCTTTTACTTCTTATACCAAATTCTGTCATGTTAAGCTCCAAAGAAAACTTTGTTTGGAATAAGTCCATGTACTATGGTACAGTATCACTAGATACTCAGAGAAAAGGGAGTGGGGGAGACATAACCTTTTCACGAGCCACCAACAACAAGCCTGCTACCAGTTCCTGCTCTTTCACATACTTAAGAAACTCAAATCCAACTTCTTTGGTCTTTTGTGCCAGCAATCTCACAACTTCGAGAGTAGCCTCTTTGTCCCAAGAACAAAAAAAGATGAGATAATTGCTGCAAACATCAATGGTGACACATATTGAAACTACAACCATAATCTAACTTGAATTCTTAATTACTTTTCTTTGGCTAAAACACAAAAGTTGTAGTGCTATGTCTTAGCTTTCCAACGCCCCTGGAATCACCTTGTTTTGACTTCATAGCCTGAGTTATTGTTGTTTACGCATAAGGCAGTTAACAAGCCCGAATGTGAGATTCTGGTTCTGTAAATGGCAATTTTGACTTAGATACACTACAAACTGGACTAAGTGGTCTTCATAAAAGTTGTATATATTTGTTTTAGCTTCGAAACGGTATACATTTCACCCCAATCCGATAAGCGTAGCTTCAGTTGTGTCCGATACGCTAAATAACGTCAAACCTGTCTTTTGTTTCTTGAATCAACCTTCATTTCCGCACATGCTCCTAGCTTGATTTTGTACTTGTATGACTTGGAGCCTATGGAATATGTGAGAACCCGTAACTTTTCCATTTGTTAGGTTTTATAATCTTTCTAGGTTTTCTTATTTTCAATGGATTGTTTTCTACACTTTCTATATCCGGAAAATTTTCTAGATTATTTTTACGAGTAAATATAGTTTTTAGATGATTTTCTAGTATCGAATAGATTTTGAGAAATTAAGAACGTATATCGGACGTGGGACCCGCTAGTGCGAAAAGTTCGGAAAAATTCGGCCACTAAGGTTAAGTTTCGGATACTATGTAAAATTTATCGGGTGTTAAGAGATAAGTAGAGAGTGAGATTTGATTGATGTGATAGGAAAAGAAAAGATAAGATTGCATTTATGAGAGTGACAAGTGTCACTATATCATTGGTTTTGACTTAAGAACACTATTCACTTTTTTGACTTTTGACCAAACTTGATTAAATATCTTTAAAATTC
Organism: Coffea canephora; assembly: GCA_036785865.1. Lineage (NCBI taxonomy): Eukaryota > Viridiplantae > Streptophyta > Magnoliopsida > Gentianales > Rubiaceae > Coffea > Coffea canephora. The sequence continues at coordinate 33,832,643 of CM071922.1, forward strand.
ACAAAAAATTACCATTTCTTACCTCTATAGTGGCCGGCCATCTTGAGTAAGGAAGGAAGAAGAAACTCTTCAACTTTTAGCTTCCATTTGGTTCAATCTTCCAAAACCAAGTGTTTGATCTTGATTCTACTCCATAAAATCCTACCACTTGGTGCTAGTGAGTGCTTTAGTGAAGTTTTCTTGGAGAGCTAAGGTGGTCTACAACTTCCTCTCTCTTGTTTACTTGGTAAGTGATGCTAAACTTCCTCCTACACCTAATGATGCTTAAGTTATGCTTAGTAGTGGCTAAAGTGATGTTAGTTGTGATTTATTTCTTGATTTGAAGTGATTTAGTGAAGTTTTTATTTTTTGAGGAATTTTCTGGTTTAATATGAATGTGATGTTGTGGTCATCTATTATGGTTGATAATGAGGGGTAATGACTCATGTGGGTGTGAATTGGTGATAATAGCAACTAATTTTGGGTTTGGAGTGAATTGTGAAAAGTTAGGGTTTGATAACCCCTAATTCTGTCTGGTTTTGGATCATAGGGTTAGAGGCCGAATTGGACTTTGCTCAAAACATAAAAGTTGTAGGTATTGATGTGTTTGAGGTGCCTGAAAAATTTCAGGTTATTTGGATTAGTGTAGAGTGAGATATGGCGTTTTTACTGTTGCTGTTCTGGGTTGATCAGAATGCAAAAACTGCACTAGTAATTGGCCATTTTGACTGGAATTGGTTTGGATTTTGTTGTTGGTGTCTTCTGATGAAATGTAGCTGAATGTCTTAGCTACCATATGCCTTTGGAATCAATACATTTGGACCTGTATAGACCGAGTTGTACTGATTACAGTTTTGTGTGATTTGTAAACCTGCAATTACGGTTCAGGTTGTGGTATTCTGCATTTTCGACCTAGTTGTGCTAGGATTTGGACTGAGTGGCCTTCTGCATTGTTGTAGCCCAGTTTCATAGATTCGAAACGGTGGGTCTTGTACCCCCATCCGATAACCGTAGTGAAAGTGGTGTCATTACCGCATTATGAGGTCAAATACGTTTTTTTGTTAAGGCCTAAGTTAAAGCCATTTCTTAATTTCTGGTTACCTATGATGCTTATTTATGCATATGAAACCCTATTAGGGTTATAATTGGTATGGCTATATGACTCGTTATCGAGTCTCCATGTACTTGTTTACATGTTTTAGGGCTCGCTCTCATTCCGGTCATTTCCTAGCTAACTTTTGTACTTGTACTACTTTGAGCCTACTGAACGGCTTTTGGGAAATGAGATGACCTTTGGTGTGAAATGTTGGGACTGATTTGAGGAAATAATGAAGCCTTAATGGCTGGAAAAGTAAGAATTTTAGGGGAGGTGCTGCCCGATTTTCTAGGCCGTTTGGTTCCTTTAAGTTGGATTTGCCTTTTGGTGGAAATGAAAGGCTTTTGGGTTGTTTGCTCCTAAGTCTTCATGTTACCTTTTCGTTTCCAAGAAAATCATGTTTTCCACCCTTGCATTAGTAATTATTTGGCGAGGCATACGACTAGTAGTCGAGCCTCATGTGCTTTGTGTTTACTCGATTATGGATGTGAAACCTTCAATTGGTTTATTTTGGTTATTTTAGGGTTTCTTGGCGATTAAGGCCAATCTGAAGTGAAAACTTTTGAAGTTGAGCCGGTGAGTGTACCACTCCCCCTCCATTGCTGTTTAACTTGATTTCTGCTCTGCAATTTGTTTAATTTGTTTGAGACGAGGGTGTACTTTATCACACTCGTTCTCTTGTCTATCCATATGCCAATTTTGAGTGCCTATCTGAATCTGCCGTCTGAATCTGCTATCTGAATCTGCTATTCTGTATCTGTATCTGAATCTGTTATCTGTGTCTGCATCTGTTCGGATTTCTATGACCTATGAGCTCAATCCTGTGGCTAAGTTATTCGAGTCGGGCCGGCAAGGGTCTGGACGATTAGATAACGAACCACGGTAGTCTGTTCGGGGATTTTTGGGTATTGAGACCCTTGATTCCGGTATACTCGAGTATTACCATTTCTGTTCGGTTACGGTGAGCGGGCCCGGTAAAGGGGTGTTTGGTGGACGGAATTCGGTGTAAAGAGGGGTCTACGGACGCGTTGGTTCTATATACGTTGACGGAGAGTCAACCGATTTGGATCAAGTACTGCGCTGGAAATTTGGCTCCTGAGAGCCACCCGTATCCTTCTGATTTGAATCATTAGTTCCTTTGCTTTACATCTGGCATGTATATCTGATTTGTAAAATGTGAAATGCCATGATTTTTCTGCTATATGTTTGGTACCTCATTGAGCGCAAGCTCACCCCTTTCTGCCCCTTTTGTTTTCCTTACAGGAAAATAAACACTTTTGGTCTGGATTTGACAAATGGCTGCCAAATTGAGCTAGTGGAACATATCTTTTGTATAGCTCATGTATTAAAACCCTAAGTGTACTTTTGGGGCGTTTTCTCTTTTGATTTGGCAAACCGTGTATATGTATCAACTTTTGAAAACTTTTGTATGTCATTTTGGATTGTTATCGCTAAAGTCCCGATGTGAGTGTTTGCGTGCTCTTTTGATTGGGTTCTGACGGGTCGGTTACTATTCATGGCCGACTCCGGATTTCATTTTTATTTTATTTTGGGTTATTTTACTATTTTGATTTGTTTACGCGCGTTTGTAAGTTCCGGAATGAAGCAGATAGCTCTAATCTGATCCGTAGTCCTGGCGAGAGCTGGGCAGGCAGTCCGCCAACCCCTTTGGTTCGCCTTAGGGGAAGGTGGGGCTGTTACAGAATAGCTATTGAAATGAGATGATTTTGTATATGACTTTGGGTTTGATTGAGGAAAAGAATGAAACCATAAACGGCTGGAAAATAGGTAAATACAAAGGGCATGCTGCCCAAATTTACGCTCGAGAACTAGGTCGATACACTTGCGACTTGAGTAAGGCTTGAGAGCGAATACCACGTGAACCATCTAGGGTATTTACATTTTCTTTGCCACTTCGACTCAAATAGTGATTTTAAAGTTTTACAAGTGAGTTTAAGTTTTACAAATATTTTACTTATGTCCTTTGGTTTCAATGTACCCTTTTCACTACCAAAACCATATTTATACTTTGTACTAGTACGTATTCGACTTGTCTTTGACTCAGTTACATCTTTGATGGTTGAAACATAATGTGTTCGTTTGATTATTAGGGTTCCTTGGTGATTGAGAGTATTATCCGGAAGGAAACTTTGGACGTTATTTTGCTTAAATAGGTGACTGTTCCTTGTTTGTTATATTCTCCTTGACTTCATGACTTGTTGTTGTTGTTTGATAATGTGTTAAGTGTTTTCAATGATTTCCAAAACGAATTTTCTAGGCGAGGGTGTACTTTACCGCACTCTACCTAAATGAATGTGAAATTTTCAATGATTGAACGATTAGTTGTGCATGGATGTAAGCCTTTTGGCTGAACTGGGCTTGCCCTTCGTTACCAATCGACTCGAGCCAGAAGCGGACTCGATCGGGCGATATGGTGACCCTGGGTGAATATTTGGTATACTCGAGTATTACCTTGTTGTCGGGTGGAGTCCGGCCAACGTCCGGATGGGGGTGAAATGAAATGAATGAACGAGTGGCAATGAATGAAATGAAGGGTTTTACTTATCAAAATGCATTTTCAAATAATTGGAGGAATAAGGGGAATAACAGAAGAACGAACGAACGAATAGCTCCATGTGAGCCCGTATCCTTTTAATGAATGTGTTACTATCGCTTTCCATTGTAAATGTTTCCTGAATTATTGATACTCTATGTTTAATGTATTGAATTGATTGTTTGATTATGTGTTCGGAACCTCACTGAGCTTTCAGCTCATCCCTTTAGTTTTGTTTTCCTTAACAGGGGAAGGCGAGCAAGAACAAGAGCTTGGTATCGACTAGCCTAGTCTAGTTCTTTGATTTCGTAATGGTTCTCGCCCTAGTGCTTGGCACGGGCTGGTTGTATGAAGAAATGAGAACCTTTGTATATTTGATGTTTGTACTCCCGTTGGAGATAACAATGTATATAGGTGTCGCTTTAAGTTTTGGATTGTTGTTATACTCTTTTTTGTGGTTTTATTTCAGATTTGTTTGAGTAAACGACTGAGTCCCGGCGAGAGTTGGGTAGGCGGTCTGCCGAACCCTTTGGTTCGCCTTAGGGAAAGGTAGGGCTGTCACAGTTTTAGAAGTGCTCCAAGAGCTACAAGGCAATTCAGGAGCTCACCAGCAACAGTTGAGATTCATAATACACTCATCACAAATGCTACAAGTACTACAGGTATTTGCTCAGTTTTGGAGGGTTCCTTTTCAAATATGAAATGAAGAATAGCTAGAGTAGCTTCCGCAAAGCACTATAGACCAAAGAGCAAAATGAACATTCGAAAAAAGAAAAAGAATAGGATGATCGAACAGAATAAATGATCTACAAGAATATAGATGAGCAAGAGGACAAAGTGCAATATTTGCAGATTGATAGAATCTGCTCCACTCAGAAGTTGAAGTTTGGGGAATGGTGAGTTTGAGAAGCACTGAGACTGGAAGCTCTCATACCTACGACATCTGTGAAGAACGAAGAAAATGTCACACCATAACCCACATTAATGTCTATAAACTAAATATTTCACACTCTCATATGGATCTGAAATAGAAGAAAACTACAAGTTATACACAACGTAGTACTTGCTCTACATCTACAACACATGGACATATTTTTTATAGAACATAATTGGAAACTATTTCCATATCCATGTTGAAACTATGTGTTTGCAGCTCTAACCAGGATAAAGTCGTGTAAAACCAGCTAATGATTTCTGAAAAGAAAAACAAAACTTGCCACTTACAAGGACAATTTCCCCATAAAAATCCAACAAATCTATAAGAACAGGACAAAAAGGATTCAAAACTTGCCGATGCTTAAATCAGAGACTAACAAGATTGAGCCTAAAATCTAAGTTTGACAAGAAACAATAAAGGTGCAACTAGCCATAACCATGAAAATATGTACCATGCACTGCAAAATCGGACACAAAATATTGAAATTACCTCAAACTATGCCTTCAATCCCTAACTTCTTGTTTTCCCCAAGCTTCAAGCTCTAAATTCCAGCTTTCACCCAAATTTTGAAGCCCTAATTTCTGATTTCTTGCCACCAAGGCAGTGCAATAGGCAAATTAGGGATGTTGATGGTGCAAGCTCGATAAAGTTGCCCAAATTCAAAGTGTTCGTACTAATTGGTTCATGGATGGATTTGATAGTGCAAGCTTGATACATAAGAAGGGCATTCTCGGTGATGTGAGGAGGACAAAAAGAGAGAAAGAAGATGTCTTAAATTTTGGCTAAGATATTAGGACATAGAATCAAACGGTGTTGTTTTCCTAAAATCCCTTCAGCCCGCCACGCCACTTGAATTTTTTAGTTTGCCACTCTTAGTTCCGTACATATAAAAAGCACGCCTTTTCCTTATTTAGATGCAAGAAGTGCACGCTTTCTTTGTCCTTTCACCTATCTCTCTCTTTTCTCTTTTTCTCATCTTTATGTAATTAAGTTTTTCAATTGTTTTGAGTTTTATTATTTTTTTTACTCTCAGGTTGTGTTAAAATAATAGAATATGACAATTTAGTGTGTTTGGGCAGATTTTGTTTTGCCAATTTTAACTAATATAGGACTTTTTCTAATTTATTATGCAATAAAATAGTTCAAAAAAATAAACACTTTTTTAATTAAAATCTTTTTGGTACTCATTTTGTGGTGTTATCAATTATGTATGACTTACAGCCTAACAAGACCTGACGATTGAATTAGTCGATTGAACAATCAAAATAGTTTGCAAATACATGTACGAAATGCTAAATCTATTTATTTGGTATATGTACCAATTCATAAATGATAAATGTGGCTTCTATAATTAAAAACAACCTTTTGATCATGCAAATGTTAAGATTAGACTTAATTTCGTATTAAGTTTCATTGTTAAATTCTACTATTGACTACCTCTATTTTTAGATTATCCAAATTATTAATTTTCCACTATGTTGTCATTTGGATAAATGGGGAATGTATGAATTATTTTACATTTATAACAAATTATTACCTAAGTTTGGGAAAATTATAAAAAATGTATACATATATAGTTTATTAAGATACCTCATATATTTTGCTAATAAAAAAATAGCGCTAAATCATAGCACCACAGGGTGCCATGGTACAAATAAGGAAATTTGTGTATTACATACAGGGCTAAATTGCAAAAGTTAGAGTGCCATAGTTGATTTAATGACATTGGTGAATTAGATATAGGGCTTAATTGCAAAAGTTATGGTGTAATGGTAGAGTTAAAGAAATTGGTATACTACATATGGGGCAAAATTGCAAAAGTTAGGGTGTAATAGTAGAATTGAAAAAATTAGTGTACTACATATGGGGCTAAATTACAAAAGTTATGGTGTCATAGTATAATTAATGAAATTTTTTTATTACATTTGGGGCTAAATTGCAAAAGTTAGGATGGCATTGTAGAATTAATGAAAATGATCTAGGAACTAGTACTTTAGACAGTGACAACTAATTGTTGTCACTACCTCTAAACCAGTTGAGTGACAGTGACGATGTTGGAAGTTGTCACTATATGAACCGTTTTAGTGACAACATTTTCCTAGGTTGTCACACAAGTAATTTCCCAATCACTAATTTTTCATGTGTTGCCAAGAGAACTAGATAGGGAGTCCATGATATTGTTTTACCTTCATAACAAGTTACTAACTAAGTTTGGAACAATTATAAAATATGTATACATTTTTATTACAATACCTTCCCCATTTTACTAACGAAAAACATCGGCTAAATTGTAAATGATAGGGTGCCATAATAGAAGTAATGAAATTGGTTTTATTACACATGAGGCTAAATTGCAAAAGATAAGGTGTCATGGTAAAGTTAATGAAATTAGTTTACCACATACGGGGCTAAAATGTAAAAGATAGGATGCCATAATAGAATTAATTAAACTTATTTACAACATATGGGGCAATATTGAAAAAATTAGGATGGCATAGTAGAATTAATAAAAGTGAGTTAGGAACAATTACTTTACACAGGGACGACTAATTATTGTCACTAACTTTGAACCGGTAACCTCATTGTAATAACATTATAAGAAGTCACTATAGGACCCATTTCAGTGACAACATTTTTTCAAGTCGTCACGATGGTGATTTCCCACCACACAGGCCAATTGCGCGCCACCCATATTGTGACAATTAGTCCCGTGTTGTCACTGATGATGAGTCTACCCTCGGTCAACTATGATAACATAAAAAGTCGTCACTAAATTTACTCGACTGTGACAACTTTTTCTGTTGTCACTGAGAATGTTGTCGCAAAAAGCCAAATTTCTTGTAGTGTCTAAAGGCAAGATTTGAAGAGCTAGTCGTCCATTGGAATTGATACATTCAGACCTGTGTTCAATTAAGGTACTTTCCAATGGTGGTAGTAAATATTTTATTACTTGCATTGATGATTTTAGTAGGAAAACTTGGGTATATTTGTTGAAGAATAAATATGAAACTTGTGATATTTTAAAGAGTTTTAAAGTGTATGTTGCGAAGCAAAGTGGCCAATTTATTAAAATTTTCAGAATTGACAGAGGCACTAAATTTACTGTCTGTGATGATTTGTTGGAGAAGCATGGGATTAAACATCAGTTGACAATCAGATATACTCCTCAGCAGAATAGAATAGCAGAGAGGAAAAATCGGACTAAAATAGATATGGTGAGATCAATGATGCATGCTAAGAACATCCCTAAAGATTTTTGGATAGAAGTTGTTGCTTGTGCTATATATGTTTTTAACAGATCTCCTATGCGATGCAATTTTCGAAAGACACCATAGGAGTTATGAACTGGTAAGAAATCAAATATTTCTCATTTAAAAGTATTTGATTGTCTTGCTTATTCTCGTGTTCCAAATGCTGTCAAGAAGAAGTTAGATGATAAAGCAAAAAAAATGCGTCTTTCTTGGTTATAGTCATGAAACCAAAGGTTACAAGCTGTTCAACCCAGATACGGGAAAGGTGATTATTAGCAAAGATGTCACATTTGATGAGTATGGAGCTTTCTACACTGAAGAATCCACCAATGTCATTTTATTTCGATGAAGGGAATTCGTCTAATCAACCAATAGAGTAGTCCAGACAACATGTTGGTGTTCCTTCATCTTCTGGGGGCAGTCAAATCTTATGTAGTCTTCTAATCGTCCACAACGAGAACATTGCATGCCAGCTCGCTTGGAGAATTATGTTGTTGGTAACGATAATGAATTGTCGAATGAAGATATTGTAAACTTTACTTTATTTGTAAATTGTGATCCAGCTACCTTTGAGGATGCTGTCAAAGAGGATCACTGAAATCAAGCAATGGATGAGGAGATACATGCAATTGAGAAAACTAAGACATGGGAACTGACTACACTTCCATATGATAAGAAGTTAATTGGTGTCAAGTGGATTTACAAGACCAAATACAAGCCACCTAGAGGGGTATATCGTTACAAAGTAAGATTAGTGGTTAAACGATAAAAGTAAAAGGCAGCTATTGATCATTTCAAAAATTTTTCTCCAGTTGTTAGACTGGATACTATTCGCATGATTATATCTATTGCTGCCAATAATTCTTGGAAGATTTATCAAATGGATGTGAAATCTACTTGCTTGAATGAAATTCTTCAAGAGGAAGTATATGTTGAGCAATCTGCAGGTTATGTAATGAAAGGGCAAGAAAATAAAGTCTATAGGTTAAAGAAAGCTTTATATGGTTTGAAACAAGCTCCTCGAGCCTAGTATAATCATATTGACTCTTACTTTATTAGAAATGGTTTTCATATATGTTCATATGAGCATATTTTGTATATCAAGTTCAATCCTGATAGTGATATTCTTATTGTATGCTTATATGTAAATGATCTGATTTATACTGGCAATAATCCCAAAGTGATTTCTGAATTCAGGGAGGCTATGATTAGTCATTTTACGATGATTGACTTGGGATTAATATCATATTTTCTTGGCATTGAGGTTTCTCATACAAATCATGGCATATTTAGTACATAGAAGAAATATGCAGGTGACATATTAAAAAGGTTTAAGATGGATACTGCCAAATCTATGTTGATTCCAGTTGAAAAGAAGTTGAAATTGGTGAAAGATGGAGGTGGTGAATTTGTTGATGCTGCTAATTTTAGAAGATTGGTTGGTAGTCTAAGATACTTGACGTCTACAAGGCCTGACATTACTTTTGGTGTTGGATTAATTAGTAGGTTTATGGTGTCTCCACGTCAATCACATTAGCAGGTGGCCAAAAGGATTTTAAGATATATTAGAGGTACACAATCTGATGATATCTTTTATCCATATGCTAACAATTTTAATCTTGTTGGCTTTACATACAGTGATTGGGTTGGTGACATGATTCAAAGGAGAAGTACATCAAGCTATGCCTTTTATTTAGGCAGTGGTGTATTTCATTGTCTTCTAAGAAACAATAAGTAGTGGCATTATCTACAGCAGAAGTGGAGTATATGGCAGCTGCACATAGTGCAAATCAAGTATTATGGTTGAGAAGAATACTTGATTTTCTACGGCATGAACAAGTTGGTCCTACTAAGATCTATTGTGATAGCAAGTCTACTGTTGAACTATCAAAGAATCCAGTATTTCATGGAAGAAGCAAGCACATTAATATCAAGTTTCACTTCATTCGTGAACTAGTTCAAAATTAGGAAATTACCATTGATTATTGTAAGAGTGATGATCAAGTGGCAAACATTTTCACGAAACCATTGAAGGTGGAGTTGTTTCTCAAGTTCAAGAAGATGCTTGGTATGATGCGATTTGAAGACATTGGTTTAAGAGAGGCAATGTTGGATTATTAAATCAAATCTTTTTAGGATTTAATTTATTGTTTAGTTGTGATTTCCTTTTACTAGTATATTTTAGTAGTTTAAATCCCAATAGGTTTTTTGGTAATTGGTAGTCTATATAAAGACCATAGGCCTTGGTCTATTAGTGTAAGAGAGAAAGAAAAGATTCACAAAGATAATAAAAGCCACCAGTTCTTGTGAGAGCCGTAATTTTCGTAAATACTAGGTTTTATTTTTCTTTTAATTGCACGCTTTTCCATATTTTATTTATTTGAAATTGTGAAAATAATTTTTTTATGAGTAAATATAGTTGTTAGATGATTTTTCTAGTATCGGTTAGGTTTTGAGAAATTAAGAGCGTATATTGGACGTGGGACCCGCTAGTACGAAAAGTTCGGAAAAATTTGGCTAATTAGGTTAAGTTTTGGATACAGGGTTTATTTTATCAAGTGTTCAGAGATAGTTAGAGGTTACTTAGTTGGATTAATCTTGGAGAGACAAAAGGATATGTTTTAACTCAAAAGGTGCTAGGTGTCGCGACATGGTTGGTTCTTGGATTTTGACCATTATTCACTAACTTTACTAAAACTCAAAATTGACCAAAATTTCTCCATTTTATTGCTTTCTTTGGCCGGCCATTAGAGAGAAGAAACCAAGAGAGAAAACTTCTTCTTCTACTTCATTTCTTGCCCAAATCTTGTAATCCAACCATTTATTTCTTAAATTCCTCCATAAAACTTACTTGCTAGGAGTGATTGAAGTGCTTGGTGGTTTTTGTTTGGAGGGAGAGACTCTCATCTACCTTGTATCTAGTGTTTGTAAGGTAAGTGGTTAAGAAATTGTTTCCTTGTTGGTTATGAGGTGAAATTAGTAGGTGTGGTAGTTGAACAACTGATTTTTTGGATGATTTCATGACTTATGGTGAAGGTTGATGACATTTTCTATTTAATCATGAATTTTCTGATTTAATATGATTCATATGTTGTGGCTTTGTATGATGATTGGAAATGATATTGAAGGAAGCTAGAAGGTGGAAAGTGTGGTTAATTACAAGAAATTTCTGTTTTGGAAGGAAAATGGGAAAGTTAGGGTTCATTATCTTACATTCTGTCCGGTTTTATTGCACCATGTTAGAGGCCGAATTGGCCTTGACTTAAAACATGAAAGTTGTAGAGAATGATATTTTAGAGGTGCCTACAAAATTTCAGGTCAATCGGAGTAGCGTAGCTAGAGAAAAGTTGAAATTACCCTTGCTGTCCTGGTTTTACCTGAATGTGAGAATTGCGTCTGTAATTGGTTGTTTTGGTTGGGATTGCTTCGAAATTAGTTGTTGAGGTCTTCTGATGAATTGTATCCCTGTTTCTTAGATTTTGGATGGCTTTGGAATTTTGGGATTTGGACTTAGGTTGCCTGTTTTATGATGTTTGCACCAGAATATGATTTGTGAATCTGTTTTTCCGGTTCTGGTGTAGTATCTTGCATTTTTGACCTGGTTACACTCGAAACTGGATAGAGTTGCCTTCTGGAACATTGTAGCTCTATCTCTTAGCTTTGTAACGATGGGTCTTGTACCTTCATCCGATAATCGTAGTGCCTTTGGTGCCAAAACCGCAAAATGATGTCAAAAACTGTTTTTTTCAAGGTTAAAGCTTAACTCCATTTCCGGATTTTCTGGTTTCCTCTAATGCTTATGTATGCTTATGGAACCCTCTTTTGGTAGTATTTCGCATTGGTTTATGACTTGTAATCGAGTCTTATTGTGCTTATTGGAATATTTTAGGGCTTGACTTTCATTTCTGGTCATTTTTCCTAGCTAAATTCTGTACTTGAATGACTTTAAGCCTAGTGAACGGCTTTTGGAAATGAGATTATTTTATGTGAGATGTTGAGACTGATTTGAGGAAATAATGAAGCCATTAATGGCTGGAAAATAGGTAAACACAAGGGATTTGCTGCTGAAATTTTACTTGAAGGTTAGTTGGATTCCGACTTGTCTTTGGTCCAAGTACTTTTTGCCGCAAAATTTTATAACCCTTTTTTAGTTTAGTTTTACGTTTGGTTTGTGAAACCCTAGATATTTCCGTCCATCAGTCCAAATGCCCCGTTTCGCTTTAAAGTCATTTTTATGCGTTTTACTTATCATTTATTGGGTTTCTTCGATTTTACCTAATTGGTTGCGCTATATTCTTTCTCGTTGAATCTTAGGTTTTCTCGGTGATTAAGGATACTATCCAGAAGGATATTTTGCACGTTATTTTGCATAATTAGGTGAGTGTTCCTTGTTGTTGTATTTTCTTGACTTCATGACTTGTATTATTGGTTGATAACGTGTTAAGTGCTTTCAATGATTAGCCAAAACGAGTTTTCTAGGCGAGTGTGTACTTTATCGCACTCAGTCTAAATGATTGTGAAATTTCAATGATTGAACGATTGAAATGTTACTTGTGCATGAATGCAAGCCTTTTGGCTGAACTGGCCACTGCCCCTTGTTACCGATCGACTCGAGCCAGAAGCGGACTCGGTCGGGCGATATGGTGACCTGGGTGAACATTTGGTATACTCGAGTATTACCTTGTAGGTTGGTGGAGCCTGGCCAATTTCCAGGAGGGGATGAATGAAATGAACGAATGAACGAACGAACGAGGGTTTATTTACAAAAATGAAATTTTCAAATAATTGGAGGAATAAGGGGAAATGTCAGGAGAACGAATGGATGATCGAATGAATTGCTCCCTGTGAGCCGTATCCTTTTAATGTATGTGTTCTTATTGCTTTCCATGCTAAATGTTTCTTGAATTATTGATTATTAATGGTCAATGTATTGGCTTTGTTGTCTAATTACATGTTCGGAACCTCACTAAGCTTTTAGCTCACCCCTTTAGTTTTGTTTTCCTTATCAGGGGAAGGCGAGCAAGGGCGAGAGCTCTGTATCGATTGGCTGGGTCTAGTTTTGGTTTTGTTTTGGTTCTCGCCCTAGTGCTTGGCACGGGCTAGTTGTATGGTGACTTGAGAACTTTTGTATTCTCGAAGATTGTACTTCTTTCTGAGATAGTAATGTATATAAGTTTTGTTTTAAGTTTTGGACCCTCGTTTTGCTCTTTCTTGTGGTTCTATTTCTGATTTGTGTGAGTGAACGACTGAGTCCCAGCGAGATCTGGGCGGGCGGTCCGCTGAACCCTCTAGTTCGCCTAAGGGGGAAGTGGGGCTGTCACAGTTCTATTTCCTCTATTTCGTCTTTTAGTCTTTCAATTTATTTTCTCTTCTTATGTTTTCATTTAATCATGAAAGTCTTGTGACTTATATTAATTATTTTTGTGGGCCTACATATGATCACATAGTTAAAGAAAATTAGACTTGCACATCAAATTAGCTCCTTATCAAACTACTTGCTTGAACTAACAAAATTCCACTTTTTTATTATTTGATGTATCCAAAAAATTCAAAATTTCATGATTATGACCATTAAATTAATGACAATTATACTTGCATATCAAATTAAGCTCCTTATCGAACTGTTCCTTTAATCAAGTTTTGCCTAGAAAATTCAGTGGCACTTAATTAATTCAGATGTTTAGTTTTGATTATCAAATGATTTGAATATATTAAAAGTTGAATCCATTAAGTTTAAGTGTTGAATTGAGTTAGGAAACAGGGCCTTACTCTTCTTTACAAATTGTTTCTCATAACTGGAAAAGTTCCACTTCTTTTAACCATTTGATGTGAGCAAACGTTTCAAAACTTCACAATTATGATCATAAATTTAGAGAAAACTAGATTTGCATTGGTTGGACATTTGCCCACTTTTATCTCTTAAAATCTTATATATCAACGCATATCCAATCCCACTTCCTGATGTATAAAAATTGGTCATATACACTGCATAAAGATTTCAATTATATCCTTAAATCCCCAAAATATTAATTCTCTTAGCCACTTTTTTTTTGGATGAAGAAAAACTCTTAGCTACATGTTTATGGTCATGAAATTATTACTAATTTATTTATATTCTTGTTTATGGTCGTGAAATTCCTAATGCCATATATAATTAAGCTGGAGTCACTTGATCCGACTGAAACTGTAACATGATCATCATTAGTTTGAGTAATGGAAATGATGAGTTATTTACTTTGACTTAAGAGCTGACGTGCTTCAAAACTAAAAAAAAATAAAAATAAAACTCTAGGGCTGACGAATTGACCACAAGGTAATAAATATGTCTCCTTAATCGGAAGTACACAGATGCTTTCTTTTGAAGGCTACATATTTATACACTTGTCCTTTTCACCAGAAGCCTTTGGTAATGTTCAATGATGAATATTATTGTGGTTGATTTGCAAATAATTACCGATTAATAAACTGCGCCATTGGAGATTAGTTGCAGCCCTTATAAGTTTAGTGAATCATTATTTAGTCATTGTCCGTTATAATCTCTCTTATGCTTTATTTTGTCCCATAGTACTTTAAGATTGAACAACTAAATATACTACATAATAAAGGAAGATTTTGCTCTTACAACGCAAAATGACACCTTATTAATATGGTTGTTGACTATTAATGATTTTCCTTGTTCATATAAGCTTTTCAATTGAGTCATTGGGCAGAGACAAAGAAGAAGGATATTAATTTTGCCACTGAAGTATGCGTCTAACTATAAAAGAGTCAACATTGAGCCTCCAAAAATTAGAAGTCATGGATCAAACTCTTTGTAACTATAATTTTAGTCTAACTTGATATCAATGATTATTCCGTTATTTCTGTGTAGTTAGCGTAATATTTTCAAGTATACCGTTTTTTATTTATTCCACCATTATAGGTTTACTATAACGTAACAGCAGAAAACAAAACAAACGGAATTATTCTAATGTGCCACATTTTTAGTAATTTCCAGTTTGAACTCTATTCGAGTCAAATGTTCTGATGACTAAAGATTTCTATTGATTTAAGAAGATTTTCGTGGTTTGAGATCATTTTTTCAGTAATTTACAATTTGAAGTTTTCATCATATAACATTAATCAAAGAATGATCTACTGAAGGATTGAAAATATTTTAAAATTTTCACTGTGCATACTCATTCCTTACAGGAAGTAAGATTATATTTGCTGCTATAATGAGATTTGTTGATAGACCCTTCTCATAGAAGCAAACTCAATCACTTGCTTCAACCAAAAAGATTTATGACATGAGAAGTGAAATAGATCTCATACCAAATCATGCTAAATAATTGTGTCTGTTGCGAATCATATGAGTAACCCTTTCTTCTACTCGAGGACTGTCCAAACTCAAATTGCCGACTTTTTCTTTTCTTTGGGGTTCTCTTCATGCATGATGACAATAACTTTGTCCACTTGGCATGGGATTCATCCAAGTTAGCTTTCCCACGCAAGGTCATCTTGTTTGCTGAAGGTAGTGAAATTCTTGCCCTTGTTATAAAAAAAAAAATTCTTGCCCTTATCACCAAGCTTATTCAACGTTTCAGATACCCTTTACACTGTATGTAGCAGAAGAAGAAGAATAATAATAACCATTCTATAGTACTGTTTGAACATTTTTTACCTACCCAGAGGCCAAAAGAAAATTCAAGAGGCGAAGACCCCAAAAGGATGAAGAATGCTGCATTTTGGCCTATGTTGACTTTAATTTGGCGTCAGTACTCAGTTACATGTTTTCTTCACAACAACAGGTAGAGATTATTTTATGAGGTGGTAGATAAAATATAGTACAGATTCACAAACGATATTAACAGTCTAATTATAAAGGAATTTTTTTATGTGAGTTAATTGTTTCTTTTCTTTATCTTTATTAATCGTCTACACACCGTTTGATATATGATAATTAATCCAAATATTATATATATATATATAATGCATCCAATCATAATAATGCATGCACTTAGTGTATACGAAATTAACTCTTATTAATTACTACCTTAGCTAGAGCTTTTCCATATGCATACTTTTTTTTTATAAAAGAAAAGTCAATATTGTTAATAAACTAGTTTGAAATTATCCAGAACGATTTTCTTGACAAAACAATCTGCACTAATGATAGAAAATATATAGAACATGTCACAAATATATTTGATCTAAAAAATAATTAGATTTAATAGAGTTACAAAACATAAAAGATCATACTATAAATCATAAACTATCAAATCTGATCAATTGCATGAACTACTCCATAGATATTTGTGCATGTTTATTTCCTTAGATCTGCTATCCAACTTATTTAAACTCAAAACTGATGTTGAAATTTGACGAGAAGACCCAACAAATTTCAGATATAACATATTGATCTAAAAAAATTCTTAGATCTAAGAAAAAAAATAACAAAAAACTAAACATGACTCTCATTAGGATAGTTTAGGAGAGAAGGAAACTCTCACTAATAAAACCACTAGGAGAGACAAAACTCTCATTAGAATACCTTAGAAAAGACTTTGAGTGTGTTTGGATTATAAAAAATTATACTTTATTTATACCTTATTTACACACACTGATTTGCTTGTATCATCAACACATTTTTCAATCACTTTTTTTATCTCACATACATCATATCAAAAAATATTTTTTTCACAAAATTATCTCAAATAAGCTACAATCCAAACACACTCTTTATTAAACAAAAATAAAAACAAAGGAAGAGGAAAGGAGAACTTAACTTGAGACCAAGGTCTCCCTTCTATGGAGGAAGGACAGTAGAGAAAATGTTGAGGATAGAGAGAAGGTACAGAAATCGAATGCTTTAATTTCCATGTGCATAGTTTGACCACCATGAAATTCCGGCTTTCAAAGGTCAGTTTCTCAGTAATTTTGAAGGCGTTTGGAAATGCCGAGACCATAGAATTAGTTACTTAATCATCTAATTATTTTTCAATTAAGTCCAGGGAATATAGCACACTCCGATATTTTTCTTCTTTTGTAAGAAGAGAGAGGTTTTGACTTTCTTAAGATAGGTACTAATTCACGATTATTAAAGTATTGACATCTGTTGTTTGCTGAACTTCTCCCTGGTGTCTTTATCCCAGTCAGCTTGATGACTGATTTTAGTCCAAGTAAATAACGGTAAGTACACGTGACTGCGTCACGGCATTCTTAATTTAGTCACTAAATTTATGAGTTATTTAGAAAAAATAGAGTTGATATCGTCAAGGATAAATTATAGGGCAGGCTAAATCCATAACTCCACAATCTAAATGTACACCCTTATAACCAAATTGACCAAAAAGCCACAGCATTTATGGGGCTTAGTAGATACTTTTTCAGTAAAAAAAAAAATTAGCTTTTTTGGGTGAAAATAGATGGTGCTAAGTTAGATTTAAAATTTATATCATTTTTAATGGCCTTAAAATTTCTGACATTTTTTCCATTCCCTTTAATGGCATTTATTTTTATCCTCTTATTTGGTGGCGAGAATGTTTTATCTCTTTTAATTATGTAAGAGGAGATGAGAGATTTTATTTTAATTGTGTTAAGAAAATATTTTTTTCCTTTTTGGCATGTTGCATTTCAAAGTTGATTAAAATATAATTTTAGAAAATACTAGCATATCAATAATTAGGATGATGGTGTCAAACAATTTCACTTAATTAAAATTTGTAATTAATTTTTTAAACATCTCTTATTGTATGAAAGACAAGTTTTTGTATTGAAAAAAATTTCTTTCAAACTCCTATGGGCTTTATTGTCATCTTAATGCTAAGGATGTGGATTTAGATTAAGGAGCACGGATTAGTTCAACCCTAATTATATATGAAGGGTTTTCCTAACAGGTGCACATAACACATCTAAATTCCATCCAATGTACTATGTATACATATATTAACAATTACTACCCTTCCATACATTTATACGCTTTTTCTAATTAATCAAATCTAACACCTGAATTGTTTCTTAAAAGGTGTTCATTCCCATTAGACATATCCATATATAAAAGTGAAGTGTACGTGTTTGGAGCCTAGTGGTAATTAAAGAAACTAGAGTGGACAATTTGAATTTAAAGAATCTCATGTTTAGTTAAAATTTTTATTTTTCTGTAAATTAGAAAAAGTTTCAAGGACACAGAACTCTTGGCCGGGTTTCGAATCAAACAGCAAATCACAACTTCATCAAAATGTTGAAAACCAAAACTGAATAACTAGTCCACTTTGCAATCAAAGTTTCTATTTAAGAAGCTTTCTCCACTTGTCGGATGGCATGCTTTCAATTGAATTTTGGGTCACGCATGTAGTCTTTCATGACCAACCTATTAATTAACCTCAAGTGGAAATTGCCATGCTGTCTGGTCACAAAAAGTTCCACACAAAAAGTTCCAAAGTGATATGGTATCTGATTATTGGGGACAAGGCTTTCTATCTCAAAAAGAAGTTGGAGATCACATGTGAAAGTTTTGATGATATATTAAAGTCATAGGACCTTGAAGGAAGATAAACCAAAATGGAAAGGCAATGCTTATCGATACAAGGATATTTCAAAAGGTCATATTTGATTTGATCTAAAGTTGATCTAGTATGCATGTGCACTATGGTACTGAAACCATTTGATTGAAGAAATTAGAGGAAAAAGTGAGCTCATCTTTTATTCCTTTTCCTTTTGTTTTTTGTTGGGTCTTTTATGGGTTTTTTTTTTGGGCCGCCGCGGGGGAAAGGAGGCCAGGGGGTGGGGAGGAGTTGGAGAGGGGCTTTGGGTATATCAGAAAGCTCATCTAGGTTTTTGGCTTTGTTACTCATTAATCAGTCACTACAAGATAGAGTCAGCACTATCCATTTGGATTGGTTTATTTTTCAAAAACTAGTTTTGCAAATAATATTACAATAATACACAAACAAAAACAAATTCAAAAATACTTTATTCACACAATATATCAAAAAACTTACAAATATACAAAAATAAATTTAAAAATAAATTCTACAACAGTTTCTTCTTTGACCTATCACCACCGCTCACTACTGCCAACACCCTCTCCCTCCTGGTCTCTCTTCCTCCTTCCTCTCCTCCCTTTCCTTATTACACCCCTCCCTTCCCTTCCTCCCCAAATCTGGCCTTGTCGAGGCTAGACTTAGGGGAGAATGGGGATAGGGAAAGGGGAGGAGAAGAGGGAGGAGGGGAGGAGGAGAGTGGAGAGGAAGAAGGAGAGGGTGATGAAAGAGGGAGGAGGAAGGAGAGAGAGAAGGAAGAGGGAGTGGGAGGGTGCAGAGGGAGGAGGGAGTGGGAAGGGAAGAGGGAGCAGGGGAGGAGGAGAGTGGAGAGGAAGAGGCAGAGAGAGATGGAAGAGGGAGGAGGAAGGAGAGGAGGAAGAGGAGAAGGAGGAGAGAGGAGGAAGACAGGGTTGGTAACGGTGATGAGTGGTTGTGTTAATTTTTTAAAAATTTTTAAATTTTAAAAATATCTCTAAAACACCACAAAATACAATTTACAATAAAAGTTTTTCATTTACATTGTTATAGCAAAATATTTCAAAAGAACTCCCAAAAATAGCTAATTCAAACGGATATATTATAAATCCCAAAGTTTACGATTGGTAGTCTTAACATAATGCATCATCGAAAGAAAACAATCAGGTGCTATAATTAATTTGTCAAAGACCTTAAGCCAGCATCCAATTGTTGTTACCTTTAATCCAGTTTCTCAAAACGTCTTTGAATCGATAGTCCGCCAAAGTCCACCTTTCTTGGATTCTTTTTTTTTTTTAGCAATTCTTAGCAGTGTTTAACTTGACAACCTGTTCCGCACAGGAAGACTGGAAAACAACTAATGACCATTTTCTTAGCGCACAATTGTTCAAAGGGCTAATCACAAAAACTCCCTCTAGGGTAGGCCGCATAGCCACTTTTGCACTTTGTCGTCTTACGTTATTTTTTCTTCTCACTTTATCTTTTAAATTGTTAGTCAATTGTAATAGTATATAATGATGAAGCCAAAAATATATTTATACCCCTAAGATTTAACTATGACAAATCTTCTTAAAATATAGCTAGTTTTGCGCTTTATCCCTTAACATCATTGTTTATCAATTTGTTTGTTTATTACTAAAATTGTGGTAGCCCTACCTCTTCTCAGGGCGAACTCTAAGGATTAACAAACTGTTTGCCCAACTCTCGTAGGGACTCAGTCGACTAATGAACTAGCAATCTAAGAAAACTAACGAAATATCTTCGAAGTAAAGAGTACAAACCATAATGAAAATATAATCGCCACGTCAGCTTCCCAAACTTAGAATACAGAGTTAAAAGTCAAACCTATAACTCCGAACTTAATTTATATAGTATGCGGCAAACTTACGAATTCAAGCTTACAAGAGTCAAAGGTAAAATCTTCTAAACAAAAGGTTACAATTCGAAATACAAGTTCAAGATAAGAGTTAAGGCTATGAAAATTCTTGACCACAATTCCATCCCAAATCTGCTATGGAAAACAAAAAGAGTGGGGTGAACTAAAACTCAGTGAGGTTCCAAATAAATATATAAGCACATAACTAATTAGAGATGTAATATAAACGAGTGAACGCAGTACAATCCTAGAACAAATTAATCACAATTCAATTCAAGGACACGGGTGGCTTCTAAAAGCCAAATCCACTTAAGTTTGATCGTATCGAAAATCCGTTGACTCTCCGTCAACATTTGCATCCAAGGATTTAATGTCTGTAGAATACCACTTACTCCAATTTTCGTCCATCAGTCAACCCTCTTACCAAGGCCGAATACCTCAAACAGTATAATTAGGTAATACTCGAGTATAGCAGTTTCCAGATTTCAGTAAACAGTCCTTGGTGTTCATCGGCCTTCTCGACCAAGCCCTTACTGGCTCGATACAACCGATTCACCTATGAGGTTGGGTACCCAAACAGTCACAGTAGTTGATGGGATATCACCCAAACAACACACATATAGTCAAATATAGAGAATCACATCTTATAATATCAGTATACAGAGCCTCAGTGGAATCGAAAGAGGTCGAGTGTGATAAAATACACGCTCACCTTGAATTTGTTAAATCAAATGTTTAGATCAAACAATCATAGATCAAATATTCAGATATCTCACATAGACAGGGAACAGGCAGTGGAACACTCACCTGTTAAGAAATGCAGAGCTTATTCGTCAAATTCTTTGGTTACGCTCACCTTCGTTTCCCAGTCCTAGGGCAACAAGTGAAAATCGTTAACAATCTAGGTTCATTTTTCAACCCAAATATAAGTTTATTAGGTGGCCAAGTGGGTTGTTAATCGACTCAATTTACCATGTAAGTTAGGTCCAAAATGTAATAAAAGGTCATAAGAAAAGGAGTTTGACAAGTGCAAGAAAGTTGAGCAAAAGAAAAGTCTTATTCAAGTTCAAAAGTGTCTTTGCGTGTAAATAGTCGTGCACACGAAGTCTCGGGAAAACGGCCATATCTCACTATAGAAAAGTTAGAATCATGTGCCATTAGTGGCATTGGAAACTAGACTCGAAGAGCTTTCCAACGGCATAAAATGAAAACTATAGTTCCTCTTCTATCAATACTAGTAGTCCGGGAAAATTGACTCATTTTCCTGCTCTGATCAGCTCAATACATTGACAACATTCCTCCTTTCTAACCTCATTCATTTTGGCTCAAATTCATCCAATTCAATCCCTTAAAGTTGATAATACAGGGGTCAAGTTAAATAGCACCATTTAAGCATTAAATTCAACACACAAAATAAGGAAATGAACCAATACAGTCCCGCCAACAAGGAAGAACCAAAATAGTCCACTATCTTGTCCAAAACAACTACTTTACTTGCTCCAACTCACCTCAACTCACACATAAGTTTAGACCAATGTTTAACCAAGTTTTCTTAAGCTTAATTAAGATTCAATAAGTCACAAAGATCATGGAAAAACCTCCACTCCATGGCTGGATAGCAAAGAGAAAGAAAACAGCCCCCAAGTTCACATTCAACTCCAATCTCCATCCTTTCATTATTGTTAGCTTAAACAACATTCCAAGAGTTATCTATAACTTTAAGAGGGTCAATAACATGTTAATACATCAAGGAAAACCATAAACAAAGCTTAGACAAAGAATCAAACACATGGCATGCCATACAACCAACCCTACTTCCACTTGTTTAGCTCAAGGAGTTTAACCACAAATAACATTAACTCAACTTCTAGTTTGTCATCAAAACCTCAAACACTTGATATAACACAATAAAGCTAAGATTTTAGGATCATTCATCTTTCTTAAGTGAAGCTTGAATCACCCAAAAGTCCACCAAACAAGAGCTCCAATCTTGAATCACACACAAGCCTTGAAGATAGTTCACTCAACTAACTTGGGTTGCTTCTCTTTTGGTTTTTGCTCAAAGTTCAAGTTAGGGTTTTCAAGCAAGAAAATGAAGTTTTTTCTTCTCTTTTGGAAGCTCAAGAGGTTCAGCCATAGGAGGAGAAAAAATGGAGCCAACAAGGTTTAAATTCTTCTAATTTCCCTGGTCAAATGAGTTGAATGGTTAGGGCATTGCCACTTATCTCAATCTTGGCCATTCTTCCTTTAAACTTTGACAAATCATGTTTCTTCACTCCAAGTATTACAAATGTCTAATTAGCGCCCTTAAACTTTCACATAAGGTGTCAAACACAATTAAAAAGGTATTTGGTCCTAATGCATATAGTGAAATAAAATGATAGCACTTCAAGGAGATGTTACAATTCATGTAGAATGCAATGCAAGGACATGTTATAATTTATTTAGCCTTAGGGCAATGCAAGTAATTTAAGAGAATTTATATTTTTAAGTGAGGGTTATCAAACTCTCTCCCTCTTAAAAGAATTTCGTCCTCGAAATTCTCACATTGATTACTAAATAGGTTAGGATACTTTGCGCGAATGTCCTCTTCCACTTCCCAAGTATCCTCTTCTATCCATTTCTCCATAAAACCTTTATCAAGGGTATCCGCTTTGTCCTTAATTCCTTTACTTTTCGATCAAAGATCTATATCGATCTTTCTTCATAAGTCAGAGATTTGTCAAGGTCAATTTCTTCTGGCTTCAGTACATGAGTTGGGTCTAGATGATACTTCTCCAACATAGAAACGTGAAATACATCATGGATGCTAGATAGACTCACTGATAACTCTAGCTGATATGCCACATTCCCTACTCGTTGAAGAATTTTGAAAGGCCCACGTATTTCGGTTGAATCTTCTTTCCTTCTCCCACTGTGAAATTTCGAAGTGGTGTAACTTTTAAAAATACCTTATCTCCAACTTCAAACTCTAAATCATTTCGTCGATTATCTATGTAACTCTTCTGTCGGCTTTGCACTGTCTGAAACCTCTGACGTATCACCTTCACCTTCTCATAAGCATCTTCGATCCATGGTATTGCAATTGGATCTAAAACCCTTCTTTCCCCTACTTCATCCCAGTATATTGGTGATCGGTACTTTCTTCCATAGAGAGCTTCATACGGTGCCATTTGTATGGGGGAATGATAACTATTATCGTATGCAAATTCAAGTAATGCCATATACTGTCCCCAACTTCCACCAAAATCCAAAATATAAGTTCTTAGCATGTCCTCAAGTGTTTGAATGGTTCTCTTTGACTGTCCATCAGTTTGGGAATGATAAGTAGTACTAAAGTTGAACTAGGTCCCCAAGGCTTCTTGTAACTGTTGCTAGAAATGAGACACAAATCGCGGATCTCTGTCCAAAACATTGCTTACTGGGATCCCATGCAATCTCGCTATCTCATCCATGTACAGTTGGGCCAATTTTTCCAAGGAGTATCTCATATTTCTAGGCAAGAAATGAGCAGACTTCGTCAACCTGTCAACTATTACCCAAATTACATCATGACCTTTCTGAGTAAGGGGTAATCCTTGTGGCGACCTCACTTCCCCCTAAGGCGAACCAAAGGGTTGGCAGGCCGTCTGCCCAACTCTCGCCAGGACTCACGCAAGCATTCTAACCCAAATCCTTTCGAATAAAAACCTAATCTATTACAAAACAAATTTCCCCAAATAATATCATCACTAAAACCACATTAACTTCAGAGATAGCAGCGATATAAATAGCCAATTGAGGCTCTTAACGTCCCACGTGCTACGTACCAAGGTATAAAGTCGTACCAATCCGGATAGATAATTACATACCTCATTAATACAAACTTACAAGCCAAGCAATCAAATTACGGTTTACACATTTTCCAGCTTCAAGCGGAAATCCATAAGGAAAGTACATTATCCCAATTAACGCCTTACAGCCCACAAAATAAGTCATAGTATTCGAATACACTCCAAAAGGAAAACATAATTAAGTATCCAAGCTTTCAATTTCCAGAACCTGTTAAGGAAAACAATAAACGTGGGGTGAGCTAAAGCTCAGTGGTGCCCCAAAACATGCAATCACATAATATCAAACAGCGGTTAACAACTTAGCAAAATTTAAACAGTTAGGAAAGCGTATAACAGCACAAGGTAGGATACAGGGGCTCTCAGGAGCCATTTTCCTCGCTTGATCACCATTTATCGTAGTTGACCCTCCGTCAACTCTCACTACTTATAATCCATGTAGAGCGTCTCATTTTGATACCTAACCCATCACCATTCATACCCCTGTCCCGGGCCCGCTCACCGACTAAGGACGCAGTATACTCGAGATATACCCGTAGATGATTGGTCGAGGGATTCACCCAACGACATTATTGTAGTTAGATTCATGCGTCGAGGGATTCACCCAACGACGTAACTACATTTAGATTCACGGTAGTTGGATTCAGAAGCCGAGGGATTCACCCAACGACGCAACTACATTTAGATTCATGGTAGTTGGATTCAGAAGTCGAGGGATTCACCCAACGACGCAACTACATTTAGATTCAAGGATTCATGAGAAAAATGTTTTGCACAAGTCACCACTCGAACGGCTAGTGCGATAAATTACACACAGCTCACTTCGATAGGTCAAAAACCAGTTTTGCAAATTATCACATATCGAGTCAAGAAAGCACTTTAACCAGGTAAGCATAGAACAGGCAGGGACACTCACCAAGAGTGGAGTTCAGATATCAAGTTGGGAATCGAATTCCGCGTCCTCGCAATATCCTAAAAACCAAAATTTGAAACTATAAGTTTCTATTCAGTTTTTTTTTAAGTTTATACATATCGAGGTATATCTAATATACTACTAGTTTACTTTCCCTTAGAAAAATCAAGAATCTCTTTAGGTTGAAATTTGACAAAAGTAGAAGAAATGTTTCCTATAGTTTTCCTTGAGATACTTTTCCTTATAAAAGGGTAACTAGTATTATTTTCTTGAAATAAGTCGACAAACCTCTTAGCGTCAAAGTTAGGAAGATATATTTGAAAATTTCTTTAAAGCTATGGTTCTTGCAAAAATTATCACTAAAACTATTTTACCTAAAAATAAGGTTTCTTGCCGAGCAAGTTTCTATGCTTTTTAACTAAAATTATTAAAACTCGTATTTTGGAACTTTTCCTACAGTTAACTAGCCAAGAACAATTCTTAGAGGAAAGAAAAGGAGTAAAACAAGGCTAGAGTTTTAGAAACTGGGGAAATCATTTTCCAAAGGTAATAAGGCTAGTTTGAACTTAAATGAAGAAATATCGAGTTGGCAAGGTTGAGAAAATTCCTACATGACGTTCCTAACATTAACATACAGTGCTAGATTTTTTTCGCACTCTACTAGAGTGAAGTTATATGTAAATAGATTGTTTTAGAACTTTTCTCAAGTTCACATGACCAAAACGGATTTCCTACGATTTTGATTTGTAAGCACGTAATATTTCAGATCCGTCAATATAACAAACTAACATTTCCAATAGAAATCTCACTAGGGCTTCGTCAATCATTAGCCCTAGATTTCAATAGATTCATATCAAATCAAGAATAAAATAAATGGCCAAGGCTTCATCAATCATTAGCACTTGGTTTTTGGCAAGTTCATATCACATCTTGAATAAATCAAAAATGAAGGTAAGGCCTCCAAGAAATCCCAGCAATTAAAATCCATCACTCTTTAATATTTATAACATCATTTAAATGGCCAAGGGCTTCATCAATCATTAGCCCTTAACAACATCAAACACTTCCAACCACAATTCAATCAGGGATTCAAACCACAAATAAGCTAAAAGTTCAATCCAAGTAAAAATTCAGTTTCATGAAGAAACAGGACATTAATACAGAACAGTCTACTTTGAGGATTCACAGACAGCAGTACACAGGGAGGAAAAATATGAAATTTCTACAGAATAAAGGCCTATGATTCTAGTTTCAAATGCCACTGGCGGCACCTTAAACGGATTTTCCTACACCAAGATATAAACATTTCACTGAGATTGGTCAGGGACATCCGAAAATCTGAAATTTCATTTTTCACTTGGGAAAACTCCTTTTTCTCTTTTAACACCAAAATGTTTTTATTCAACCATCCATACATTTCTTATAGAACTCCAAGACAACATATTCCAGCCATTTCCATCCATCATGTTTCAAGGAAAAATTTAAAACCAAGCTGAGATTCCAGCTCAATCTTTGACTATCACATAAGAAATTCCAGCAACTAATATACTTTAGATCAAATTTTCCCTTGGTTTAAACATGGTGTTAGGTACTCAAATTCAGCAATTAAACACTTAGGTAGTTATTAAAGATTTCCACTTCATAACTAGATTCACACAGCAACTAAAATCATCCAGA
Source organism: Coffea canephora (assembly GCA_036785865.1). Lineage (NCBI taxonomy): Eukaryota > Viridiplantae > Streptophyta > Magnoliopsida > Gentianales > Rubiaceae > Coffea > Coffea canephora. Next base: position 33,859,255 of record CM071922.1, read on the forward strand.
AAATTCCAGAAATCTGTCCATCAGCCACGGATGAACATGCATGAAGGAACGTTCTGGTTTCATTTTATTTTCTGGATTTAAACATGCTTTTAAACTCTCAACTTCCTCATGCAATTACTTAGCTAGAAAATAAACATTTCCAGTTCAGAAATCGAGTTCAAACAACAACCATTAACATCAAAATTTTCTAAAAATTTTCCTGCTTGGCTCGGATGAACATGCATAGGCAGATTGCATTTTTATTTTATTTTTCTGGTTTAACTAACTTATTAACTACATGCAGAGCCTAATTAACTTGTGATTAACTATCTAAGTATGGTTATAAGCTCAGAACATCCAGATTAACCAAGTAAGGTTGCATCATTCCTAATTAGCTCTCGGCAAAATCCGAAACTCTTCCAGCATTTGCTTAGTCACAATCCAATTTTTTCTTCGGCTAAACCTTGTATTTTGTACTTAAATCTCACACGCACAACTGCTGAATTAATTAGCTATCATTTCCAGACCAGAAATCAGTTCTGCAACAACAATATTCATCCATAACTCCAGAATTTTGTGCAACTACTCTCGGATGAGCTTGCATGTAGCAGATTCTGTTTCATTTTTATTTTCTAGCGTAATCCAGGCTAGTTAACTTCATGCATGACTTTATCATCTTGTTTTCAGGTGGTTAAACACAATTACAAACTCTGATCATCCCAAAATTAATGAATTAAGGCTGCAAATTCCCAGCTCAAGCTCACGGCAGTACCAATTTTTTTCAAACCAATTTCTGGTAACTTAATCCTTTATCCAAACATGCAACTCTCACATGCATGCCTCTAAACAGCCTCATCTACCCATAATCAACTAGTTCAAGTCTAGATATTACCTCAACCTGGAGTTCACACACACGGCTGGCAGCAGAAATAATTTTCCTCCCTTCAACAGCCTAGAAATGGCAGACCGCTATCTCTCTCTCTCTCCCTTGCTCTGGCTTGCGGCTGGATGAAGGAAATTTGGTCTCAAGCTCTTCACCAGCTCATGGATGGAAGGCAGAATCGATCGCAAGTCACTCTCTTCCCTCTCTAAGTTACGAACAGAAAGAAAAGAAACAAGAAGCTCGGCTCCCTCTTGCTCACTCTTGTCGATGGAACCGAGGCTACAGCTCTCACTCCCTCTTGCTCTCGGTCTAAGGCAGAGGAAGAGGTGAGGTGTAGTTATGGTGAGGGAGAGTAGAGGCTGCGGTGAAGTTTTGCAGAGAAAATGAGATAGTGAAGGGCGGTATCTCGGTATTAAGAAGGAAGGAAATGGTTTGCGGTTTGTTTGTGCAAAGAAGGAATTGGAATTGTGGTTTTAGAGGTGAAATAGAGAGAATGGTATTGTGGTGCCGTGGTTTAAGGAGCAGAGGTTTCGTGTAAGAATCGATTGCGTATAGAATTGGTGATAGTTGCAGTGATTTAACTTGCGGTCAGAGGTTTCGTTTGGTTTGCATGGAATTGTAAGGGCATTTTAGTCTTTTCACTTTGCTCCCTAATTTCAACTTAATTTCTCAATTCCAACTTAATTCTAAAAATTATCCCCAAGTGTGATTTGAACGCCTAATTATTGTAACGACCCCACCTCCCCCTAAGGCGTACCAGAGGGTTCGGCGGGCCGCCTGCCCAACTCTCGCCGGGACTCAGTCGTTCGCTACAGTTCTCAATTAAAAATTGAAATAAATCACTAGAATAAATAGGGCATTGATCCAAACTTAAAGCGGAACTTATATACATTGCCAACCCAAAAGAGAATATAAACATCAAATATACAAGGGTTCTCAATCCTTCATACGTCCAGCCCGTGCCAAGCACTAGGCGAGAACCGCTACAAAAGAAACAAAAGAAACAAAACTAGATTGGCTAGTCTATCTCAAGCTCACGTCCTCGCTCGCCTTCCCCTGTAAGGAAAACAAAACTAAAGGAATGAGCTAAAAGCCCAGTGAGGTTCCGAACACATAATCAGATAATCAATCTAATACATTAAACATGGAGTATCAATAATTCAAGAAACATTTACAATGGAAAGCGATAGTAACACATTCATTAAAAGGATACGGCTCACAAGGAGCAATTCGTTATTTCGTTCATTCGTTCTCCTGACATTTCCCCTTATTCCTCCAATCATTAGAAAATGCATTTTTCGTTTATCAATAAACCCTCGTTCGTTCGTTCGTTCGTTCGTTCATTCATTCATTCACCCCCGTCCTGGCCGTTGGCCAGTCTCCACCAACCTACACGGTAATACTCGAGTATACCAAACGTTCACCCAAGTCCCTAATCGCCCGACCGAGTCCGCTTCTGGCTCGAGACGACCGGTAACAAGGGGCAATGGCCAGTTCAGCCCAAAAGGCTTACATTCATGCGCAAGTAACATTTCAATCATTAAATCCTTGAAAATTGCACAGTTATTTAGGTCGAGTGCGATAAAGTACACACTCGCCTAGAAAGCTCATTTTGGAAATCATTAAAAGCAATTAACACATTAGCAAATGATAACAACAAGCCATAAAGTCAAATAAGGAACACTCACCAAGATATGCAAAATAACATGCAAAATCCTTCCGGATATTACCCTTAGTCACCAATGAAACCTAAGGTTGAACAAGAGAACATATTACAGTTTATCGAGCAAAACATTTAAGGGAAACAAAGAAACCCGACTAATTAGGAGTAAAACGTGTAAAGATGACTTTCAAGTAAGAAGAGGGTTGTTTGAACCCAAGGATGAAAAATCATGTTTTAAAATGGAAAACCGGTCATGGTATTGGCCTAACAAAAGTATACAAGTTCAAATAGAAACCTAGACCTCGGGCGAAAATTTGGGCAGCACGCCCTTTGTGTTTACCTAATTTTCCAGCCATTTTGGCTTCATTATTTTTCCTCAACCACAACCCAACATCACACATAAGCAATTCAAGTCAAGAGCCGTTCCATAGGCTCACAATATCATAAGAATAAGAAATACAGTAATAACAAGTGCAGAAATTCAATTTAGCAAAAGACAGATTTGACGTATGAAAGCGGAAATAATATATCCGAGGCTACGCTTATCGGATTAAGACGTAACCTATGCCGTTTCGAAGCTAAGACTCAGGGTTACAATGTTCATGAAGGTCACTTAGTCCAGTTTCTAATGTAACTTGGTCAAATTCTCGAATTACTAAACCAGAAACCAATTCGTCGGCTGTTTAAACGTAGAACACTGTAATGGACATAACTCAGAGTACACAAGTCCGAATCAGGTGTTCTTAGAGGCATTTGAAATCTAATGCAGAATACTACAACTTTCATGTTTTGGCAAAAAGCTAAATCAGAATGGATCCTAGTCGAAAAACGTGATAAACTGGACTTAACGGATCACACGGACTGCTTGGGAAATACTTAAAACAGTAAGGGTATTGTGGACTTTTCACATCCTACATTGCTCCGATTGAGCTGAAAATTTGTAGGCACCTATAAAATACCATTCTATACAACTTTGCTTCTTTGACCTAAGGCCAATTCGGCCTCTAACATGCAGTTACCAAACCGGACAGAATGGAAGCTAGAATTTCCAGAAATCTGAAATTTGTAGTTTCTAGTGCAACTTTCCCCAATTTCTCACTTCTCACACTACCAAAACATCTTATACAACATTAATTGTAACATACAAGCATCATACAACAAGTTGGACAGAATTTCCCAAACCCCTAGTTCATCATATAAAGAGGGGAAAAACTTCCAAACATGCTAGCATCCATGATTCCACTACTACTCAAGTTACTAGACTTAATTTAACCAAGATTGAAAGAAAAATTTAGAGAGATATCATCTTCCTTACCTTAATATGAGTTCTCCAAGTGTAGCCCAAGCCTTCTCTTTCCAAAATTTCACCACCAAACACTAGCTAATCACTCAAGGAGAAGTTTAATCGGTTTAGTTCTTTTGATTTCTCACTTTGTAGCTTGAATCAAGAAGAAATGAAGAAAGTTCACTCTTGTTCTTCTCCTCTCTCTCTCTCAGCTCCCTTGGCAGAAATATGAAGAGGTATGAAGCTAAGTTGTCTTATATTAAAGCCAAAAGGATTAGAACTAATGGTGTCCACAAATTGCCCAACACTTGGCCTAATCTTGGCCACTAATTTTTCTCTTTCTTTCCCTTGCTTATGAGCCACAAATTTCGGTCAAGCTTGCTGCCAAGAGAGAAGATATTTTGCTCAAGTTCAATAAATTTGTTTGGTAAGCAAAAATGGTGGTCAAGTGGTGCGTTCAAACGGTAGTGCGCGGGACCCGCCGGTTCGCGCCGTTTTTCTTAAAAACTCACGTACTAGGGTTTTTACTTCCCATTCACTAACCTTATATCATTGCTACCAATCACATATTATTTCTCACTTAAAAGTCACTTTTAATCCTCAAATTTAATCCTTACACTGTACCGAAAATTCATCCGGCGAAAAATCGCGAAAACCCTAATTTTGCTCCAAACTTGAAACCGAAGCGTAAAACCCTATTTTCTAGGTTTATCTACACTTAATGTGAAATATTTGGGTAGTGGCCTTTGATAAATACTAATTTTCAAATAAAAGGGTATTTTTGAGAAAAAATACAAGGAATTTGCGAGTCCTCACAATTATACCCTAATATACCTAAACCATTTTTATCGAATAATTATCGATTAAACTTGAATATTAAGGTTCCTAGTAATTCTTATATTATTTAGCAATTAAATTAGTTATTAGAATATCCAATTATTATTTCTCAAGGAATAGAGTTAGTCTAACTCGAAATTTATCGATTTAATAATATAAAGTCAAGTGGAATAATAATTTAATCCAAGGGTGTCAATTTGCACATAAAAATTATTTTTACGCACTTATTTGAAAACAAAGAAAGATAAGGATATATTTATCGAATTTTCACGCCTTAAGCATGTTTAATATATTAAAATCATATTTATCTAAAATTCATTGGTTTTCATCTTAACGCGGAAATTCTTATTAACATTTAACATTAGCAACTAATAGGAATTAATCATTGGAATTTAAATAATTTATTTTAAGATAGCAAGGCTATCGACTCAAGTATCATTAATTTAGCATAAAGGAATTGAAGTATTCCAACATATTATGTTAAGGCGAAAAAATTATCTAACCCTAAAGGTATTAATTTAGTCTAACAAAACCAAGAAATTTCGTAAGGTAGGAAAATTTATGTTATTTTTCACATAAACCTATTTTTACGTACTTAATTGCGAACAAGTAAAAGTAATGCTAGAAATTATTAAAGAATAAAAGAAATGCAAAAGAAATATGCACTGGCTTATATATCTATTTTCAGGGTTCTCACATCCTCCCCTCCTTACAAAGAATTTTGTCCTCAAAATTCACACTTTCTAAGGAAATAAATCAGGGTACTTTTTCTGCATTTCTTCCTCCAATTCCCAAGTTGCTTCCTCAACAATCCAAAGTTCCAACACTTTTGCTCTGCAATCAAGCTTAGCATGGTGATGAGCTAGAAAATTCGTTCCTATAATAACATTATAACCTTTTATATCCAATATGATTAGATCCACTAGTATTTTATGCCCTTCGATCCAGAATTCGCAATTATTATAAGTTAAGCTACTTATTATATTCTTTTTACCCATTGGTGTTTTAACCTCAAGGTCAAGGGTAATCTAACAAGTTTGACATTAATTCCGGACGTAAAAGTTTGGTTCACCAATGAATGAGTTGCACCAGAATCAATTAACACTCTAGCTAATTGATGAGAAATGGGAAGAGTACCATCCACGGCTTCCGAAGAATCAGGTACAAGTTGGTCATCTATAGCGTAAACCCTGGTAGTAGCTTTCGGCCTATTCTCTCTAGGGTTGGCTGGTCCATCATTCAGGGTATCATCTTCTTGTATTTTCGGGCAACCGGCAATTTGGTGCTCGCTGCATCCACACTTCAAGCACTTTCCTTCTTTCCTCCAGCAACCGGCCTCGGTATGTCCAGATTTCTTGCAATACCCACAAGTTCCCTGGAAAGTTATCGCACGACTTCCTTGTGAGGCGTTCCTAGATTGACCTCTTCCATTTGGTCCCCCCGCTAGCTCCATTATCTCTTCCCCCTGCATTTCTTGCCCCAACTCCTCCTGCTAGAGCTCCTCGTGGTGCTCCAGGGCAATCCGAAATCTTATGCTTGGTACTACCGCACCCCAGACACTTTCTTTGCTTTAACCAACACTCGGCCTCAGTGTGGTCAACCTTACCACAATATCCACAATTTGCATGAAAAGTGGCGGCCTGGCTATTTCGAGAGTTTTCTTTATTTTCCTTCTCTAGTTCTACATTTTGGCGTAGTAGCTCAGTTTTTTCTGCATATTCTTGTTTCCATCGTCCTTCCCAGTAGTCAGCCACTTTCCTTTGAAATTCTACCTCACTTCGGAGGATGTCCATTTCCTTACGCATGTCTTCCAAAGTTGTCATCTTACTAGTTGGCTTAAATCAAATAGCTAGCCTGCCAGACAAATCATAGGATCGAAATAAGCAACTATTCATACTGGAAGCTTGAGCCGTAATACTCTTTCATCCTTTTACAGATGGTTACCCCAAAATATAAACCTTAACTACTTTCTACTTAATCCAGCGAGTTCTTAAGTGTCACCGAGATTACCATCGTTTATCACTATCACGACAGAATAAGGAAGTCTTATCCCAAAGAAAAATTTCATGTCTTAGTGCACTATTCAATACTTACCTTCAAAGTTGCTTGAAACAACAGTCATACCTCTTATTCTCACTAGGGCCTTATCGTATTCCTTCGATTCAATCTTACTATTTTGAAGTCAGGTTCCCCATGAAACCTAGATAGACAAATTTCAAGAGTCATTCCATTTTCGCAACTCTTTTGGTTCCTAGGTTAGTTGATTGGCCTAGAGCTTTGGTACTCCACCAACCGTTCTAAGATATCAGCCATATGGTCAATAGGGGTAACTACGCGGGTGGTTTCCTTCTAATTCCCATTGATAGCATCTTTGTCAAAGTCTATCTACCATTGGCCCTTGCAACAATTATAATATCATTATAGGCTCAACTTTAACAATATTTTTTTTTCGACTAAATCAAATGACTCAATTATGTAGTTCAAAACTCAAATACAAAGATATATTTTCTATAAAAGACTTCACTCACCAAATTGTCGTACTCCAATTGTCCAAAATTATTTACTAGTATGTGATTTTCAAAATTAACAATTTTAGAAATGACCCAGTTCTTTTGTCCCAAACCGAAAATCTTATTCGTTTGAGGAAAGTTTTTTTTTTCCACGTACCTTTCGTAACTAAACTAATAAACAATATCAAATACACATTTGGAAAAATTGTGGTCTATGTACATATAAATAAAATGGCTATTTGAATGGAAGACAAAAAGAAAAGAAATTGGTTCTGATCTTGATAGTCAAAATTTCTAAATGCATTTGACTTTTGATAAGAAGTTTAACATTTGTTATTTGGACGTTTGATCAAGAAAAAATCATTTAACCCCACAAATCACTTTTGAGAATAAAATGCTTTTAAGAAAATAAGCAGACATGCAGGTTTGTATATACTTAACTTTGGTCCAAAGCCTCTACTTTTCACACCTAATCTGAGAATTAGCTTTTATGCCACATAAAACTTAACTATTTACTCTCCCATTTCACGACCAATATTCATTCTTATTTATAAGAGAAGTTCAAATATTCGTAAAAGTTTAAAACATGCCTATAGGGCCAATCACAAGATATATGTAAAATAATCATTAAGTTCACAAGGAAGGACATCACTACTTACTCAACCAGGTCAATTCATCATAATACCAGTAGATCTCATCTCCTTGTTCAGTCTCAACTTAGATCAAGTGCTAGGATCCCATTGGATTGTACAAGACTATCTATCTATCTTTCCTTCTTTTATCTGTACAACTCTTCTAACGGTTTCAAACCATTAATATCCTTTGACGAGTTAATCTTAACTTTTCTCGTGTCTCTTTTCAAGTTCACATCGGATCAATATTTTCAAATTTAAGGCCATAAAGTTTAAAAGGACACTTTTAATTCAAACTAAACTTGTTTGTATTTTTAAATTCCATCAATCCCAAAAAGCACCCGTCCTATACCACTCTAAAATCTACATTTGTCCCAAAAGGCATTCTTTCCAGATGAAATTTGTAAATAAATGGATCTTGACCTGAAATTACAGCTTTAACAAATAAGAACAACAAGAATAGATTTGACATTTCATTTATCTTAGGAAAATTTCCGATGCTCATAGAATTTAAGAAAATTTGAAAATTTTACACGGTGAAAAGAGCCATTGTCAACTCTTAAATCTAATAAACGAAACTAATAAAAAAAATTTTTTTATTAACAAAATTTTGGCAAAACCAGGTTTAAAATTATTTCCTTTCAACTTCAAATTTCATTTTCAAGAATCAACGTTTAAAATATTAAGCAAAATTTTGCCAATGATTTGTAAGAAAACAGGGCTAAAGGTAATTAAACATGTTCGGCCAGTAGCGATACTACCAAAAATTTTCACCGATCCTATCATCACTTCCCTACTATAATTCATCAATCTCATAGTTTCTTTACACTACTTTGGTTATCAATTTTTACTCAAGTTAAGAATTATTTAATCCCAAGGACTAATGTATCTTACAACATTATAGCAAAATAGACGCGTAATCATCAAATTTCATACTCGCAATATAAATCACATTGCACACCAACTTCATACAACTTCAAGAGCCAAACAATTCACGAATACATTCAATATTTTCATACGTAACTCAAACTTCAGTCTTTATAAGCATGAAAGGAAACAATACAACAATACACAAGCCACATAGCTAATAGCCCAACCCTTAGTTTAGATTCATCTTAACCTTCATTAGTTCAGTCCTGGACAATCCCACTGGACCCCCTTAGTAACACTAATCAAATTTCCCTAGTAAATTGTAGATCTACTACGTCTAGTATCAAATCAAATAATGTGATCATTACTTAAGTACATCAGTGGTTCTTAAGTATTCTAAATGGTCTCAAACATTTCATACAATAGCCCCAAATAATCCTCCAATAAAATTCAAAGACCACAATGTCATCTAGAGCTCACCTTTATTTATTTGCAAATGATAGCACACTAATCACGTGGCAAATTTATCAAACTTATCTCTCCTCCGGGTTTAAAGCCATTCACAACTGCATAGTTCTTATTTAAACTGCTATTTCGCTCAAATTCTAGGTCTAAAGTCACATTTTTGGGTAAGAGGTGACATAAAATCCATTTACCTTTGAACGACTAATGGAATTATTCATCTTAAAGAAATATATGAAATTTGCACTAATCTTCAAGATCTCATTGCTGGCTTTGCGCTTTTAACTTTCAAAAGTCAGGCTTGGTCCCTTCGATCCTACTTTTTCAAACTTAATCATGATTTCTAGTCACATCATAATACGATATATGGAATTCTTTTCAATTGCAATTATTCCATTAAATGTAATATTTGGTACTCGGGTACAAGAATCCGAAAATAAGGTGATTCACAACTCAAGCTGGCCAGTCCCAAGCATGAATCACCTATATTTGAAATTCCTACCCAACATATATATCTAATTCCCTTAGCAATAGTACTTAGTTCAACATTTAATAGGCCTTTCCCCACGGTCTGAGAACCTTTTCCCGGTTTGAACTCGATAAGAGCTCTGATACCACCTGTGGCGACCCTACTTCCCCCTAAGGCGAACCAAAGGGTTGGCGGGCCGTCTGCCCAGCTCTCGCCAGGACTCACGCAAACATTCTAACCCAAATCCTTTCGAATAAAAACCTAATCTATTACAAAACAAATTTCCCCAAATAATATCATCACTAAAACCACATTAACTTCAGAGATAGCAGTGATATAAATAGCCAATTGAGGCTCTTAATGTCCCACGTGCTACGTACCAAGGTATAAAGTCGTACCAATCCAGATAGATAATTACATACCTCATTAATACAAACTTACAAGCCAAGCAATCAAATTAGGGTTTACACATTTTCCAGCTTCAAGCGGCAATCCATAAGGAAAGTACATTATCCCAATTAACGCCTTACAGCCCACAAAATAAGTCATAGTATTCGAATACACTCCAAAAGGAAAACATAATTAAGTATCCAAGCTTTCAATTTCCAGAACCTGTTAAGGAAAACAATAAACGTGGGGTGAGCTAAAGCTCAGTGGTGCCCCAAAACATGCAATCACATAATATCAAACAGCGTTTAATAACTTAGCAAAATTTAAACAGTTAGGAAAGCGTATAACAACACAAGGTAGGATACAGGGGCTCTCAGGAGCCATTTTCCTCGCTTGATCACCATTTATCGTAGTTGACCCTCCGTCAACTCTCACTACTTATAATCCATGTAGAGCGTCTCATTTTGATACCTAACCCATCACCATTCATACCCCTGTCCCGGGCCCGCTCACGGACTAAGAACGCAGTATACTCGAGATATACCCGTAGATGATTGGTCGAGGGATTCACCCAACGACATTATTGTAGTTAGATTCATGCGTCGAGGGATTCACCCAACGACGTAACTACATTTAGATTCATGGTAGTTGGATTCAGAAGTCGAGGGATTCACCCAATGACGCAACTACATTTAGATTCATGGTAGTTGGATTCAGAAGTCGAGGGATTCACCCAACGACGCAACTACATTTAGATTCAAGGATTCATGAGAAAAATGTTTTGCACAAGTCACCACTCGAACGGCTAGTGCGATAAAGTACACATAGCTCACTTCGATGGGTCAAAAACCAGTTTTGCAAATTATCACATATCGAGTCAAGAAAGCACTTTAACCAGGTAAGCATAGAACAGGCAGGGACACTCACCAAGAGTGGAGTTCAGATATCAAGTTGGGAATCGAATTCCGCGTCCTCGCAATATCCTAAAAACCAAATTTTGAAACTATAAGTTTCTATTCAGTTTTTTTTTTTAAGCTTATACACATCGAGGTATATCTAATATACTACTAGTTTACTTTCCCTTAGAAAAATCAAAAATCTCTTTAGGTTGAAATTTGACAAAAGTAGAAGAAATGTTTCCTATAGTTTTCCTTGAGATACTTTTCCTTATAAAAGGGTAACTAGTATTGTTTTCTTGAAATAAGTCGACAAACCTCTTAGCGTCAAAGTTAGGAAGATATATTTGAAAATTTCTTTAAAGCTATGGTTCTTGCAAAAATTATCACTAAAACTATTTTACCTAAAAATAAGGTTTCTTGCCGAGCAAGTTTCTATGCTTTTTAACTAAAATTATTAAAACTCGTATTTTGGAACTTTTTCTACAGTTAACTAGCCAAGAACAATTCTTAGAGGAAAGAAAAGGAGTAAAACAAGGCTACAGTTTTAGAAACTAGGGAAATCATTTTCCAAAGGTAATAAGGCTAGTTTGAACTTAAATGAAGAAATATCGAGTTGGCAAGGTTGAGAAAATTCCTACATGACGTTCCTAACATTAACATACAGTGCTAGATTTTTATCGCACTCTACTAGAGTGAAGTTATATGTAAATAGATTGTTTTAGAACTTTTCTCAAGTTCACAGGACCAAAACGGATTTCCTACGATTTCGATTTGTAAGCACGTAATATTTCAGATCCGTCAATATAACAAACAAACATTTCCAATAGAAATCTCACTAGGGCTTCGTCAATCATTAGCCCTAGGTTTCAATAGATTCATATCAAATCAAGAATAAAATAAATGGCCAAGGCTTCATCAATCATTAGCACTTGGTTTTTGGCAAGTTCATATCACATCTTGAATAAATCAAAAATGAAGGTAAGGCCTCCAAGAAATCCCAGCAATTAAAATCCATCACTCTTTAATATTTATAACATCATTTAAATGGCCAAGGGCTTCATCAATCATTAGCCCTTTACAACATCAAACACTTCCAACCACAATTCAATCAGGGATTCAAACCACAAATAAGCTAAAAGTTCAATCCAAGTAAAAATTCAGTTTCATGAAGAAACAGGACATTAATACAGAACAGTCTACTTTGAGGATTCACAGACAGCAGTACACATGGAGGAAAAATATGAAATTTCTACAGAACAAAGGCCTATGATTCTAGTTTCAAATTCCACTGATGGCACCTTAAACGGATTTTCCTACACCAAGATATAAACATTTCACTGAGACTGGTCAGGGACATCCGAAAATCTGAAATTTCATTTTTCACTTGGGAAAACTCCTTTTTCTCTTTTAACACCAAAATGTTTTTATTCAACCATCCATACATTTCTTATAGAACTCCAAGTCAACATATTCCAGCCATTTCCATCCATCATGTTTCAAGGAAAAATTTAAAACCAAGCTGAGATTCCAGCTCAACCTTTGACTATCACATAAGAAATTCCAGCAACTAATATACTTTAGATCAAATTTTCCCTTGGTTTAAACATGGTGTTAGGTACTCAAATTTAGCATTTAGACACTTAGCTAGTTATTAAAGATTTCCACTTCATAACTAGATTCACACAGCAACTAAAATCATCCAGAAAATTCCAGAAATCTGTCCATCAGCCACGGATGAACATGCATGAAGGAACGTTCTGGTTTCATTTTATTTTCTGGATTTAAACATGCTTTTAAACTCTCAACTTCCTCATGCAATTACTTAGCTAGAAAATAAACATTTCCAATTCAGAAATCGAGTTCAAACAACAACCATTAACATCAAAATTTTCTAAAAATTTTCCTGCTTGGCTCGGATGAACGTGCATAGGCAGATTGCATTTTTATTTTATTTTTCTGGTTTAACTAACTTCTTAACTACATGCAGAGCCTAATTAAGTTGTGATTAACTATCTAAGTATGGTTATAAGCTCAGAACATCCAGATTAACCAAGTAAGGTTGCATCATTCCTAATTAGCTCTCGGCAAAATCAGAAACTCTTCCAGCATTTGCTTAGTCACAATCCAATTTTTTCTTCGGCTAAACCTTGTATTTTGTACTTAAATCTCACACGCACAACTGCTGAATTAATTAGCTATCATTTCCAGACCAGAAATCAGTTCGGCAACAACAATATTCATCCATAACTCCAGAATTTTGTGCAACTACTCTCGGATGAGCTTGCATGTAGCAGATTCTGTTTCATTTTTATTTTCTAGCGTTATCCAGGCTAGTTAACTTCATGCATGACTTTATCATCTTGTTTTCAGGTGGTTAAACACAATTACAAACTCTGATCATCCCAAAATTAACGAATTAAGGCTGCAAATTCCCTGCTCAAGCTCACGGCAATACCAATTTTTTTCAAACCAATTTCTGGTAACTTAATCCTTTATCCAAACATGCAACTCTCACATGCATGCCTCTAAACAGCCTCATCTACCCATAATCAACTAGTTCAAGTCCAGATATTACCTCAACCTGGAGTTCACACACACGGCTGGCAGCAGAAATAATTTTCCTCCCTTCAACGGCCCAGAAATGGCAGACCGCTATCTCTCTCTCTCTCCCTTGCTCTGGCTTGCGGCTGGATGAAGGAAATTTGGTCTCAAGCTCTTCACCAGCTCACGGATGGAAGGCAGAATGGATCGCAAGTCACTCTCTTCCCTCTCTAAGTTACGGACATAATGAAAAGAAACAAGAAGCTCGGCTCCCTCTTGCTCACTCTTGTCGATGGAACCGAGGCTACAGCTCTCACTCCCTCTTGCTCTCGGTCTAAGGCAGAGGAAGAGGTGAGGTGTAGTTATGGTGAGGGAGAGTAGAGGCTGCGGTGAAGTTTTGCAGAGAAAATGAGATAGTGAAGGGCGGTATCTCGGTATTAAGAAGGAAGGAAATGGTTTTCGGTTTGTTTGTGCAGAGAAGGAATTGGAATTGTGGTTTTAGAGGTGAAATAGAGAGAATGGTATTGTGGTGCCGTGGTTTAAGGAGCAGAGGTTTCGTGTAAGAATCGATTGCGTATAGAATTGGTGATAGTTGCAGTGATTTAACTTGCGGTCAGAGGTTTCGTTTGGTTTGCATGGAATTGTAAGGGCATTTTAGTCTTTTCACTTTGCTCCCTAACCTCAACTTAATTTCTCAATTCCAACTTAATTCTAAAAATTATGCCCAAGTGTGATTTGAACGCCTAATTATACCCTAATATACCTAAACCATTTTTATCGAATAATTATCGATTAAACTTGAATATTAAGGTTCCTAGTATTTCTTATATTATTTAGCAATTAAATTAGTTATTAGAATTTCCAATTATTATTTCTCAAGGAATAGAGTTAGTCTAACTCGAAATTTATCGATTTAATAATATAAAGTCAAGTGGAATAATAATTTAATCCAAGGGTGTCAATTTGCACATAAAAATTATTTTTACGCACTTATTTGAAAACAAAGAAAGATAAGGATATATTTATCGAATTTTCACGCCTTAAGCATGTTTAATATATTAAAATCATATTTATCTAAAATTCATTGGTTTTCATCTTAACGCGGAAATTCTTATTAACATTTAACATTAGCAACTAATAGGAATTAATCATTGGAATTTAAATAATTTATTTTAAGATAGTAAGGCTATCAACTCAAGTATCATTAATTTAGCATAAAGGAATTGAAGTATTCCAACATATTATGTTAAGGCGAAAAATTTATCTAACCCTAAAGGTATTAATTTAGTCTAACAAAACCAAGAAATTTCGTAAGGTAGGAAAATTTATGTTATTTTTCACATAAACCTATTTTTACGTACTTAATTGCGAACAAGTAAAAGTAATGCTAGAAATTATTAAAGAATAAAAGAAATGCAAAAGAAATATGCACTGGCTTATATATCTATTTTCAGGGTTCTCACAATCCTGACACAAAATCGATCGTAATATGCTCCCATTTCCACTCAAGATTTTCAAGAGGTTGTAGAAGGCTTGAGGGTTTCTGATGTTCAGCTTTTACTTGCTGGCACACAAAATGTTTTTGGACAAATTGAGCAATTTTCTTTTTCATGTTAACCCACCAATACAGTCCCTTCAAATCTTGGTACATTTCACTACTTCCGAGATGTACTGTATACTTAGATCGATGCCCCTCTTCCAAAATGTCTCTTTTTAACACTTCATCTTGCGGCACCACTATCCGATCACGAAATTTCAAGATACCCTCGGAACTCACATTAAAGTCTGATATTTTCCCTTTTTGCACTTTTTTCTACCCATTTTTGTACCACCCGATCATTCTTCTAAACTTCTTTTATTTAGTTCAACCAATCAGATTTCACCGTAATATTTCCCAAGTCACCCTCTGTCGGTCCAGCTGCAGATTCCATTCACTCACTTTTTCCAACAACTTTTATTCCTTAATCATTAATCCAACTACTTGAACTTTTCGATTTAAAACATCTGCTACAACGTTGGTCTTTCCCGGGTGGTAGTTAATTGTACAATCATAATTCTCAAGAAATTTCACCTACCGATGCTATCTCAAGTTTAGTTCCTTCTAAGAGAATAGATATTTCAGGCTCTTATGGTCGGTATAAACTTCAAAAGTCACCCCATATAAGTAATGCCTCCACTTCTTTAGAGCAAAACCTACAGCAGGCAATTCCAAGTCATGAGTTGGGTAAATCTACTCATGGGATTTTAATTTCTTAGAGGCATAGTATGAGGACCCGAAAATTTTCTTATTTTTATCTTATTTTATTGGTTTATTTAATTATTTATTTACCCATTTTCTCCGAATAATTTATTTCAACCATTTTAAATCCATTTACTTGGAACAATGTCTTACTCATATTTTTAAAACGTCCTGTTAGCAAAATTAATTTTCTGGGTCTCGTGAAGCAAAGGAATATCGAATACACATTTTTCGAGACAATATTCGATCATAGAGTGCAATAATTTTGGAGAATTAAGGATGATCAATAGTTGACTAAGAAAAGTTAATAAAGGGATTAGATGTGAGTTAATTAATTATATTTTAGTTGCGTGAATCGCCCTTAAATTTCGCTTTATCACATGCGAGTCGAAAGTTCGAATATTTCACGTTGGAATGGCTAAGTGGAGATTTGAGAAATTAATACTAGACTACTAAAAGTGAATAATTATAGTGTTAAAAGAAGTACCTTGGAGAATTAGTGCATGAATATATCAAACCTGAGAGAAAATGGTGGTACGAAACCCTCGCGCGACCACTAGTGAGAGTTGACTTTTTGTACACAACCTAAAGCTAATTTTTCTCATTCTTTCTCCCCAAGTTTCATCACTCAAACCTTTCTCTTTCTCTCTCCATGGCCGGCTGAAACTCAAGGAAGAAGGGAAGAAAAAGCTTCACTCATCTAGCTCCCATTCTTGCTCCATTTCACTTCCAAAATTGCACCCAACTTCAAAACCTCTTGGAGATTAAATCTAACTTGGAGAAAGGCAACCTCTTGTGGTGTTTCTTGGAGAGTTTTTAATAGGAAAAATCTGACTTCATCAAGGGTTTAGTTGCTTGGAAGGTATAAACATCTCCCACCACAACTCTTGCTTTCTTGTTTCATTTCTTGGCATTGAAACTTGTAGTTTCCTTCTTGTTATTGTTGGTTGGATTTGGTTGGTTGAAGTGGGCTTTATAAACTCCCACCTTGGTTATATGAGGGCTGCCATGATGTTTATGTGTGTGTTAGTGTGTTTGTGATGAGTTTTAATGAAAGAAACTAGAAGAGGAAAAAGAAAGAGAGAAACCGTGAGAGGACAAGATGGCCGAAAATTCTGTCCACGCTGCTCTGTTTTAATCCAAAATTTTGTTAGTTGTTTGGATGTGAAATTGGTTGATATACATTGTATATAGTGTGAAGAAAGTGTCTAACAAAAATCATTTGATTTGGTTGAGCAAAACTTTAATTTTCAAAATTTGGAAGAAAACTGGAAATGGGTTCAGGCTGTCCGAACAATAACTTTTTGATCAAACATATCTCTTTGTACAAAGGTCAAAATCGAGTGTGCCATTTGTGGCATTTGAAACTATACAATTGTAGCTTTCCAATGGTATAAAATTCACCTTCTAGTTCGAACTGAGTGAGCCGTAGTGATTCGACAAAGTTTGCTATCCTGTTCTGATGGTCTGTCCGAGAGGAATGGAGGAGCTGCATCTTGTGGCTCTATTTTCCCTGACATGTGAACTGATTTTGAAAACGTTTTCTCGTGATGAAATGTGAAATTTTGAATCTAGTTTCTAACGCCATCAACCATTCCTAATTTGAACCTGTATCGACTGAGATGTGGTCTGATATTGAAAGTGCAACAAAGCTGGAAATTTGGAAATCTTTCTCTTCTTGCTAGCCGAATGGTTAGATTCAGTTTGGGATGTTTTGTTTTGAAAATTTTGGTATCAATTACCTACCTATTGCTTATTATATGTTCATAGGACCTTGGTTTAAAAAATGAACCAAATTGGAATTGATTTCATGGTGCAAAATGTTTGAAAAAGGAAAGAAAAGCAAGGGGACAGATTTGCTTTGAGAATTTCCTAAACTTTGATAGTATTGTTAACTACCTTTCCATGTGAGTTTTTGTATGAAATTTGATAGAGAAGTAGTCCTCATATGGAAGTTTAAGAGTACCAAATTTAGTGGAATTTCAATACCATTTCGATTTCCAAATAACATCCCAAAGATGGCTCTTGAAATCTAGAAATTCACTGTTCACGTAGTGAAAATCAACCGACCTTGAACTGTTATATCTTGTTACTCAAAACTCTGAATTTAGTTCCATTTGTTGTGTTTGAAACCTTTTTTGGAACTCTGATTGTGTTATGAATTTCAAAGGTTGATTCGTTTTCTATGAAGTTTGCCAAATTTTCAAATATCGTCGAAAAACTAGACTGGTCCTGTCTTGCTTGTTTAAATCAGCAATTTTGAGCTAAAAAATGAATGCATTCTATTTGGAACCATGTAAAAGTTCTTCTAGGGACTTTTAGCACTTTGGATCTAGTTTCCAATGGTATAATGTTTTCCATTTTTGGACATACGAAACTTAAGATCTGATTTTACCAAGTTTGTTGCGCAAAACTGAAATTCTTGATTTCTTAGAAAATGAACTTTTAAGAACATTCTATCCTCCTTTGCAATTGTTGGACGGTTTTAAGTGTAATTTCATGGTATAATACACGGTTCTATTAGAACTTTAAACCTTCATTTCAACTCTTGGTTTCCAAAGGTTAAACTTTTCCTAATGCGTTTTCTTGGTTGTTCCACTTTCTTGGTTAATGACACCTTATTTTATACTCGAACCTTGGAACCTTAGTTTTGATATTTTTTTTCTATGAAATGAGTGGAGTTTTGGATATGTTTGACTTCATTAATTTGGAAAAATGTGAATACTCTTTAATTTCCAAAGTTTGGACATGAGATTTAAAGTTTTGGGAAATGAGAACCATTTACTTCTTTTTCTCGATTTTCGTGTTGAAAGTGAAAAAAGTGCTATCTTTTGAATTTAGCTCGAACTTGCGACTTGAAGAGTGGGTAGCGAGAAAATGTCTTTCTTTGTAACCTTGATCGAGCACCTAGGTAATTATGATTGTAAATGTCTGAGGTGGTCACAAAGACGCCGAAGAGCTCGTCTGACAACTCGCTTCACTCTTAACTTGCCCTTGACTTGTGGTGAGTGTCAAGTGCATGTTAAATGCTTATGTGATTGAAATGTTAATTGTACAAGTGTTATACATGATACGTAAACTTGCCGAGACGAGGGTGTACTTTATTGCCCTCGTCCTCTCTCTCTCCTAATTACATGATACTTGTTAACTGAATATATGTGATTTGTACTTGTACATGAACATGTTTAACTCGTGAGCTCTAAACGGATGCATGTACCACACCAATTCGAGTGGGAGGTATCTCTTATACCGTCTCTCATCTTGATAGAGGTCTATTCAATCAATCCTTATGTATTACCTCCTTGAACTCTTGGACTTGTGCTCCCTTAGTTGGTTCGAGCATTAAAGGGTTCTCCTTACAAACTTTTGCTACAAATATTGGCTTGCCCCCTTGAACTCTCATTGAGTTGTTGCGAACTTAAATAATTTTCATAGCACATATTCTTCATGCAATATTTATCACCTTACCTGATGAGCATGGTTTCATCCTTTGGCACTATGATTGGGTTCAAGCGGTCTATGAAGTCTATCACAAAAATCATGTTACAATTATCTATTAGTAAAATAAAGAAGGTAATCTTACCCTTTCTATTGGTCCAACTAAATTGTCACGCTCTTGGCTTCTCGTACGAGCGACATCTACATGTTGTTCATGTATTTAAACTGACCTTTCACTAAAGGATGAGTGATCTGTATAGACTATCCTAGTCTAGTTCTTTTGAAGTTTTGTAATAGTTCTCGCCCTAGCGCTTGGCAAGGGTTGGATGTATGAAAAATTTAAAACCTTTGTATACTTGAGTTGTATTCCTTTTGAGATAGAAATGTATATAAGTATATGTTTTATGTTTGGAATTATTGTTACACTTGTTCTTGTGGTCTTATCTTCATTTTTACTTGAGGTGTATGATTAAGTCCCGACAAGAGTTGGGCAAGTGGTTTGCCGAACCCTCTGGTACGGCCTATGGCGAGATAGGGCCGTCACATACTTACCACGACTTGATTAAAAAAAATGACTTTTGAGTTCTCTTTGAGCATTATTCCAATGTTTTAGTTAGAAAAGCTTCATTAACTTGACTTGACTTGAATTAATGCATTCTTAGATATTTTCAAATGGTACCCTCATGGATTAAGTAGTAAGTAATATTTGCATTCGATTTAAACGTGTTATGTCTTGTGTGAGAGTAGCGGGAATATTACTAGATCTTGGCTGAATACCTAGGTAATTTGTAATTGTGCATGTCTCAGGTAATCAAGTGGATCCTGAGGAACTCGTTTGATCTTGCCTTGCTCTTGCTTTACACTATTGATTTTGGTGAGTGTTAAGTGCATGATTTGTTGTGGAATACATGAATTGCTTCTTGTTAATTATGTGAATTAGAATAGCTGAGACGAGTGTATACTTTATCGCACTTGTTCTCTTTTAAATGAAATTATGATCAAATTTCGTTATATGAATTGATATTCGACTTGTGTGAAGTGATATGGTTGTGAATCGTATGTGTGATCGTCGATTGGAGCGTTGTCTCGTCAACTTATATGTATATTCGGGGGACACCCAAACTCATAAGCTAACCTTGTGACTCGAGCCGGCATGGGCTTGGTTGAGAAGATTGGTGAACCATGAGAAATTCGTAAAGCTTGATCTATTTGAGAGATCTCTCTTGACATATTCGAATAGTATCTCCTTTTTAAATGATGAACAGGGCATGTAACGGTGAACAGGATTCGTGAAGTAAAGCGGTGTTTTACGGACTAAATATACCTACCCGATTGGCGAAGTGTCATCATGATGAGGTATATGATCGAGACTAGGCAAAGCAAGTGGAATCTAACTCCTGAGAGCTCCTGTATCTTTATTGAGTGTGTCTTATTTTAAATTGTGAATTACTTGAATGTTATAGCTTTATTTCTCGCATAAGTACTATTGCTACTCGAACTATGTGTTTGCATGCTTTTCTTGGCCTCACTGAGCATTAGCTCATCTCATTAGTTTTGTTTTTCTTAACAGGAGTTGAAATGAAAAGAATTATGGAGAAGCCAACTTGGTGGACTTTTGATTAGAATTTTGAATGTAATTATTTAGACAACTTTTGGAGGTTGTATATTTTAGGGAATGTTGATGTACCTGGTATCTTGTAAAGGAAAATTTGTAAATTTATTAAGGAAGCGACCCCTTTCTTTATATCTTTGACTTTTAGTATTGATTGATTATCCATAAGTTGAATTTGTCTCGTAGTGAGTCCTGGCGAGAGCTAGGCAGACGTCTTGCCGATACCCTTAGGTTCGCCCTAGGGAAAAGTAGAGGCGTCACAGTTGGTATCAAAGCCTAAGGTTCAGATCTCTATAGT
Organism: Coffea canephora; assembly: GCA_036785865.1. Taxonomy (NCBI): domain Eukaryota; kingdom Viridiplantae; phylum Streptophyta; class Magnoliopsida; order Gentianales; family Rubiaceae; genus Coffea; species Coffea canephora. The sequence goes on from CM071922.1 coordinate 33,880,262, forward strand.
GTATCTTAGGCTAAAAGTTTAGGATACCGGACCGTGAGACTAGTTTGAAAGTTAAGTGACCACTTGTAGAGATGAAAATTAGAGCTTAGGTTTGAATTAGTGGACAATTAGGAGTTTGGATCTTGTGAGAAATATGTGGAATAGTACGAAATGATGAGACCAAGTTTATTTAGTATACTTGGATCCACCTAAGTTTTTAATTTTAATTATAGGTTATGGAAGGTAATAGTGGTAGTGAGCCATTTCAGGGGCGCCTTCCGGTGATTTGTTATCGAGAAAAGCCTAAGGGACCTCATTGGAAATATAACCCAACTCGCTGAATTAGGACTCCATGTGACTGCTAGAGGACTTACTCGTACTCAAATAACGTAGTGTTAGCGGTCATCGATGACCGGAGGTGGTTATCCCAGGAGAATAGGGTAGATCGAGAGGATAATTAGGGACTGAGGGCAACTGTGGATGCTCAAACTACTAGAATTCATGAATTGGAGACGGAGGTACTTGAGGAGCGAAAAAAAAACTAAGACTCCTTGTGAGCAATTTCAGGAGGTTAAGAGCCGACTTGCTAGGATAATACATAAGGTTAGAGACCGGACCGAGGGGATGATGGCCGAGTGTGTTATTTTAGTCGAACAAGTGATGGATAGCAAGATACTTGGCGGGGAAAATGAGGAAGATGGAAATGATTCTACTGAAGTAGCAGAGGATTCTGGCCCCGCCAATCACTAAGCTAATGATCTAGTTTACTTTAGTAGTTTGTCAAGGGTAGTTGGGGTGGTGTTTGTTCAAATGCCATTGTATTTTGCTTAACTGTGTGGCCTATCTTTTGAAGCACCTGAATCTACTTTTGATGTGCATGACTAAATATAATTTTGTGGCACCTGTGTGCTATATTTTTGTAAATGCCCCGTGACTTACTAATTGTATGAACCTTGAAATGTTAATATATGCTAGTTGTTTTTATTTCAGATGTTTTCCATGTTGGCTTTTATTTTGAGTATTCTCTTGCATAATTATTTTTATCTTTGCATCTAGGCATAACTAGGATCATGGACGGCCAAAGGAGTGGTAGAGGCCGAGGGCGTGGGACTATGTGAGGCCCCAGTTCGTTCTACGTTGATATATTCATTAATTGGGCGGTAACGTTTGGTTTTGGGAGTATTTCGAAAACCCTAAGTAGGGATTAAGACTTAAACCCTAAGTTCCGGTTAAGATTGAAAACCCGTTTTTTCCACATTTTCTTTATTAGAAAATTCCCCAGATAATTTTTATTGAGTAAATAGAGTTTTTAGATCTAGTATTAGTTAGTTTTTGAGAAATAAGAACGTATATTGGACGTGGGACCCACTAGTGCGAAAAGTTCGGAAAAATTCGGCCAATAAGGTTAAGTTTCGGATACTGTGTAAAATTTATCGGGTGTTAAGAGATAAGTAGTGTGTGTGAAGTGAGTGATGTGAGAGAGAAAAGGAAGATAAGAATGCATTAATGAGTGTGACAAGTGTCACAATATGATTGGTTGGACTTTAAGAAATACTATTCACAATTTTGACTTTTTGACCAAAGGTTAAATATCTCAAAAATCATTCAAAATTCACCATTTTTCTCTCCTTGGTGGCCGGCTCTCTAAGCTCAAAGAAGGGAGGAAATTTTCCATCTCTCAAGCTTCCATAAGCTTCAATCTTCCATAAACAAAAGCTTAGACTAGATTTCACTCCATAAAATCTTATCTTCTAGTGTTAGTAAGGGTTGTGGTGAAGTTTGTTTGAAGGTCTAAGGTGCCCAACATCTTCCTCTCTCTTGGTTCTTGGTAAGTGAAGCTTGAAACACCCTACTACACCTAATGATGCTTATGTTGTGCTTATTAGTGATAAGAGTGCTGAAATTTCTGGTTTTAATCTTGGTTTGAAGTGATTTGGTGAAGTTTTCCATTTTATGATGATTTTTCTGGTTTAATTGGATTATGATGGTGTGGTTGAATATGATGAATGGTAATAGCCTATAATGACTCTAGTGAGTGTGAAATGTGGATAAATGCAACCAATTTTGGATTTGGTGTGAAAATTGAAAAGTTAGGGTTCCTAAATCCCCAATTCTGTCCGGTTTTGGATCATAGGGTTAGAGGCAGAATTTGACTTTGCTCAAAACATGAAAGTTGTAGGTATTGATGTTTTTGAGGTGCCTACAAAATTTCAGGTCATTTGGATTAATGTAGAATGAGATATGACGAAATTACTGTAGCTGTTCTGCTTTGGTCAGAATGCGAAAACTGCGTTGGTATTTGGCTATTTTGGCTGGAATTGGTTTGGATTTTGAAGTTGGTGTCTTCTGATGAAATGTAGCTGGATGTCTTATCTAACATATGCCTTTGGAATTTCGGCATTTGGACTTGTATAGACTAAGTTATAGTCATTACAGTTTTATGTGATTTGCAAACCTGTTTTGGTAATTCTGGATTTGTATTTTGCATATTTGACCTAGTTGTGCTAGGATTTGGACTGAGTGGCCTTCTACATTGTTGTAACCCTGTTCCTTAGCTTCGAAACGGTGGGTCTTACACCCCCATCCGATAACCGTAGTGAATTTGGTGCCATTACCGCATATTGAGGTCAAATACGGTTTGTGATTCTGGTACGTTTTTGGAAAGTTTATGGCTGGAACTTTGGTTTCACATTTGACTGAGTTACAAGCTGTTTGGGCTTCCGACCAAAACACCAAACTTATAGTCCTATATCAGAGCTTTCTAACGCCCTTAGAATTTCATGAATCGGATTTATAAAACCTGAGATATAGCCGAGCAAACAAGGCCTGCCCGTGAAAATGACCAGAAATCTGTTTTGGTCCTGATGACCAATTTTCGTTCCGAATTTGGATTGCCGACCTTCATGAAAGTTGTTCCATTTGGAATGAACTATCTAACTGCCAATTTTCAGCTCTTTTGACCATGTGTAGCATAGAAAACAGTTTGCACTCAAAACTGACCATTTGTGCATTGGCCAGATTTCGTAAGTGATTGTGTTTGGTTCATTTGGGACTAAAGCCTCCAGTTTCAGTTCTGGATGTCCTCATAACAGTTGTTGTTCATCCTTTAAGCTTCGATATGGCATCTCATACGCCTTAATCCGATATTCGTAGCTCAACTTATGAGTAAACTAGAAACGAGTGTCAAATCTGCCGTTTCCGCTAACGGCCGTCTCCGTTTCCGTTCGTCATATTTACGTGCGCGCGTGCCGTTTTTGCCGTTTTGCTTGTTTTAGGCACGATAGTAGTCGTTTGCGATATTATGTTACACAATTTTCTATTTCAGACGGTGGTGAGCTGGGCGGAACTGGTGGGGCCCACTACTAGCTGTTCATTTCGATCCGACTTCGTACTTTTGCTATTTCAGTTTCTGGGTAAGTATTCAGGCCAGTTTGGTGTGTTTTCTTTGCTATGTGTTTGAGATATGTGAAAAGGGCACTTAGGCGAGGGTGTACTTTATCGCACTCGACCTAAACCCTAATTTGAATGTATAATTGTACTTGGCATATGTATATGAACCTTTTGGAACCAAAACCCTTGAGCTTGTGGCTCGGGGCGACTTTCGAATAAAGTTTGTGAAGTTTGCAAAGTTTGTGATTTTGAATAATTTTGTGAAGTTTGTGAGTTTGGGGCGAACTCTTGACCTGGTTGGACTATTCGAGCCGGTTAGGGCTTGGTCGAAGGCAGTCCAACTTAGTCTGAGGTCACCAAGTTTGTAGGTTCATGTTATGAACCAATTTTGTAAATCCGGTTCACCGAGAAGGTGACCAAGTTTGTGACCCGAGCTTGTGACTCAAGCTCAAGTTTGTGATTTCGTTCGCCCGGGCAAGTTTGTGAGGTGACTGGCCAGTGAGGGTGATAAGGTGTCGGTGGGTGTACAAGTGAAGTTCTACGGACTATTATTTGCAGTCGACGGAGTGTCGGCAGGAGATCACGCATGGCACATGAGTTGGCTTTGGAGCCACCTGTATCCTTATTATGTGATGTTACTTTTCTGCTTTTGCTTTACTCTTATTGTGTAACTGTTACGTGAAATTTATGCTTTCGCCCCTGTTTACTTACTAAGCATATAGCTTACCCCGTTCCTTTTGTTTTCCTTAGCAGGGGCCGACGCGGGGACTTATGGGCACTTACACTAGTATTGGTTTGTCATAGTTGGACAATTAGGATGTTCGTTTTTATTGTGGTGGTTTGTATAAGGACCCTCCTTAGGGTCTACCTTTTAGTTTTGGTTGTAATTATAAGGGTGTAATAGTTTGACTCGATACTTTTGGAGAATGTAATTATAACTCTTTTGGGATTGTATATATTGTTTTTAGTGCTCTTTCGAACTTTAAGTTTTGAGTCCTGGCGCGAGGTAGGCAGGCGGCCCGCCGATACCCTTGGGTTCGCCCTTGGGAGAAGTGGGGTCGTCACAGACTAGGCAAGCCCCAAGTTCAAGGGATTCTTAGGGAACGGCTACTGGACCAAACCAAAACCCTAGGAATGAAAGGGATAACCAAGTAGCTTCTGCTATTAACCATATGATTGATATCTTAGTACGGTTAGTTGAGTACCAAAGCTCTAAACCAATAAACCAACCTAGGAACCAAGAGAGGTGTGAGGATTGAGCGATTTTTTAAGTTCTCCCATTTAAGTTTCATAGAGAGTCTAGCCTCGAAACAGTAGAAATTGATTTGAAGGGATAAAATAAGGCACTAATGAGAGCAAGAAATTAGGATTTCTTCTCGAGCAACTTTTTAAGCGAGTATTGGAGAATGAATTAGGGTGTCAAACTTTTATATTAAAGTATAAGATCTCCATATTTTGTTATGTTTATAAGTAATGATAGTAATCGAGTAGAGACTCAAAAGCTCGTCCACATTAAGTAGAGAATAGTTAAGATTTATATTCTGGAGTAACCCAGAAGCAAAAGAATGAAAGAGTAATATGGCTAGAGTTTCCATTGTGAATAGTTACTTATTTTGATCCCTTGATTTGCCTGGCAGACTAGCAGTTGACTTAAGCCAACCGGTGAGATGACAAATTTGGGAGAGATGCGTGAGGAAGTGGACATTCTTCGAAAGGAGATAGAGTTTCAAAAGAAATTGGCTGATTATTGGGAAGGATGATGGAAACAAGAATATGCGGAGAAAATTGAGTTATTACACAAGAACGTGGAACTGAAAAGAAATACAAAGAAAATTCTCAAACTGGTCAAGTCGTGACTCCTCACGTAACTTGTGGATACTCTGGCAAGTCTCTAACCACACTGAGGCTGAGTGCTGGAAAAAGCAAAGAAAATGTCTGAGGTGCGGAAGTGCTAAACATCAGGTTTAAACTTGCCCTGGTGCCTCTAAAAAGAAGAAATACTTAGCAGTCTGCTAGATCCACTGCAAAGCAGTCGAGTGCCAGAAGGGGGTGATTAATGCTCATGGCTGTGAGAGAGGTCCAAATAATGGAAGTAATACGAGTGGGGATGGATTTGACTCCACTCGAGAAATAGGGGGTTGTGGTTTTACCATAGTCTAGACTGGCATTTTAGAGGTGGTAATATTTTGTATAGGGGAAAGTCCTTTTGTTGTTTTGTATCTTGGCAACTCGACACGTTCTGTTATGAACTTGTTGTTTCTCCTCTCCTTTTCAAATGATTTGATAAATCTATTCCAATTTGATGTAACTATTATGATTTTTTATAACATATGAAAATTTACTTTGCTTTTAATTGATTTCATAGCTTATATGTATATTTAAACTTTGCCCCACACTTTTAGATTTGTAATAAGACATGAACGGTAGTAGATGTGGTCGAAATCATACTTGAGAGCATAGGCAACCCCGAGATCTTGGATGTGAGAGCCCATAAAATTTTTCTTAATTTATACCATTTAATTCTATTCCTTTTCATGCATTTTCATTATTTTATTTTACTACATTAATTTTCTGGACACTTTATAAGTGAATATAGTTTTTCCAACCATTTTTCTAGTATAAATTAGTTTGGGTTAAATTTGAAGTGCGTTATGGACGTGGGACCTGTGAGAGCCTGTAATTTTGTTTTAAAGTACTCGGATTTATTTTTTTCTTATAATTGCACGTTTTTCCACATTTTATTGAATTGAGAAATTGGAAAAATAATTTTTATGAGTAAATATAGTTTTTGGATGATTTTTCTAGTATCGGATAGTTTTTGAGAAATTAAGAACATATACCGGACGTGGGACCCACTAGTGCAAAAAGTTCGGAAAAATTCGGTCAACTAGGTTAAGTTTTGGATACTGGACTTAATTTATCGGGTGTTAAGAGATAAGTAGAGGATGCTAAGTGGATTGGTATAAGAGAGACAAAAGTTAGGCAAGCATTAAATGAGGTGACAAGTGTCACCATTTGATTGGAGTGACTTGTAAGACTACTATTCCTTTTCTTACCATTGACCAAATAAATCACAAAATTAACTAAAATTCACCATTTTTCTCTCCTCTTTGGCCGACTCTCTCTCTCACAAAGAAAGAAAGAAACTTTTCAAGTTTTGCTTCCATTTAGCTCAAATCCATCCAACCAACCATTGAAACATGCAATTTCTCCATAAAACCTCTTCAATTAGTGTTAGTGAGTTGATTTGTGGAGTTATTTGGAAGGCTAAGAGGACCTATTGCTCCCTCTCTCTTGTTTCTAAGGTGTGTTGTGAAGAACCACCCTCCTCCCTTAATTGATGCTTAAATCATGATTAGTGGTAGTATGAGATGCAAGTTTATGGATTATTTCTTGATTTGTGGTTGAAGTGATGAAGTTTTATTATTTTTGGGGATTTTTCTGTTTTAATATGAACATGATTGTGTGGCTATCTATGATGATTGGAAATGGTATATAATGATTCTAGAAGGTGGAAAAAGTGGATAATTGCAACCAATTTCTGGTTTGGAAGAAAATTGAAAAAATCAGGGTTCTAATGGTTACATTCTGTCCGAATTTATAGCTCCTAGTTAGAGGCCTAATTGGCCTTGGCTTAAAACATGAAAGTTGTAGGGAATACCATTTTACAGGTGCCTACAAAATTTCAGGTCAATCGGAGTAGCGTAGAATGAGAAAAGTCGAAATTACCCTTGCTGTCCTGGTTTTACCCGAATGTAAGAATTGCGCATGTAATTGGTTGTTTTGGCTGGAATTGCTTCCGAATTGGTTGTTGAGGTCTTCTGATGAAATGTAGCCCTGTTTCTTAGCTTTCTTCTGGTTTTAGAATTTCTGGATTTGGACTTGGATAGCCTGCTTTATGATGTTTCCGCTAGAATGCGTTCTGTGAATCTGTTTTACGGTTTTAGTGTAGTATCTTGCATTTTTGACATGGTTGCACTCAAAACTGGGTTGAGTGACCTCCTGTAATGTTGTAGCCCTGTCCTTTAGCTTCGAAACGGTGGGTCTTACACCTTCATCCGATACTCGTTGTGCCTTTGGTGCCATTACCGTAAAATGATGTCAAAAACTGTTTTTTTTTTCAGGGTTAAAGCTAAATCATTTCCGGATTTTTCTGGTTTCCTCTATTGCTTGTGTATGCTTAGGGAACCCTATTTTGGTAGTATGTAGAATTGGTTTATGACTTGTAATCGAGTTTTATTGTGTTTATTTGCATAGTTTAGGGCTTGACTTTCATATCCGGTCATTTCCTAGCGAAATTTTGTACTTGAATGACTTTAAGCCTAGTGAACGGCTTTTGGAAATGAGCTTATTTTGTGTGAGATGTTGGGACTGATTTGAGGAAATAATGAAGCCATTAATGGCTGGAAAATAGGTAAACACAAGGGATTTGCTGCCGAAATTTTTCTTGAAGGCTAGTTGGATTCCGACTTGTCTTTGGTCCAAGTGCTTTTTGCCGCAAAATTTTTTAAACCTTTTAGTTTAGTTTTGCGTTTGGTTTATGAAACCCTAGATATTTCCGACCATCAGTCCAAATGCCCCGTTTCGCTTTAAAGTCATTTTTATGCGTTTTACTATCATTTATTGGGTTTCTTCGATTTCACCTAATTGGTTGTGCTATATTCTTTCTCGTTCAATCTTAGGTTTTCTCAGTGATTAAGGATTCTATCCAGAAGGATATTTTGCACGTTATTTTGCATAGTTAGGTGAGTGTTCCTTGTTTGTTGTATTTTCTTGATTTCATGACTTGTATTATTGGTTGATAACGTGTTAAGTGCTTTCAATGATTGAAAAAAACGAGTTTTCTAGGCGAGTGTGTACTCTATCGCACTCAGCCTAAATGATTGTGAAATTTTAATGATTGAACGATTGAAATGTTACTTGTGCATGAATGTAAGTCTTTTGGCTGAACTGGCCACTGCCCCTTGTTACCGATCGACTCGAGCCAAAAGCGGACTCGGTCGGGCGATATGGTGACTTGGGTGAATGTTTTGGTATACTCGAGTATTACCTTTGTAGGTTGGTGGAGGTTGGTGGAGTCTGGACAATGTCCAGGAGAGGGTGAATGAAATGAACGAATGAGCGAACGAACGAGGGTTTATTCACAAAATGAAATTTTCAAATGATTGGAGGAATAAGGGGAAATGTCAGGAGAACGAATGAATGATCGAATGAATTGCTCCTTGTGAGCCGTATCCTTTTCATGAATGTTTTATCCCTTTCCATTGTAAATGTTTAGTGAAGTAGTGATATGCCATGTTAGCATATTGGATTGATTGTTTTATTATGTGTTCGGTGTGAGAACCCGTAATTTTCATTTTCTAGATTTCTCGTATTTTTATGGCTTGTTTTCTGCATTTTCGTGATTAGAAAAATTTCTAGATAATTTTAAGGAGCAGATATAATTTTTAGATGCTTTTTCTAGTATCGAATGGATTTTGAGAAATTAAGAGCGTATACCGGACGTGGGACCCACTAGTGCGAAAAGTTCGAAAAAATTCGACCAACTAGGTTAAGTTTTAGATATTGGAGTTAATTTATCGGGTGTTAAGAGATAAGTAGAGGTTGCAATTTGGATTGATATGAGAGAGATAAGTTAGGTAGGTATTTAATAAAATGTGACAAGTGTCACTTGGCTATTGGTTGGACCATTTGACTACTATTGCATGTCTTACCAATTGACTTAAATATCTTAAAAATTCACCAAAAATCCCTCATTCTTCTCTTCCTCTTGGCCGAATCTCTTAAGCAAGGAAAGAAAGAAAACTCTTCAAGATTTTGGCTTCCATCTTGCTTCAATCAACTTACTCAACCATCCAACCTTGATTTTGCTCCATAAAACCACTTAAGGAAGTGTTGGTGAGTTGTTGTGTGGAATTATTTGGAAAGCTAAGGTGACCAATAGTTCTCTCTCTCTTGTTTTAAGGTAAGTTGTGAAGAACCACCCTCCTCCTTTAATTGATGCTTAAATCATGCTTAGTGGTAGTAGAAGATGCAAGTTTATGGATTAATTCTTGATTTGTGGTTGAAATGATCAGGTTTTATTATTTTTGGGGATTTTTCTGTTTTAATATAAGCATGATTGTGTGGCTATCTATGATGATTGGAAATGGTCTCTAATGACTTAAGGAGGTGGGAAAAGTGATTAATTGCAACCAATTTCTGGTTTGGAAGAAATTTCAGAAAACTAGGGTTCTTGAGGGAGCATTCTGTCCGAAATTTTAGGTCCTAGATAGAGGCCGAATTGACCTTGGCTTAAAACATGAAAGTTGTAGGGAATGACATTTTATAGGTGCTTAAAAAATTTCAGGTCAATCGGAGTAGTGTAGAATGAGATAAGTTGAAATTACTATTGCTGTTCTGGTTTTACCCTAATTGGAGAATTGCGCCTGTTATTGGTTGTTTTGGCTGGAATTGCTTCCGAATTAGTTGTTGAGGCCTTCTGATGAAATTTAGCCCTGTTTCTTAGCTTTCAGCAAGTTTTGGAATTTCTGGATTTGGACTTGTAGAGCCTGAGTTATGATGTTTCCGCTAGAATACATTTTGGTGAATCTGTTTTTCGTTTTTGATGTAGTATCATGCATTTTTGACCTATTTGCACTCAAAACTGGGTTGAATGACCTTCTGTGATGTTGTAGCCCTGTCTTTTAGCTTCGAGATGGTGGGTATTGCACCCTCATCCGATAATCGTAGTGAAATTGGTGCCATTACCGCAAAATGAGAACAAAAACTATTTTTTTCAGGGCCAAAGTTAATTGCATTTCCGAATTTTCTGGTTTCCTCTAATGTTTGTATATGCTTAGGGAACCCTGTTTTGGTAATAGATAGAATTGGTTTATGACTTGTAATCGAGTATTATTGTGGTTATTTGAATAGTTTAGGGCTTGACTTTCATATCCGGACATTTCTTAGTTAAATTTTGTACTTAAATGCCATTAAGCCTAGTGAACGGCTTTTGGGAACGAGATTCTTTTGTACGAGATGTTGGGACTGATTTGAGGATATAATGAAGCCATGATGGCTGGAAAATAGGTAAAAACAAGGGATATGTTGCCGAAATTTTTCTTGAGGGCTAGTTGGATTTACTTGTGATTTGAACGAAGGGCTTTTGGGTTGTTTGAGCCTAGGTCTTCATGTTACCTTTTCGTTACCAAAAATCATGTTTTGTACCTTGCTTTAGTAATTATTTGCCGAGGTATACGACTGGTAGTCGAGCCTCACATGTGCATTCTGTATACTCAATTTTGAAAGTAGAACCTTCAATTGTTTTCCTTGGATTATTTTAGGGTTTATTGGTGATTAAAGCTCTCTTTTGGGAGGTATCTGCACTGACCCTGGTGAGTGTACTACTCATTTGTGTGTTACTATATGGCTTTGAATGTAACTTGCTTGAAGTGAATTGAATGTGACTTGATTGCAGTGAAAGTGTACTTTATCACTCTCACTTATATGCCTTATATCATTGTTGTCATGTTATTGTAATGTTACATGAAATGTTACATGAAATGAAAGTACTCGGCTTGGTGTCGATTGGGCGAGTATCCAACGACTACAAATGTTATCAATGAGCTCAACCCCATTGGTAGTTGATTGAATCGAGCCGGCGAGGGCTTGGTCGTGCCAATTAATGAACCTTAGGTAAAGTTATATGGAATCTTGTAGTATGCGAGACTCTCGATTCCGGTATACTCGAGTAATACCAAAGTGCAAGTGTTTGGAGTTCGGGCCCGGTAGGGGGATGTTAGGTGGAAGGAGTGGAGGTAAAGTGGAGTCTATGGTTGGTTACTTTTGAACATTGACGGAGGGTCAATGACGTCCGATCAAGAAATGCAAACGAGTAAAGGGCTCTTGAGAGCCATCTGTATCCTTTTATCACTATATTTGAAGTGTGCCTTTGCTTATTTTACTAAATTGAATGAAAGTTTGATGCTTATATGCACTTGAGTGCGTAAGTGATAGTATCTCACTGGGCAATTAGCTCACACCGTTCTTTTGTTTTCCTTACAGGAATATGACTCTTTTTGGAATGAATCTTGATAGATAGTTACCGAATGAACTAGATGTATATTTCTTTTGTATTGTATATGAAGGGAAACCCTAAATGTATCTTTAGGGCCGATTTCACTTTCAATTTGGCAAACCGTGTATATATTCACTTTTGAAAACTTTTGTTTGCTACTTTGGGTTGTAATTGCTCAAATTCCATATGTGAATGTTTACTTGATAGTTGGTTGGGTTCTGACGGGTCGGTTACTATTCATGGCCGACTCCGAATTTCATTTTTTTATTTTGGGTTATTTTGCCCTTTTGCCTTGTTTACGCACGTTATAAGTTCCGGAACAAAATAGATCGCTCTAAACTGCACCGTTAGTCCTGGCGAGAGTTGGGCAGGCAGTCCGTTAACCTCTTTGGTTCGCCTTAGGGGAAGGTGGGGCTGTCACATTCAGAACCTCACTGAGCTTTTAGCTCATCCCTTTAGTTTTGTTTTCCTTAACAGGGGAAGGCACGCAAGGACGAGAGATCTGTATAGACTAGCTGGTCTAGCTTTTGATCTTTCTTGTAATGGTTCTCGCCCTAGTGTTTGGCACGGGCTGGTTGTATGGTGGATTTGGAACCTTTGTATATTCGATGGTTGTACTTCTTTTGAGATCGTAATGTATATAAGTTTCGTTTAAGTTTTTGGATCATTGCTATATTTTTCGTATGGGCTGGATCTGGTTTTTGCTCGAGGATGGAAGTGATCGACTGAGTCCCGGCGAGAGCTGGGCAGGTGGTCCGCCGAACCCTTTGATTCGCCTTAGGGGGAGGTGGGGCTGTCACAGGACCCGCTAATGCGATAAAATTTTGGTGATTAAGTGATTTTTGTGCGAAGTATTATTATTTTACAAGGTGCTAGGAGACAATTGAAAGTTAGCTAAATAAATTACCATTGGTAGACAAAAGGATAAGTTTAAAACCCTAAAAGGAGCCAAGTGTCACTATGCTATTAGAAGTTGGACTTTTAACCAAGATTGGTGACTTTACTAAAATCAGATTTTTGACCAAAATTCATTCATTTTCTTGTCTCCTCTGGCTGAAATTAGTGAGAGAGAAACCAAGAGAGTTCTTCATCTTCCACTTCAATTTCTTGTCCAAATCTTGAGTTTCAACCGATTAATTTGCAAACTACTCCATAAAACTTACTTTCCAAGTAGTTTCCAAGGTGTTTGTGGAGTTATTTTTGGAGGACAAAGCCTAAGCTACCATCTTTCATAGGGAGATAAGGCATTTTGCCAAGAACCTCTTCTTTACTTCAATTAATTGCTAATTAGTGGTTTAACGTTGTAGTTTTGGTAGTTTATGAGCATATTTCATGGTTGGAAGTAGTATTATGGAAATTCCAGGTTAGGGTTTTGAATGACCCTGTTTCTGTCCGGTTTTATTTGAGGATGTTAGAGGCCGAATCAGGCTTAGGTTAAAACATGAAAGGTGTATCAAATGGTGTTAACTAGCTGCCTGTAAATTTTCAGCTCAATCGGAGCAACGTAGCCTATGAAAAGACCGAAATACCCCTGCTTCCCTGTTTATGTCCGAAACTAATAATCAGCTTATGTAATTGGTTAGTTTGACCATGAATGTTATCGAATTGGTTGATGATGTCTTCTTAAGAATTATATCCTTGTATCTTAGCTTTCAAATGGCTTTGGAATTACCTGAATTGGAGTTGTGTGTGCTGAGATATGAGTGAATAAAGTAGGACTGCTAGTTGATTTCTGTAGTGAATTTCGAACTGGAAAATCTGGAATTATTTTGGTAAATTTGACCTAGTTAGGGTGAGAACTGGACTGAGTGGTCTTCATGAAAGTTGTAGGTCTTTGTCTTTGCTTTTCAATGCCTCTAAGAACGCCTTAAATGGACTTTGGTAGCCTGAGATATGGCCATTTCAAGGTAGTATGGTTAATTAGCTGATTAGTTGGAACTTGGTTCTGGGAATTGGGAATTTGACTAGGTTACACTAGAATTTGGACTAAGTGGTCTTCATCAAAATTATAGCCCTTTGTCTTAGCTTCGAAACGATATAAATTACATCCCAATCCGATAAGCGTAGCTTTATATGTGTCCGTTACGTAAAACCCGTCAAATCTGTCTTTTGTTAAACTTCATTTCAGCACATGTTGTTAGCTTGATTTTTGTACTTATTTGACTTTGAGCCTATGGAATGGCTATTGAAATGAGATGATATTGTGTGTGACTTTGGGATTGATTGAGGAAAATAATGAAGCCATAAATGGCTGGAAAAATAGGTAAATACAAAGGGCGTGTTACCCAAATTTTCGCTCGAGGGCTAAGTTTCTATTTGAATTTGTATATTTTCGTTTGGCAAATACTATGACTGTTTTCCATCTTAAAACGTGATCCTTCTTCAATTGAAAACTCCAAATGTTTACTTACGCTTACAAAATAAAAAGGAGTGGTTTAGGGTTTTCTTGGGTATTTTGTCCTCTCTTTTTCATAGATTTCATTAAAACATTTAGTCTATAATATCTACTTAGATATGAGATGATTTTGAACCATATAAACGATCCCAAAAATAGTATTTCTTAGCCTACCTAGCTGGATTCCGACTTGCCTTTGGTTTAAGTGTTTCCATTGGAAAATTTTATAACCTTTTTGAGTTGGGTTTTATGTTTGGACTATGAAACCCTAGTTATTTTTGTCCACAGGTCCAAATGTCCTCATCTCACTTTAAAGTCTTTTTATACGTTCCACTCATCATTTGTCGAGTTTCTTTGATTTCACCTAATTGTTCGCGCTAGATGAGCTGTAATATTTTTTCTCATTTAATCTTAGGTTCTCTCGGTGACTAAGGATAATATCCGAAAGGATATTTTGCACGTTGTTTTGCGTGCATAGGTGAGTGTTCCTTGTTTGTTATATTCTCCTTGACTTCATGACTTGTTGTTGTTGTTTGATAATGTGTCAAGTGTTTTCAACGATTTCCAAAACGAATTTTCTAGGCAAACGTATACTTTATCGCGCTCGACCTAAATGAAACGTGAAATTTTAAATGATTTAATGATTAATACATTAGTTGTACATGATGTAAGCCTTTTGACTGAACTGGGCCCTGCTCTTCGTTACCGATTGACTCGAGCCAGAAGCGGACTCGGTCGGGCGATATGGTGACCCTGGGTGTGAACGTTGGTATACTCGAGTATTACCTTGTAGGTTGGTGGAGCCTGGCCAACGTCTAGGAGGGGGTGAATGAAATGAACAAACGAACGAACGAGGGGTTTTACTTACAAAATTTCATTTTAAAACGATCGGAGGAATAAGGGGAAAGGTCAGGAGAACGAAGGAACGACCGAACAAATGGCTTCTTGTGAGCCCGTACCCTTTTAATGTATGTGTTAATATCGCTTTCCATGGTAAATGTCTCTTGAATTATTGATGCTCTATGTTTAATGTATTGGATTTGTGACGGCCCCACCTCCCCCTAGGGCGTACCCCAGAGTTCAGCCGGTCGCCTGCCCGACTCTCGCCGGGACTCAGTCGTTCCTTAATCAAATCCAGAATAAATCACAAGAATAAATAGGGCAGCAATCCAAATTTAAAGCGGAACTTATATACATTGCTATCTCAAAAGGAAGTACAGCCATCAAATGTACAAAGGTTCTCACTTCACCATACAATCAGCCCGTGCCAAGCACTAGGGCGAGAACCATTACAAAAGAAACAAAAGACCTAGACTAGGCTAGTCTATGCTCTCATCCTGCTCGCCGTCCCCTGTTAAGGAAAACAAAACTAAAGGGGTGAGCTAAAAGCTCAGTGAGGTTCCGAACAGCTAATCAAACAATCAATTCAACACATTAAACATGTAGTATCAATAATTCAAGAAATATTTACAATGGAAAGCAATAGTAACATTCATTAAAAGGATACGGGCTCACATTGAGCTATTCGTTCTTTCGTTCGTTCCCCTGACATTTCCCCTTATTCCTCCAATTATTTGAAATTTTCTTTTTGAGAAATAAAACCCTCGTGCCTCCGTTCGTTCATTCATCCCTTTCCGGACATTGACCGGACTCCACCCATCCGGACGTTGACCGGACTCCACCCATCAGGACGTAGCCGGACTACAAGGTAATACTCGAGTATACCAAATTCACCCAGGGTCACCATATCGCCCGACCGAGTCCGCTTCTGGCTCGAGTCGATCGGTAACGAAGGGCAGGGCCCAATTCAGCCAAAAGGCTTACATCATGCGCAACTAATGTTTCCATCATTAAATCATTGAAAATTTCACATTTCATTAAGGTCGAGCGCGATAAAGTATACGCTCGCCTAGAAAACTCGTTTTAGAAATCCTTGAAAGCACTTAACACATTATCAAACAACAACAACAAGTCAATATGACAAACAAGGAACACTCACCCAGTTATGCAAAATAACGTGCAAAATATCCTTCCGGATATTACCCTTAGTCACCAATGAAACCTAAGGTTGAACAAGAAAACATATTACAGTTTATCGAGCAAAACATTTAAGGGAAACAAAGAAACTGGACTAATTAGGAGTAAAACGTGTAAAGATGACTTTCAAGTAAGAAGAGGGTTGTTTGAACTCAAGGATGAAAAATCATGTTTTAAAATGGAAAACCGGCCATGGTATTGGCCAAATAGAAATCTAGCTCTCGAGCGAAAATTTGGGCAGTACGCCCTTTCTGTTTACCTAATTTTCCAGCCATTTTGGCTTCATTATTTTTCCTCAGCCAATCCCAAAGTCATGCATATCATAAATTCAAGTCAATAGCCATTCCATAGGCTCATAACATCATAAGAACAAGAATCAAAGTAATAACAAGTGCGGAAATACAATCTAGCAAAAGGCAGATTTGACGCGTGGTTGCGGAAATAACACATCCAAGGCTACGCTTATCGGATTGAGGCGTAACTTATGCCGTTTCGAAGCTAAGACACAGGGTTACAATGTTTATGAAGATCACTTAGTCCAGTTTCCAATGAAACCTAGTCAAATCCTCAATTTATAGAACCAAAATCCAACTAGTTGGCTATCTAACCGCACTGTACTGGAATGGTCATATCTCCGGCTACCACGGTCCATTTAGGGTGTTCTTGTAGGCGTTGGAAAGCTTAAACAGAGTACTAAAACTTTAATGTTTTGGGAAAAAACTAAATCAGCATGGATCCTAGTGAACAAACATGATAAACTGGATGAACTGACGAAAACGGAACACTGGAAATTTCCTAAAATAGTGAGGGTATTTTGGTCTTTTCACGGGATACGTTGCTCCAATTGAGCTGAAATTTTGTAGGTACCTCTAAAATGTCATTCCCTACAACTTTCATGTTTTAAGTCAAGGCCAATTCACCCTCTAACATAGGGCAATAAAAACGGGCAGAATAGGATGAAAATTTCCAGAAATCTGAAATCTTTTGGTTTCAATGATAGTTTTCTTAATTTCTTGCTACACTTGCTACCAAAACCCCCCTATATAACCTTATATACAACATATACTAACTATACAACAAGTTTAGGCAGAAATTAATCAAACTCTAACTTACATATTTCATCCAAAAATCACCACAACAACTTGCATCACTTGTAATCAAACCCAAAACATGGACTATTTAACATCTTAAACAAGAATAAAAGGATCAAAGCCATAGATCAGATTTTATACCTCAAAAAGAAGGCTTGCAAGAGTGATCCTCCACTATTTCTTGAAGTTTTTGGTTCCCTTAGCTTCCCAAGCTTCCAAACTTACAATCAATCGGTTTAGAATTCGATTTTAGCACTTGGTTGGTGTAAATCAAGAAGGAATTTGTTTTCTCTTGCTCTCCCTTTCTCTCTCTCTTGCTTGGCCAAGACCAGAAAAAATGAAGAATAAAAATGGCTGAAGTGAAGGATAAAAAGGCAAGAAAAAAAAATTAATTAAGGAGCCATGAGGTGGTGACACTTGGCGCCACCAAAGCCATGCAAATTTTTCTCTCTCTCCCTTACATTTTTGGCCACAAATTTCGGTCAAAGGCAGCTGGAAATGAAGGGATATTTTGCTCAAATATCAATGAGCTCATGTGGTAAGAAAGTGGTGGTCCAGTGGTGTGTTCAATCGATAGTGTGCGGTACACGTCGGTTCACACCGTTTTTCTTTAAAACACCCGTACTAGGGTTTTTACTTCCTATTCACTAACCTTATATCATTGCTCCTAATCACATATTATTTCTCACTTAAAAGTCACTTTTAATCACCAAATTTGATCCTTGCTCCGTACCGAAAAATCATCCGGCGAAAATCGCGAAAACCCTAATTTGCTCCAATTTTGAAAACGAAGAGTGAAACCCTACTTTTTAGGTTCATTTGCACTTATTGGAGAATGATTGGGTAGTAGGGCTATAATAAAGGAATAATTTCTAAATAAAAAGGCATTTTTGAGAAAAATATAAGAAATTTGCGAGTCCTCACAGGATTGATTATTTGATTATGTGTTCGGAACCTCACTGAGCTTTTAGCTCATCCCTTTAGTTTTGTTTTCCTTAACAGGGGAAGGCACGCAAGGATGAGAGGTTGGTATAGACTAGCTTGGTCCAGCTCTTTGTTTTGGTAATGGTTCTCGCCCTAGTGCTTGGCACGGGCTGGTTGTATGGTGAATTGAGAACCTTTGTATATTCGATAGTTGTACTTCCTTTTGAGATAGCAATGTATATAAGATTTGCTTTAAGTTTTCGATTTTTACTATATGAATTCTTGTGGTTTTATTTCGGATTTGTTTGAGTAAACGACTGAGTCCCGACAAGAGTTGGGCAGGCGGCCCGCCGAACCCTTTGGTAGGGATCGGTTGTGGACCAAAAATCTAGAACTTAGGGTTAAAATTGGGACCCAGTGTTTGATTGCCAACTTGATATATTAAAATTGTGAGATTTGGGTTAGTGAAAGGAAATATTTGATAGATTTAATGAGTCTAACAATTAAGGGATAGGATATAATATTTGGAATAGAAGTTTGAGGCTATACATAGACTATCGAGACTTGAACAATGTGACCATTACGAACAAATACCCTTTTGCCTCATAAAGATGAGAATTTGATCAATTGCAAAGAGTCGTGGTATTATCCAAATTGGATTTAAAGTAGAGCTATTACTAGTTAAGGATCTTAGAAACTGATGTACTTCAAACCGCTTTCAATTCAAGATATGACACTTTGAATTCACAGTTACGCCCTTTGGATTGACTAATGCACTAGCAGTAATTATGCACTTAATGCATCAGGATTTTAAGCCGTATTTGGATCAATTTGTGGTGGTATTTATTGATGATATATCGGTATACTCTAAGATTCAAGGAGATCATGAAAAACACCTAATGATAGTTTTACAAACCCTGAGAGAGCACCAACTTTTGTTAAGTTCAATAAGTGTGAGTTTTGAATGGGAGAAATAGGACTTGATGAGAATTTGTCCTACGAAAAAAAGGGGGGGGGCGGCACAGATTTTAGAATGAAATGTGAAGGAATTAAGACGGAAACAATCCCTCTAATAAAGGTTTATGGAGAAATTATAAAATGGAGGAAGCGACTTGGGAAATAGAAGAGGGGATTCGAAAGAAATACCTAGAATTATTCCTAAATCAGGGTATGAATTTCGAGAACGAAATTCTTTCAAAGAGGGAAGGATGTGAGTACCTGAATTTTTCCTACTTTTAATTCTATTTTACTAGCTTATTTAATTATTTATTCACCCATTTTCTCCGAATAAGTTATTTCAACCATTTTAAATCCATTTACATAGACAAGGTCTCACTTATATTTTTAAAACGTCCCGTTAGCAAATTTAATTTTTCGGAGGCTCGTTTAGTAAGGAATAGCGAATACACGTTTTTTGAGGATAATCTTGGAGAACAAAGGACGATCAATAGTAGACTAATAAAAGTTAATTGAGGGATTAGATGTGAGATAGTTAGAATTAAGCTTTTATCGCGCGCGAATCAAAAGTTCGCGTATTTCGCGTCGGAACGACTAAGTGCAGATTTGAGAAATTAATACTAGACTACTAAAAGTGAATAATTATAGTGTTAAAGGAAGTACCTTGGAGAATTAGTGCATGAGTGTATCAAACCCGAGAGAAAACGGTGATACGAAACCCACGCGCAATAACTATTCAAAGTTGACTTTTTGCTAAACTTAATCCTTACTTTTCCCTCCAAGCTTCCGAGACAAGCCAAAAACTATCACACACTATCTCTCTTACCTCTTCATTCGGCCGAACACACCCAAGGAGGAAGGAGGAAGAAAACTCCATTGTTCTACCTTTATTTGACCCACAAAACTTCCACCAAATCCCAAACTACTTGGAGTAGCACTTCATCTTGGAGCAAGGAGCAATCATATGGTTTTTCTTAAAGAATTGTTGGTGGAAAAATCTGGTTTCATCTAGGGTTTAGGAGGTAACTTTCATCTCCTTTAATCTTTCCAATTTCTTCAAGATTGAAGTTTAGTTTTCATGGGTTTACAACCCTAAGCAAGAAAATAGGTTAGAGGACTTGAGGAAACCATTTATTTGGCTTTATATCATAGGCTAGTGGACTTGATGAGACCTCTAGGTAGCTGACTTGAGGCTTGATTGTGTGGTTGTGGTTGTTTATATGATTTATAGCTTGATTATGTTTAGAATGTGGAGAGAAATCGAAGGAAAACTTAGAAAGCAAGCTGCCCGAAAATTCTGTCCTTGTTGTTCTGATTTAGTTTCGAAATTTTGATGCTTGGTTGACTATGAAATTGATGGATATATGTTGTATATTGTGTGTACAAAGTGCCTTTCAAAAATCATTTCATTTGGTTGCATAAAACTTGAGTTTCGGCAAGAATCAAATCTGGAAAACGTATAGCAGAGGTCTCGGACAGTGCTCCTTTATCCGAACATAAATTTTTGTACAAATGTCAAAATTAAGTGCCATTTATGGCATTCAAAACTAGACATTCATAGCTTTCCAATAGTATGAAAATCTCCTTGTGATTCATTTTGAGTGAACTGCAGTGAGTCGGTAAAATCGGCTGTTCTGTTTTGACTAGCTGTTTGAATGAAACTGGGAAGCTGTATCTTGTGCCTCAATTTTGTCCCACTTGTGAAAAGATTTTCAAAATGATGTACTCTGACAAATTGTAGAATTTTGAACCTAATTTCCAATGCCACCAACCATTCTCAATTTGAGTTTGTATAGAGTTAGATATGGCTTGATTTCGAAAGCGTGACAAAGCTGGAAACTGGAAACTTTCCCTTTCTTGTTGGCCGAGTGGTCAAATCTGTTTTGGGATGTTATACCTCAAAAAATTTCATGTCAATTGCTTATTAAATTCTTTTGGAATCTTGGTTTAAAAAATGGGGTGAATTAGAGTTGATTTCATTGGACAAAACCTTTGGAACGAAAAAAAGATTGGGTTGGCAGATTTGCTTTGAAAATTTCATGAATTTTGATCATTTTGTTAACTGCCTTCCCGTGTGAATTTTTATCTAAATTTTGATAGAGAGGTATTCCATATATGGAGTTTTAAGTGTACTAAATTTGGCATAATTTTAATACCATTTCAATATTAAAATGATGCCCCAAATATTGCTCTTCAAATCTGGAAATTTACCGATCAGTTTGCAAGATTCAGCTGACTTTAAACTGTTATATCTTCATGCTCAAAACTCCAAATTTAGTTCCGTTTGTTGTGTTTGAAACCTTGTTTGGAACTCTTATTGTGTTACAAAATCAAGGGCTGATTCACTTTCTGAGAATTTTACCAAATTTCCAAAGATTTCTGGAACAACAAGACTGGTTCAAACCTGTCTTCTTGGAACTAAAATTTTGAACTGAAAAATGAATGCTTTCCGTTTAGAATCTTGGAAAAGTGTCTTCTAGGAACTTTTAGTAATTTGAATCTATTTTCCAACAGTATAAATTTTTCTATTTTTGGATGTACCAAACTCAAGATCTGATTTTACCATATTTGTCGCGCAAAGTTGAAATTCTTGATTTCGTAGGAAATGATTTTTCACCGTTTTAAGGCGAGTGCATATTTTATCACAGTTGACCTATGAAAATAATAAATTTCTACCATTTATCCGAGAATTTCTACCGTTTACTGGTATATTTGTTTACTTGCACATGTTATAAGCTCTTAGCTGAATTGGGCCCTGCTCTTGGTTGCTAACCTGCTCGAGCCAGGACTAGGCTCGGTCAGGTAGGTTGGAACTCTGGGCCATCATTTCAGTATACTCGAGTATTACCACTGGAATAATAAGGCGATGGCCAGACAACTGGGGGAATAACTAGAGTTATAAGGAGAAGCTGATCGAAATGGTTCCACGTGAACACCATATTCTTTTAATGTGTGTTTATTTCTATACAATAATAAATGTCTCATTTTAATGTGTCAATGTGAAATCTTGAACCATATACGTGTTATGCTTAATTTACTTGATTTATTAGAACTGCTTATGTGTTTTGGAACCTCACTGGGCTATTTAGCTCATCCATGCTTTTGTTTTCCTTAGCAGGGTTCAAGACCCAAAGTGCTCGCGAATAGTACTAAGTTGTTTTCTTTGGAGACTTTAAGTTGTATTATAGCAAATGACTGTAGTACATATTCTTTTGGGTTGTATTTAAGCTTGAAAGTTAACTAATTGTAAGTATGAAATGTTTTGGAGTACTTTAAATGTATATTGAAAATATTTGAAGTATTTCTAGTCTTTGAATTATGGATTATAGTGAGCCCCGACGAGAGTTAGGCAGGCATTCCGCGGATACCCTAGGGTTCGCCCTAGGGAGAAGTAGGGGCTTCACAGTTTCTCATCCACAAACATCTATAAATACCCCTTGTTTCTCATTTATTTGAGCAATCTTGAAAATTTTTTAGCATTTTATAGCACCTTATAGTAAGAAGTAGGATATAGTAGAAGGAGAGATACAAGTACTTTTAGCTCTAGTTTCATATTAAGAGTTGCTTTCATAGTTTAAGAGTTTTGAGAGGAAGGTGAAAACACTCTTGTACCTAACTTATTTGAAATATCAACTTGTGAAGAAATTTAAGGATTCAACCTTCAAGAAATTGAATAAGAATTTTTCTTTCTTCATAAACTTTGTCAGTTGTTCTTATTTGTCATGGTTTGTTACATGTTTGTTTCATACTTAGATGTTCATAATCTGATATCTAGCTAATTTTTTCATATTCTAGGGTGAAAATGAACTTGTTGTTGTTTTGATTTGAAATGGTTAGGAAATGATAATGCTTTTAATGATTTGTTAGTTTAAGAACTTGTATTTATGCTTTATAGTTGTTTGGCCACCAACTATGAATGATTTGATAATTTTTGAGCAACGAAAGTTACCTTCAATTAAATCTTAGTTCTTAAACAATAGTGTGAGGACTCGCAAAAATTTACTTATTTAATCTCCTATTTCTAGCTTATTTAATTATTTATTTCGCCTTTTACTCCGAATATTATTTTCTAAGCTCTTGAGACCTAATTACATGGAAATATAGTTTCATTATATTTTTAAAATGACTTGTTTCAAAAATTAATTTCCGTAAGCTCGTTTAGTGAAAATAGTGAACACATCTTTGGAAAAATCTTGATCGATTGAGAGTACAATAGGTTTGAAATATTGGAGACATGTACAATGGACCTAAATTAGGCATTTTAATATTTAAATACTCAAGTGATAGTTATTAGTACTATCGTTATAAGAATTTTTCAGAAATTTCGTCTTATCGCGCATAAATTGGAAGTACGCGTTTTTACGCGCGCAATTAATTTAGGAACTTTAGACCCTTATTTTGGGACCATTAAGAGTGAATAATATTTATATGAATATAAGTGCATTAGAGGTTTAGTGCACTAGTGAAACAAATGCAAGAGAAATCGAGCACAAAACACAGGAGAGTTGACTTTTGGAGCATTTTGGGCCACACATTCTTAAGCTTCTCATGGGTGCATCACACTAGATCAAAACCCTTCAATTCATCACCCAAAAGTGGCATGCAACACTCTTCCTCTTTGCTTCCAAAACAGCCGTGCATCAAGAGAAGAAAACAACACCAAAGTTCTTCATTTTTCTTCATCAAATCCTCACCAAACTTTCACTAAATCAAACCAAAACTGAACCACACATAGCTAATCACTTGGTGACCAACTTAAGCTAGAAAAGAGGCTCGATTCTCACCATTTTTCTCAGCTTTTAGAGGCCAAAAATTTCTGCTTAAGCCATCATCAAAGGTAATTATCGATCAAACCTTCAAATCTTGATTTATGGAAGTAGTATTGCACTTATGAGCTTGAAATTCCTTGTGGGTAACTTTGTTTATGTTGGAAATTGTTGAGTGGGCTCTATGAACTCCCACCTTTGTCTTGGGGACTGATATCATGCTTGATGATGAAATTAATGGTGGTTTAGTGCTTAAATTAGTGGATTAATGTTGTATTGTTGGTAGAAAATCATAGGAGGTGCTTGGAGCAAAAGTGACCGTTTTACCCCTGCCTTGTCCGACCTTTTTTGTGCACAATTTTGAGGTTCTAATGACTTGATTATGTTGTTTACATGTTATTGTGAGTGTGTACAAAATTTCATTGAAAAATAACACGATTTGGTTGGTCAAATGAGTTGATTTCCAAAGTTAGTAAAACTGGAAAATGAATCCCGTATTGCCCAGGCAGTCATTTTGTATCGACCATAACTCTTTGCTCCGATGTCAAAATCAAGTTCTGTTTGCGGCACTGGAAACTAGACATTCCCATCTTTCCATTGGTACCAATTTCACATTCTGGTTCCACTTGAGTGAGCCACGCCATTCGATTGAAAATCACTGTCCTGTTTCGTTGCTCTCCAGGAGACAGGACAGAAATTGCTTCTTGATGCTCAAAAACGAGCTGTTTGTGAATGGAATTTGAAAATGGTTTCTTCTGAGAAAATTTAGCTTTATGAGAGAGCTTTCCAACGCCATTAACCACGCCCAATTCTAAGTTGAATTGAGTGAGTTGTGGCCAAAGTTTGAAACTGCTACAGTGATAGAATTTTCCACTTGGACAGATTTGTAACTAACAATGATTTGGGACTTGTTTTCTGAAGCTTCTTGGTATAAATCACCTATCAAATGTACCTTAGACATTATATACTGAAATGAACCATGTTTGAGGTGTTTTATTGGCCAAACGTTTTGAAAATGGAAAAACGGAAGTCCAAGACAGATTTGCCGAGGAACTTCTTGGGACTTTAGTGATTTCGTTAACCAATTTTACGAATGAATTTTCCTACAAAATTTGGTAGAGAAATAGCCCTTATATGGTAGGATAATACTGCCAAATTTGGTGCCATTCCGAGTCCATTTCGATGTTCAATCAAAGTCCCAAAGTTGTGAATTAAACCTGGAATTTACGTAACAGTTTCACATTTTCACTAAATTTGAATTACCATATCTTGGTGCTCGAAACTCCGTTTCTCATTCCGCTTGTTTTCTTATACTCTTGGATTGCAACACTAATTGATTTCCAAATTTCAAAGGTCAGTTCAAAACAAATGAATTTTGCCGAATTTCCAAAGTTGGCCAAAAACCAACTTAAATTTGTCTTGGTAATGCAAGTTACCAACTTTGAGCTACTATATCTTGGTGCTCAAAACTTCGATTCTTGTTCCATTTGTTTCGTTTTAAACTTTGATTGTAGCTCTAATTGAGTTCTAAATTTTGGAGGCTAGTTCATATTGTGTGAATTTTGCCGGATTTTCAAAGTTGGTCAAAAACCAACCCCGAAACTGTCTTAATGGTCCAAAGCAGCAACCTTGAGTCAATTTTTGAATACCTTCCGTTTGGAATCATGGAAAAGTATCTTCTAGGAACTTTTAGTGCTTTTGAAGAAGTTTCCAACGGTATCAAGCTTTCCAATTTTGGACCTACATAGTGCAAGATACGATTTTTCTAAAATTGACACCCAAAGCTGAAATTTGTCAATTTCTTAGAAAATGAGATTTTGGAAACTTGCCTTTTTTTCTCGATACCGATTGAACATTTTGAACTCGATTTCATGGAAAATGTTAGTCTCTCTCTTTAGACTTTAAAACTTTACTCTTGAGCCTTGATTATTAATAATTAAGGCCCAATTCATGAATTCTCCTTAGATTGTACAACCTTCTTTGATAAGTAGGGGTTCTAAGTGATAGTGTATAATAGTTAATGGTTATTTGTTCAGGCGCTCAAGGGGACCTTCAAGAGGAACTCGAAGTGGACGCCTAGACACTTGTTTGAATATTTACTCTCTTGTTGCAATAGGTGAGTGTTCCATATAGGAATACGTAATTGAATAAGTCTAGGACATGCTCATTTCATGATTATTAAGTGTTAAGTACTATGTGTTAAGTATTTACCATACTCGTGCCTATTTAAGGAATGTATACTTGCATTGTATATCTACATGAATTGGTTAAACGATTAACCATATCAAATGACCATATGAACTCGATACATGTTTAACTTGCTAGATTGATTGCTTAGCCTACTCGGTTTTGAAAAATGGAGTCGAGTGTGTACTTTATCTCACTCGACCTACTCAAATGGTGAATTTTACCTTTTGTCGAATTACTTGGTTACCTGTACATGTTGTAAGCTCTAAGCTGAACTTGGGCCCTGCCCTTGGTTACTGACCTACTCGAGCCAGGACTGGGCTCGGTCGGGTAGGTTGGAACCCTGGGCCACCGTTTCGGTATACTCGAGTATTACCACTGGAGGGATAAGGTGATGGCCAGTCAAACCGAGGGGATCCGGAAGTCATAAGGTGCAGATGACCGACAGAGTTCCACTGGAACACCGTATCCTACCGTATATGTTTACCTTGTATCATGATAATTGTTTCATGCTAAAATGCCAACATGAAATCCTGAGCTATGCCTGTAATAAGCTCCAATCACTCGTGAACTATACATGCCAATGTCTTGAACCATAATAACTGTCTCATGATAAATGTCTCATACCATGATAATGTCTCAAATTACCCGTACAATGATTATCACCTCATGATAACATGCCATTGTGTAACCTTGAACCATGCATATGATATGCCCAATCTACTTGATTTATTTGAACTGTTAGAGTGTCTTGGAACCTCACTGGGCTGTGTAGCTCATCCCACGTTGTGGTTTTCTTTTACAGGGTTCGAGACCAAGGGTGCTCGTGAGTAGTACTAGATTGTTTTCTTTTGAAGACTTTAAGTTATATTATAACGGATGGCTATTGTACCCTTTTCCGTTGGGTTGTATTTAAGCTTGAAAGCTACATAATTTTAAGTGTGAGATATTTGAAGTACTTTAATTATGTATGGAAGTTACTTAAAGTATTTCGAGCTTTTGAATGATGGATTGTAGTGAGTCCTGGCGAGAGTTGGGCAGGCGTCCCGCGGATACCCTTTGGTTCGTCTTAGGGAGAAGTGGGGGCGTCACAAATAGTCTTATTCTCACGACAGTAGTGAATAATGATTAGATTCATACAATAACTTCATTGAGTTTATTTAACTTGTTTCTTACCTTTTCTTTAGGAACATAAGTGAAGGATGATTCAACAAGTTAAAGAAATTGGTGAAAGCAATTTCTAGAGAAATTAGCCAAGGCGGTTTCTCTTAAGAATGTCCACTGGCGAAAGTAAGGACATCCTTTGAAAGTGTGACAGCCCCACCTTCCCCTAAGGCGTACCAAAGGAGTTAGCGGACTACCTGCCCAGCTCTCGCCAGGACTACTAAAATGGTCAAACCCTAACTCAAGTCATTCGGGAAACTATTAGCGCGCTTAACCAAACCAAAAGTGATGAAACGGAAAACGGAAAAGCAAAACGTAAAGCGAATAGTGACTGCCACATCACAAACCGCCAAGACCCAATTGAATGCAAGTAACTTCCAACAATCCCTGAAAAGAATATATATATACAAGCCAAATATAATACCTTGAACAGGAGTACACACACTATTACAAACCACAGTCGTATTTTTACAAGCCAAAAGAAAGCATTTAGATCCAAATACAATTAGGGTTCCAACTATTGAGGAGCTATACAAAATCTCTCAACTAGCTCTACTCAACTCATTCTTCCAAATCAAAAGTCCAAAAGATAATTCCCTGTAAGAAAAACAAAATTAACGGAGTGAGCTTTCGCCCAATGAGGTATATCACGTAAATACACCAAGAGCACATAACCACGAGAATATTCAATCCAAATACGTACATCAAGTAAGTAAAAGCAATAACACCCAAGCATACGGAGTAAAAGGATACGGATGGCTCTCAAGAGCCCTTTTCCTCTTTTGCCATACTTGATGTCATCTCATTGACCCTCCGTCAATGTATACTAGGTAATCATGACCGTAGACTCCTCTTTACTCCAATTATCCGTCCACCTCACTTTCCCCTTACCGGGCCCGAACACCAAACAGTACAGAATTGGTATTACTCGAGTATACCGGAATCAAGGGTCTCATACCCAAAGATTCCCAAATACAGTCCCCATGGCTTGTCAAATGTCCCCGATCAAGTCCTTACTGGCTCGAGTCCATTGACTTCCAATGGGGTAGAGCTCAGAGTGAACAGTAAAGGTCCAGAGTTACAATAACGATCGGTGTAGACACCAAATTTTTGGTGTTTTATTATTTATTTACTATTCATTTTTTATTTGTTCTATTTCTATTTGTCACAATTAGTTTTATTTACTTTTAGTTTTAGTTATTTTAGCCATTTTAGCGTAGAATTTCTCAAAGGAAAAAGAAAAGCGTTCAAAAAATATGTTTTAGTTGTTTTGGATTTAGTTTCATTATTTAAAAATGAAAATAAAAAAATGAAAAAATTAGAAAAAATTGAAAAAAAAAGAAAAAAAAAAGAAAAGGAAAAGAGCAAAATCTTAGCTTTTTATTTTATCTTTTGGTTATTAATTTTGTACATTTTATTTAAGTTTAAGTTTGTTTGAATTATTATTATTTTTATTGTGATTTAAATTAAGTGATTTAAAAAAAATTATTAAAAAAAAAAGGAATACGTGACAGCAAGCTGCGTTTTTTCGCAGCTTGCAAAGAGGGGCTCGGGCAGGCCTTGGCTGCAATTTTTGGAGAGGATAGCTGGGTGTTTAGGGTTAGAGGTCTGGTATAAAAAGAAAGAGAGGCAAAGGGCAGCCGCAAGGGAGAGAGTTTTGGGGGGGGAGAGAGATGAAAAGTGACGGCTGAAAAAAATAAAAAAACCACGACAGGGAGGGGAGAAAGGGAGAGTCTGAAGTCTGAGAGGAAAAGGATTAGCGGCGAGAGTTTCTGGGCAGAAAAGAAAAGGAAACAATAGAAAGATTTAGTAGTGGCTGAAGCCGAGAGCAAGAGGGAGGAGAGAAAGGCAAAAGCGATCGAGAAGAGAGCTCTCACGGTTTCGAGAAGGGAGTTTTTCCAGTTTCGTTGAGTTCTCACAGGAGCTTTGCTCTGCCATTCAAGCACTGTTCTGCTGTCTAAAGGAGTAAAGGTAGTATTTTTCTATTTTTCTTCATTTATGCATCATTGAATTTCCTCATGCCTGCTGTTTGCTTGATTGATTGCCCTAAAGGGGCAATCTTGAAGAAAAAAGAGTCCACCCTATGCATCCTCTGTATGCTTTCAAAAGGAATCCAGGCCCTTTGGCTGTTGTTTCCGTATGTTCATAGCATTGTTTTTTCGAAAATGAAAGGCTTAGGTAACAAGTTTTTCGTCTCCTCGTTGGTCTAGGATCTGGTCTATAGAATTTGTAGATTTGATAATAAAATCTTGCAGCAGTTACAAATTTTCCTAGTTTTTGTGTGCTTTTTGTCTGGTTGTTTGGTGTTTTAACAAGGATTTTTGCCGCCTAAAAATATGAAGAAATGCTTGATGATCCTCCTGTTTGAATTAGCTTTGCCCTGGACTGAGTTGCGTGCATGAAGTTTGCTGCAACTAGCGTAAGATTCTCGGCTTGCTGCAGCAGTGAGGCTTGAAATTCTCACCCGTAGCTTGGAGTCTATGGTCTGGATTGTAGTTGTTTGTGTAGTTTCATGTCTTGCTTTTAGCAGTAAAATGTTGAGTTGTGCATTTTTGCTAGTTTGGGATTCCTTTGCATGATGTATGTGATCAATGAGAAAAGGAAAAACTGTTGCGCTTAAAACACGCATGTTGCCGCAAGTCCCTTTCTTTTTTCTTGTCATTGGTGCTGCAATTTTTGTCCTGCAACAGCTCTTGAAATTGGTTTTAGATATCCTTTGCTTGTTTCATTTGGGTGCTGAAGGGATGAGAGGGAAGGTTTGGTGTTGATGTTTGTGTGTTTGTTTAAGGAAAAGCTTGAAGCATGCCAAATGGTTGCTAGAAAACGCATTTCAACTTGCCAAACCAGTTTTATACATTTTCCAGATTTTTCAACTTGCCGAATGCATTTCATTTTTTGCACTGGATCTTGCTAAGTTTTCTGTTTGTTTGGATGATGGTTTGCTGTCTAGTTTAAAGCCTTGTGTTTGGGTTTGAAATCTGAATTGGAAAAACAAGTTTTGTGTTTAGGTTGTTTGTATGAATGTGAATTTGGCCAAATGAGTAGCAAGCACAGAAACTATATTGCTGAGAGTCTCCATTGCAGAAATCTTCTTCGTGCATGCATGAAATAATTCTTCAAAATTGCCTCTTAACCGCCTCAAGTTTCACCTTATGCTATTATGACCCACAAAATTGAGAAAACTAATCAATTGGGTCCCTGTGATTTTTGCAGCAATGCATTATGGCCCAATTACATTCCATGTTCTTGCAATTAGGTCCTAAGATATTTGCATTTGAACCATTACTTGATCCTTTCTTGGCTCTTGGATCCTTTGAGTTCTTCAATGTTTCAATTGGATTCGAATAGTTAATTAATGTTTGCAATTGGGTCTTTAGTTTTTTTCTATTTTAGAATTTTGATTAATGAATCACTTTTGCTTAGAATTCATGCATTATTTGATCCTTTATAAGTTGCAAATTGAGGAAGGGTTCGACGTTTGATGGATTCCGATTGTCTTATTTACGTTCTATCATTAAATTGGTGCATTAATCCTTTGCTTTGAATGGTTTTAGCCCAAGTTATCCCGTTATTTGGTGACTTTAGCCCAATTTAAGTCTTGTCCACTTTATTAGCACCACAAAAGGGGGGAGGTATAATTTCTTTTATCCTTTTTTGTCTCTCTTATGTGACCCAACGTGCTAAGTGAGAATTGCATGTCTACGTTGCTTTCTTAGCCTTTCCTTAATTCCTTTTATTTATGTCATTTACTTTTGTTTTCATTAAGTTGTTCTTTATGGGGTATGTGTACACCTCTTGGCTTGTAATAGATAGGGCTCTGGCGAGCAATTCTTGTCCATTCTCCCTCTTCCCCCTTTTTGTCTTAGTTAGCAAATGTAATAGGTTCATTAGTTTGGTTGCATGCTTATGTGTTATGTGTTAAGTGCTTTCTTAGGCTCTTGCATCTAGTCGAGCATGCTAAGTGTTATGTGATATGTGTTTATGAGTGTTCGGCATGTCTACTTGCTTTCTATAGTCGTAGATGAATGTGATGGATGAATGTACGTCACCACACTAGTCCAATGCTAGTTGTGGCTCATTATTCCGTTAGGAATTCATAGAAAGGGCTAGTCCAACGCTAGACCCAATAGGCCGTCTCCTCTCAATAGTACATTCTTGCATGTTTCACTACATTCCATGCATTTTTCTTAGTTTTTTAGCATTTGGCATGCTCCTCCAACCCTTTCCCCTTCATTTTAGGCTTTTGCATCTCATGCTAGTTATAGGGTACATTTGCTTGAGAGTCCCCCTTTCGATAAGGGAAACGAGCGAGTGTGGCTACTCAATAGCCTTAGCACGCTAGTTCTTCCTTCTAATCCAAGGGAAAATCAAAGTCGTAAAGTTAGGAGTCATTCCCGTACCCGACTTGATGCATTCCCTTAGGGTCATACACTTACATTCTTTTTATATCACACTCTTTTAGCCACATTTTCTCACTACTTAAACTTTTTCTCAATCTACACTTTCTCACCACTTTCTTCTTATCACTTATTTATTTTTCTATCTCACAAATGGCATCCAATTGCACTTATATGTATCTACTATCCTATTTTCATTCATTTGCACACACAAACACCTTTATTTTCTCACACTTGCACACTTGCACACTTAATCACGACTTTCATGAGAGCTTTCTTTATTGGCCACCACAATTCATGTGGTTGGGACCTAAAAGCCTCATGAGAAACATTTTAGGTTTAGGATTGCATTTTTCTTTCCTTTTCGCATCCTTTAGTCATATCCAACATGCAATACATACCTTGGGTAGAAAAATTAGGAAAAGTGGGGCTAAGTTACGCAACTAGCTTTTGCTAGGGTAAGGGAGTGCCTTAGGCTTTGCCTTTGCCTTCTCCCTTATCAAATGTGACCCCCGATTCCTTTCTTTGGTTGCGTAGACCTAAAAGTTCTTTAGAAGGGTTTATTTACTTTTTTAGTTCAAAAACAAAAATCATTTTTTGGGTGACTTGGTACACCCTAACTCTATACCAAGTGGCGATTCCATTTTTCATGCAAAAAACCCTTTTTGAACTCTGTTTGGCCAAATCGTCGCATTTTCAAGTCCCACGGCCTTTTATTTTCATTTTCACACACATTCACATACATATTCCATACACTACTCACACACCCATCAAAAAGTGGGGCGCGACAATCGGTATCCAAGCGACACCAAATCAAGTGCAGTCAAGAGTGTTCCAGTAATATAATAAACAAACAAGTAGGCCTAATATAATAACCAATCAAGGAGGCCAGAGAGTACGAGAGTGGTAAAGTACACCCTCGTCTCACCTAGTCCAACCAATTATCACAACTAGTTCCAATCACAGAATTCAAGTGCAAGAAAGCCACGGAATAACAAACATGTGAGTGGTACACTCACCAAGTCAAACAAAGAAATTTCACAAGTTTTCGCCCGACGTGAGCCTCGGATCACCGGCACGTCCTATAATAATCAAGAAAATACAATTAAGACTCAAACACGAGGCGAATACCATTTAATAGGAACTATTAAGGCAAAACCAAATATAGCTTGGAAATGAGAAACATATAACATCTACGGTTAGAAGTAGAAACAAACCCTAAAACCGACCATTTCTATTCAATCTCAACCCAACTCACAAGAATCTAATATCCTAGACACTTGGACAGTATTTCCCCTAAAATTTCAGCTTTTCCCACCTACAAAACAACCATTAAAAGCCATCCAACACAACCACAAGCATCCAAACAATTCATAAGCCATTCAATATACTTCATTAAGGTCACAATACCCCTTAATTATAGCCAATTAGAAGCTCAACCATCAACCATAGAAAACCCCCAATTAGAAACCCTAAATCTGAAATTTTCCGCACAAGCGGAAATTTTCCGCAATTAACCACAATTAACGCACAAGAGAGCTATAAAACACCATTTAGAACCACCAATTCAAGCCCAATCCTATCCATCGTAGGAAAACAGAAAATTCCAAAAAAAATCAGAAAATTAGGTAACTTCACGCCAATCCACCAAATCTTCCGTAAAATCACTTAAGTAGCTACCATAAGGCACCAATTGGCCAAAACTAGAAACAAAAGATGAGTTCCAAGCAAGATACCTTAGCTCTTCAAGAAAGGTTGTAGCTTAGGAGGTTTCCTTCCAAAACAACACCACCAAGTTCTTCAAACACCCTTAGCAAGATGATTTTATGGACTAATTCAAGAAACAATCGGTTAATTTTCAAGATTTGGCAAGGATTTGAAGATGAAAGGTTGAAGGTTTCTTTCCTTTGTTGGCTAGAGAGGTTCGGCTATGAGGAGATGAAGAATGAAGACAACTTGGTCAAAATTAGACTTTAAGTAAAGTAAGGAAAGTTAAGTCAAAAGTTAGGTAAGCTTAGTCCAACAACAATTGAACACTTGGCACTTTGTTTTTGCTAGAGTTATCCTCTTGTCCCTCCATGATTAATCCATCTAGGTAACCTCCAACTATCTCCTAATACCTAGTAATAAATCCCTATGCGCAAAAGTTAACCTAATTGGCCGAATTTCTCTCACTTAATGCACTAGTGGGTCCCACGTCCAAAATACGTTCCTAATTTCTCACGAACTACCTTATACTAGCAAAATGATTTAAAAACTATATTTACTGATAATATGGATAAAAGGTAATATAATAAAGAAATAAAAGAAAACGGGTGCACAGGAATAATATAATAAATAAATAATAAATTTTTTTTTCTGGGTTCTCACACCCTCTCCCCCTTAAAGAATTTCGCCTTCCAAATTGCTCACCTGGGTTACTAAACAACTCAGGGTATTTCTTTTGCATCTCTTCCTCCATCTCCCAAGTTGCCTCTTCTATTCCATGATTCCTCCACAAAACCTTCACTAATGGAATTTGCTTATTGCTCAGTTCCTTAATCCTTCGATCGAGTACTTGTACAGGTCTCTCTTCATAAGTGAGTGTCTTATCTAACTCAATCTCCTCTAGTCGCACAATATGGGTTGGATCAGGGTAGTACTTTTTCAGCATCGAAACATGGAAGACGTCATGAATTCGGGATAAACTTGGCAGCAACTCGAGTCGGTACACTACTTTCCCAACTCGTTGGAGAATTTTGTAAGGCCCCACGAACCGTGGTTGAAGTTTCTTTCCTCTACCCGCAGTGACGTTTCGTAGTGGCGTGATCTTAAGGAAAACACAGTCTCCAACTGCGAACTCCAAATCTTTCCTTCGATTATCTGCGTAGCTCTTTTGTCGACTTTGAGCTGTTTGGAGTCTGTGACGGATCAATTTAACCTTTTCTTGTGCATCCTCCATCCAGGGAATGGTTGTCGGATCTAGAGCTTTCTTTTCCCCTACTTCATCCTAATAGATCGGTCAACGACACTTTCGTCTGTAGAGTGCTTCATATGGTGCCATTTGAATGGACGAATGGTAACTATTATTGTAGGCGAACTCTACCAAAGTCATATATTGGCCCCAATTACCCACAAAATCCAAAATACAAGTCCGTAGCATATCCTCGAGTGTTTGAATTGTTCGCTCCGACTGTCCATCCGTCTGGGGGTGATAAGTGGTACTAAGGTTGATTTTGGTTCCCAAGTTCTCCTGAAACTTTTGCCAAAACTGATGTGAGACGGATCTAGGCGAACACCAAGTTGAATTGAATCGCGGAACTTTGACCCTTCTAGAATTACAAGTCACGAACTAAGGATGCTCCTTAACCCAAGACTAGCAAATTTAGTGAACCAAAAGTATAGATAGAAGAACGCCAAAATCAAGGAGACTACTTGATTGATAAGTTCGATGAACAACTTGAGATTAATTCTCAAGTATTCAAAGGAAATTCTCTTGAGGCAAGAGAGAGTGAATAAACTCACGAATATTTTATAAAAATCCGAATTGTCCCCTTTATGAATGAATACCTAGGCTATATATATAGCCTTACAAGACTCAAAACCCTAGAATGTCCACTGGACGATCTTGCCCTTCATTAAGGGTGGATTTGTCCAAGTTGTATTAACTTAATATCTAGCAACTAACAAACAACTAATAATGGTAGCTAAAAACCCTAATTAACAAGCTAGTAATCCGCGAACTAGTCTTCACTTGATTCTTCCACCTGAAGGAAAGTGTATAGAGTAGTTTCTCCATTATGTAATCCTTCAATGGTCCTTAAGTCATCACCAACTCGTTCTTGAATCGTGCAAACAAGAGCTTGAAGTGATTCTTGAAGTCTTCTATCACGCGCTCTTGTAATCGGACCACTTGGTATTTGCATGACTTGAGCGCTAGAAGTTCGAGTAGCCTTGAGCCCTTCCTCATTAGTCCCCTTCTCTTGAAGGTGATTTGTCCCCAAATCAAACTCATCGTTTGCATGAAAAGGACTCAAGTCAGATACGTTAAAAGTAACATGTACTCCATACTCACCTGGAAGTTCAAGTTTGTAGGCATTGTCATTTATACGCTCTAGGACTTGGAATGGACCATACCCCCTGGGAAGTAGCTTACTACGCCTTTTGATTGGGAACCTCTCTTTGCGCATGTGTATCCATATCCAATCACCGGGCTCAAAGACCATCTTGCGGTGCCCCTTGTTGGCACTTTGGATGTATTGAAGTGTACGCTTCTCGATGTTGGCACGCACCTTAGTGTGTAACTCACGTACATATGCAGCTTTGTGCTTACCATCCAAGTTAACTCTCTCATAAACAGGTAAAGGAGTTAAATCCGAAGGTGTGAGAGGGTTAAAGCCATACACAATTTCAAAAGGCGAATAATGTGTAGCAGAATGAACAGTGCGATTGTATGCAAATTCGTGGACGAAAATTTGGTGAAAAGTGGAGTCTATGGATTTGATACTTGCTCGGTTGACGGAGAGTCAACAGTTGGAAATTTTGGATCAAGGCCTTGGCAAAGCTGTGTGGAGTTACCTCCTGAGAGTTTCCATATCCTTATTGATTGTGTTTTACTTTCTCTTGTGAATTACTTGAATTTTATGGCTATTCCTTTTGTATAAGCTTTATTGCTACTTGAACTTATTTGTTTGCATGCTTTTCTTGGCCTCACTGAGCGTTAGCTCATCCTATTCAATTTGTTATTTCTTAACAGGAGAGTGACGTGAAGGAAGTGATTGGAAGATACTAGTGAAGGCTAGTCTTTTGTATAGTTTGGTATTGTTATAACTGACTTTTGGGGAATTGTAAGATTTAGAACTCGATGTAGTTGACTTGAGATTGTATCCTTGGATGTACTTGTGCAATGAAATATTATAGTCGTGTTATTATTTTTGGCATATTTAGATATAATTATTGGAATTGGTCTGTTTTCATTTGAGAACTGTAGTGAGTCCCGGCGAGAGTTGGGCAGGTGTTTCGCCGAACCCTTTGGTTCACCTTAAGGAGAGGTGGGGTCGTCACAGGTGGTATCAGATCTTAGGTTTCAAATATTTGTGGTGTATCCTAGGCTTAAAAGTTTAGGATGCCGGACTGTGGGATTTGATTGTATATAAAGTGCAATGTGATCTTAGTGCTTGATGTTTTAATGAATGATATTGAAGTGTTTGTGTTTAATTAGAGTGATTTTGAGTGCTAGTGTTTTTTTTTTTTGGAGTTAAATCCTTATACATCTATTATTTAATGTCTTGTGGACTCTACTCTAAAGGTGATTCCATCTCTTTAATTTGTTCTTGAGTTGAGGATTTAAAACAGCCTTAATTTCAAAAGTTTCTTGATGTTGTAGCACCATTTTGCTCACAAAACGCTATAAGACTTTAATTTTCAAGTTATATTGGAGGTAAATCAAGATTACGAATTTTAAATGGCCATCTGATGAGTTTAAGGGTTGGAAACCTTACTTTCTCCATTATTTTGCTTGCTGAAATTATGGCAAAAAGTTGAACCATTCGAACAATTTTGGACTCCACTTTGAGCTTGAAAATGAGACATCTTTTGCATTCCTTTTGATTTGACTTATTACCCTAGCCTGTATAGGAACTTTCACCTTGAATTTAGTGAGGAAAGCTTGTATTCATTGAAAGTTTTAGGCTAAGAATTTAGAAAATAGTTTAGGCTTTTGGATGGAATTTGAAATTTATAATTATTCAAATGATGTGCTTTGGTATCGTGGATTCTTCAAGTTCTGTCCCTTATTACACTTATTGTGACAGCCCCACCTCATCCTAAGGCAAACCAAAGGGTTTAGCGGACCGCCTGCCCAGTTCTCGCCAGAACTACGGAGTCGATACACAAACCTACCATAGTACGCGCAAAAGGATCCAAGGAAAACGAACAATCGGAAACTACATATATTTAAATCGGAGTCTTGAACAAATGAACCAAAATACAAGCCAAAGTATATATGCTACACAAAATACAATTTGGGTTTCAGTTACAGAGGAGCATAAGCAAGAAGTCCTACAACTAGCTCAACTCTTTTCTTCCAAAAATCTTGGTTTCAAAACATGGAACCCTGTAACAAAAACAAAGGTAACAGAAAGGGGTGAGCTTGCGCTCGATGAGGTACCAAAATAATAGCAAGTAAAAATCGTGGAACTTCATATTCAATTAGTCACATATGCAAATCAAATAAGGAATGAACAAACACTATAGATAGAAAGGATACGGGTGGCTCTCAGGAGCCAAATTCCCACTTGCTTCACCGAATCTTGATCGAAAGAATAGTTGACACTCCGTCAACTTCGAAATGAAGTAACCAGTCCCGTCCAGTAGAGCACCACTTTACACCAAAATCCATCCACCAAACTTACCCCTACCGAGCCCGAACTCCAAACAGAAACAGAAGTGGTAATACTCGAGCATACCGGAATCAAGGGTCCCAATACCCAAAGATCCCAAAACAGACTACCGTGGTTCGTTCTCTAATCGACCAGGCCCTTGCCGGCCCGACTCAAGTAACTAGGCCACAGGTGTTGAGCTCAGAGGTCACAAAAAGTTCGTTGGATACAAGTTTCCAAACGACGTCCGAACAGATACAGATACAGATACAGATAACAGATACAGATACAGATACAGATAACAGATTCAGATTCGCACCAAAAATTGGCATATGAACAGACAAGAGAACGAGTGTGATAAAGTACACCCTCGTCTCAAACAAAATAAACAGATAGTTCAAACGTTCATATCACAGATTGCATGTACAGAAACCGAGTTAAACAACAAGTGAGGGGAGTGGTACACTCACCAGTTCAAGTACAGGTCCTTCCAAAAATTTCCACCCAAAGTGGCCTAATCACCGTGAAACCCTAAGAATAACAAAGGTAAAACAGTTGGAATTTCCTCATCCAAAACCGAGTAAATAGGATGCACAACTGAGGTTCGATTACTAGTCAGGTACCTTTCCAAGTTATATACTAGTACGGGAAAAAATAAAAGACGGCTTAAGAATAAAAGAAAACGGTAGGTCCTAAGAACATATACGACTCCAAAACCCCTCACTCCTCTCAAAATCATACTTACAATGATGTACTAGCTCATATCTCAAGGTGAAATTGAAAGTGAGAATAATTCCAAGAAAACAGAATTTTTCCAGTTTTGCACACCCCTAATTAAAAGTCATATCTTAGGATTCTTAAGTCCGAAATTGGTAAAATTTACACCGTTGGAAAATAGACTCAAAGGGGTAAAATTTCTCAGAAGCCACATTTAGAAGATTCATATCACAAGCCAATCAAATTCGAGCCTCAAATTGCTGTCTTAACCAGAAAAAGGCAGAACAGGTATACAATTTCAGTTAACTTTGAAATATCACCATAAATCCCACAGACCAAACCAGAGACTAAAATTTATACGGTTCATAGCCCTGTGAATCTAGTTTAAAACACAATAAATGGAACTTAATTGTGATATTTTGACATCCAGATATTGCAGATTTCCCAGAACTGCTCCGGGGTTCCTGCGAAAATTTTAACAGCGTTTCCCCTTGTTTTTCTTACTTTTCACCCTACAATTCATCACCAAATTCAACCCAAATCAACCACAACCTCAAATATACTTCACAAGCTATTAAAACATCTAATTAGGGTCACAATACCCTTTATATATAATCAATTACAACACAAGTTTAATAATGTAACCGAAAACCAATTTGAAAGACAATAGGCCAAACAGGCAGGTTTGACGTCTCTCGATGTTTTGATCGCAACCTAAGCTATGCTTATCAGATGGTTGTACAATATACACCGTTCCGAAGCTAATAGAAAGGGCTACAATGTTGAAGAAGGCCACTCAGTCCAGTTTGTAGTGCAACTAGGTCAAAATTTCAATGTACCCAAACCAGAACCGCATAAACAGGTTAGCGAACTGCATTCTGGTTAAATAACCATAATTCAGGCTACCAAAGTCCAATTCAAGTGATTCCAAAGCCATCCGAAAGGTAAGATACCAGGGAATAATTCTTCAGAAGACATCGACAATCAAATCAGTAGTATTCCCGGTTAAACTAACCAATTACAGAAGCTGATTAGCATGTTCGGATAGAAACAGGGCAGCAGGGGTATTTCAGTCTTTTCACAGGCTACGTTGCTCCGATTGAGCTCAAAATTTGTAGGCCACTACAAAACATCATTCCCTACAACTTTCATGTTTTGTGATAAGGTCAATTCGGCCTCTAACTAGGTGTAACAGTACCAGACAGAATTGGGGAAAAATGAAACCCTAATCTGGAATTTTGGTACAAAGATGAAATTTCCACAAATAACTACGATTAACACACAATAGCTTCATTCTAAGCTATACCAAGTCATCAACCATGGCTACACAATATTAAACATATGAAAACAGAAAAATTCAAAAATAAATATAAAAGTCACCAATCACAACTAAAATCAAGAAATCTTTCACCAAATCACATCTTTAGGCTCCACAAGTCATTAATTAAACATCATTAGATAGAAAAGAGGGGTTCCTTAGACACTCACCTTATCAACCCAAGAAAGGAAGCAATTTAGCACCTTAGTCTTCCAAATCACCTCACAACTACTAAGAGAAGGATTTTTATGGAGAACTTTCAAGTTTAATCGGTTGGTTTGTTGGATTGAGCAAGGTTGGAGCAAGAAATTTGAAGAGGTTTTCCTTTCTTTTTCCTTGAAGGTGGCCAGCCAAGAAGCTTGGAATTTGGGTGATTTTTGAGTCAATTTTTGTATTAATTAGTAAAGTAGTAAATAGCGGTCAAAAGGTAAGAATAAATCTCCAAGTGACACTTGTCCCTCTCATTAAATGCAAAGTTATCCTTTTGTCTCTCTCACACTAATCCATTTAGTAACTTCTAATTATCCCTTCACACCTGATAAATTAAACCCAGTATACACAACTTAACCTAATTGGCCAAATTTTATCAAACTTACCGCACTAGTGGGTCCCACATCTGGTATACACTCTTAAAATCTTATAAACTAACTTATACTAGAAAAAAATGATTTCAAAACCATCGTTACTCATAAAAATTATTTTCACAATTTTTCGAACAAATAAAATGTGGAAAAGCGTGCAATTAATAGAAAATAAAACCTAGCAATTAAGAAAAGCACGGGTTCTCACACTTATGGTTTTCCTTCTTTTGATCCTGCCTAGAATAGTAGGGGTGGTGCACACCGTAAGGCCTTTTGGATTTTGCCTGCATGTACTTCTATATTTTGTGGCACTTAGTTACTTATGTCATGTATTTGACATATTTGGCTTGTTTGTGATCTCCTGACTTGTACTATGACTTCTGATTTATGTAAAGAATCATACTTTAATTCTAAATATTTTTGCAACTTCTATATGCATTAAGTTCTTTTATGACTAATTATTTCTTTTTTTACATCTATAGACTTATGTTAAGTATGGCTCGGCGAGGACAAGGAAAGGGTCATGGCCATAGGTTTAGACAACCCTGCACTCCTGAGAAAGATGAGGGATCACGGAAGGAAAGATTGATGGATGGTCTTATGTAATTCAATGGAATCCTAGTGCTGGATACGAATCAGAAATGAATGAGAAGATTAGACCTACTAGTGTTATAATGGATTGACCTAGTTGGGTACCTAGTGAGGTTCTCCCCTGTAAAATTTTAATAATTGTTCTACACGTATCTTGTGATTGGTCTTGTAGACATGTTTCAACCTTTTATGAATGTTTGAACTCCCAAAGTATTGCGTTGGTTATTCGTGAGATGACTTGAACTCATTACCTATTTGGTTTAATTGAATAAAAGCACTTTCATCTTTTGCTTGACCATTACTATATATATCCACTTACCTATTGTTCATTTTCCACAAATATCTATGTATATGTATATACATTTTGGACCCGCATGAGAATCGAAAATTTGGCAGAGTTTAGGTTTGCATTTTTTCTTAGAACTAAGAATGAATATTTGTTGTGAATTGGAGAATAAAGAAGATCGAGATTTATGTACCATTAGAGTTAGTTCTTGGATTGGATGTAAAGGGTAGTAAAGGTGTTGGATCGAAGTTTATGCATATATGAACCTGCATGTTTACTTATCTTTCTTAAAAGCACTTTCTAAAATATACGTTTTACTCAAACGTAACTCTTAACTCGAAACTTTGAGGGAATTTTTGAAACATCTTCCATGTATATGTTATTTTATTATATATGTGTTTTAATATCCATGCATTGAATTGCATGATTAATCT
The DNA here is from genome assembly GCA_036785865.1 of Coffea canephora. NCBI lineage: Eukaryota > Viridiplantae > Streptophyta > Magnoliopsida > Gentianales > Rubiaceae > Coffea > Coffea canephora. Next base: position 33,921,894 of record CM071922.1, read on the forward strand.
TCTTAAACGTATTTGTGGAATTTGAATTATGTGTTGATAATTGTGACAAAAACATTATTTGGAGTTTCTCACTAGGAAAATTTAGTTTCGGGCCATGAAGAAAAGTTTGTATCTTTACTCTAATTTTGAAATTTTGAATCGTATTCTACCACATATATATCCAATATATATTAAAACCCTCGATTATATCTCGCATGTTATGATTGACTTGATTTGGACAAAAATTTGGTTGGTCATTTGGGACAAAAGAAACCAGGTCTTTACTAAAATTGTTAATTTTGAAAATCAAATGCCAGTAAATGGTTTTGGACAAATTGAGTTCGAAAATTTTGATAAGTTTAGTCGTCTATTGAAAATATATCCTTCTACTCTAGTTTTGAACTACAAGATTGAATCATTTAATTAGAGTTTTAATTGACCGTGGAGCCAACTATTTTGGTATAAACCCTAGTTTCATGAATGGTATAAATAGAGTGTGATCGCTTGCCCTATGACTTAGAGGTTAGGACTCTTACGGGGGATCAGTGTTTAATTGTTAGTGCAAATTATAAAAAGTATGAATTTTGACAGAATTAGAATAGACGTCATGATAGAAGATGATACCAGGCACTAGTGAGATTAAGAAGTTATAATTTCTTCTTCAACGAGTTTATAAGTGAGTGTATAATGGGAAAATAAGTTAGGGCACGGAACTTCTATTTTAAGGAATATGATTCTATATTTTGTTATATGTGTAAGCGATGATAGTAATCTTTATGGGAAGATTTATATATAAGTTGTATTTCCATTAGAAACATTGAACTTGATGTCTAATGTTTTGATTAGTGATATCAAATATCTGTGGTTGTTTGGAGTTAAATTCCTATCCGTGATTCAATTTTTGTACCTTGTTCTTGGATTTGGACAAGAATTCTTTATTTGTGATTAATAATGAGGGATGACAGTTCGATTAGAGAAGATAGTATGTGGCCAGTATATTGTGTTGATTTCAAGAACTAGCAGAAGTAGTAACCAAGATTCATAGTTACCATTTCACTTTTCATTAGGTCTTTAAACTTATATTACACAGCACCTTTTGATATCTTTGTTAAACTTCCTTAGCATATTAGATTAGTCTTTACGTGGTAAGATTTTCTCTCTAGGTAAGTTTGTGGTAGTACTATGAGTAAGGAAGGACCCTTTTAGAATTGGAGAAAATCTTGTAGCATCAAGTATATGCGAGCAAAGGTGGGAATTTCAAGAATGAAATTCTTTTAAGGAGGGAAGTGTGACGCCCCCACTTCTCCCTAAGGCGAACCAAAGGATATCTGCGGGACGCTTGCCCAGCTCTCGCCAGAACTCACTACAATCCACAATTCAAAAGTTCGGAATACTTCAAATAACATCAATACATAATAAAGTTACTCCAAAATATCTCACACTTACAATTAATCAGCTCTCAAACTTAATACAACCCCAAAGAATATTTACTACAGCCATCTGCTGTAATACAAATTTAAATTTTCAAAAGAAAGCTATCGAGTACTATTCGCGAGCACTCTTGGTCTCGAATGTGAGGACTCGCAAATTTCTTATATTTTTCTCAAAAACAAAAAAAAAGAAATGCCTTTTTATTTAGAAATTATTCATTTATTATAGCCCTACTACCCAATCATTTCCCAATAAGTGCAAATGAACCTAGAAAGTAGGGTTTCACTCTTCGTTTTCAAGATTGGAGCAAATTAGGGTTTTCGCGATTTTTCGCCGAATGGTTTTTCGGTACGGAGCAAGGATCAAATTTGGTGATTAAAAGTGACTTTTAGGTGAGAAATAATATGTGATTAGATGCAATGATATAAAGTTAGTGAATAGGAAGAAAAAAACCTAGTACGTGTGTTTTAAGAAAATTGGCCCGAACCGACGGGTCCGTTTGTTACCGAGTGAGTACACCACTTGACCACCACTTTATTACCTTAATCTCCTTGTTTTAGTTGAGCTAATTAGCTCTTAATTAACCCTTAAGCCAGCCACCATTATTGACTAAGGAAAAGAGAGATATTTTGGTGGACATATTTGGGATTAAGCCATGTGTCACAAATCCAACCAAGGTCTTGACCAAGACATTTTCCTTCCTTTTTATCTTCTTCTTGGCTCTATTTTCTTCCATTTTTCTTGAGCTTGGCCGAAATTTTAGGGGAGGAAAAAAAACAAGAGAGAAACCTTCAACTCCAACTTCAACTTGTGCTTGAATCTTGAGTTCCATCAAAGTTTGTACCAACTACTCCATAAAACTTGCTCACTAAGGAGATTTAAAGGCTTTGGTGGAGTGATTTTGGAGAGGAAACTCTATGCTACCATCTTTATTGAGGTATTGGATGTCCCTTATCTTTGGTGCTTTTATTCTTGCTCAAGTTGCTATATAACTCAAGTTTTGATTAAATTGGTAACTATACAAGTTATTGTGCTGATTTTTAAGGTGATATATGTAAGTAAGGGTTTGATGATTTCAGCCTATACTTGCTATATGGATGAGATATGTTGTATCTAAGCTTATATAGGAGGTTGGGGTGGTGGATTGACGCAAGAAATGAAGAAAGTTTCATTGAATTCCAAAATTTCCAGATTTCTGGAAAATTTCATTTCAGTTCTGACCGGTTTCTTTGCCCTATGTTAGAGGCTGAATTAGGCTTAGCATAAAACATGAAAGTTTTACATAATGGTATTTTATAGGTTCCTACAAAATTTCAGCTCAATCGGAGCAACGTAGCCTGTGAAAAGACCGAAATACCCCTGCTGCCCTATTTCTATCCGAACATGCTAATCAGCTTCTATAATTGGTTGTTTTGACCAGGAATACTAATGATGTGGTTATTCATGTCTTCTTAATAATTATAAACTTGTATATTACTTTCAAATGGCTTTGGAATCACTTGAATTGGAGTTGTATATTCTGAGATATGACTGAATGAATCAGGACTGCCATAAGAAACTTTGAATTGGAAAATCTGGAGTTGTTTTGGTACATTTGACCTAGATACATTGCAAAATGGTCTGAGTTGTGACGGCCCCACTTCCCCCTAGGGCGTACCCCAGGGTTCAGCGGGTCGCCTGCCCAGCTCTCGCCAGGACTCACTCACTATGGAACTCGAATCATGTATATACATCCATAGACAATAGATGCTCAAGTAAAAGATAAGAAACTTCTACACACCAGAAGTCTTCAAAGTTGTTACCATTCAAGTACAAACATCGAATATACAAGGGTTCTCATTCCTCATACAACCAGCCCGTGCCAAGCACTAGGGCGAGAACCATTACAAGGCCAAAGAACTAGATCAACTAGACTATACAGAACGCTCGTCCTTGCTCGCCTCCCCTGCTAAGGAAAACAATTGACGTGGTATGAGCTAAAAAGCCCAGTGAGGTTCTATATATATAAACAAGTAATTAAACAAGGAACATAGTCATGTAATAACATTTAATCCAGAAAACATGTCCAATATAAAGCAATGATAATACATTCATTAAAAGGATACAGGCTCACGAGGAGCTATTTGTTTGTTCGTTCGTTCCCTTGACATTTCCCCTTATTTCTCCAATGATTTAAAAATTTCCTTTTTGAGAAGTAAAACCCTCGTGCCTGCGTTTGTTCATTCATCCCTTTCCGGACGTTGGCCGGACTCCACCCATCCGGACGTTGCCGGACTACAAGGTAATACTCGAGTATACCAAATTCACCCAGGTCACCATATCGCCCGACCGAGTCCGCTTCTGGCTCGAGTCGATCGGTAACAAGGGCAAGGGCCCAGTTCAGCCAAAGAGGCTTACATTCATGCGCAACTAGTATTTTAACATTTAATCACCGAAAATTTCATATTTATTTAGGTCGAGTGCGATAAAGTACACACTCACCTAGAAAAAGTTCATTTTAGAAATCATAGAAAACAATTAACATTTAATCAAATATTCACAAATAATCCCATAGTTACAACAATCCTCATAGTCATAGAAACAAAACGTATATAGAACACTCACCTATTTACGCACAACAACGTGCAAAATATCCTTCCGGATATTATCTTTAGTCACCGAGAAAACCTAAGATTAAATGAAAAGAATATTACCACTCATTTATCACAACCAATTAGGTGCAATCAAAGAGGCTCGACGAATGATGAGTAGAACGTATAAAAAGACTTTAAAGTGGAACGAGCACATTTGGACCCGTGGACAAAAATAACTAGGGTTTCATAGACCACACATAAAACCAAACTCAAAAGGGTTATAAAATTTTCTAATGGAAACACTTGAACTAAAGACAAGTCAAAATCCAACTAGATAGACTAAGAAATACCATTTTTGGAATCGTTTATATGGTTGAAACTTATCTCATATTCAAGTAGATATTATAGACTAATTGTCTTAATGAAATTCATGAAAAAGAGAGGACAAAATACTCAAGAAAATCCTAAACTACTCCTCTTTATTTGGTAAGAGTAAGTAACCATTTGGAGTTTCCAATTGAAGAAGGATCATGTTTTTAAGATGGGAAAACGGTCATAGTATTATACAAGTTCAAATAGAACTTAGCTTTCGGGCGAAAATTTGGGCTGCACGCCCTTTGTGTTTACCTAATTTTCCAGCCATTTTGGCTTCATTATTTTTCCTCAACCACAACCCAACATCACACATAAGCAATTCAAGTCAAGAGCCGTTCCATAGGCTCACAATATCATAAGAATAAGAATTACAACAATCACAAGTGCAGAAATTCAACTTAGCACAAGACAGATTTGACGTACGAATGCGGAAATAACATATCCGAAGCTACGCTTATCGGATTGAGACGAAACCTATGCCTTTTCGAAGCTAAGACACAGAGTTACAACATTCATGAAGGTCACTTAGTCCAGTTCCTAATGTAACTTAGTCAAATTCTCAAATTACTAAACCAGAAACCAATTCATCGGTTGTTTAAACGCAGAACACTGTAATGGACATATCTCTGAGTATACAAGTCCGAATCAGGTGTTCTTAGAGGCATTTGAAAGCTAATTCAGATTACTACAACTTTCATGTTTTGGTAAAAAGCTAAATCAGAATGAATCCTAGTCGAAAAACGTGATAAACTGGACTTAACTGATCACACGGATTGCTTGGGAAATACTTAAAACAGTAAGGGTATTTTGGACTTTTCACATCTTACGTTGCTCCGATTGAGCTGAAATTTTTTAGGCACCTATAAAATACCATTCTCTACAACTTTTCTTCTTTGACCTAAGGCCAATTCGGCCTCTAACATAGGGATTCAAATTCGGACAGAATAGGATGAAAATTTCCAGAAATCTGAAATCTTTTGGTTTCAATGATAGTTTTCTTAATTTCTTGCTACACTTGCTACCACAACCCCCTATATAACCTTATATACACCATATACTAACTATACAACAAGTTTAGGCAGAAATTAATCAAACTCTAACTTACATATTTCATCCAAAAATCACCACAACAACTTGCATCACTTGTAATCAAACCCAAAACATGGACTATTTAACATCTTAAACAAGAAGAAAAGGATCAAAGCCATAGATCAGATTTTATACCTCAAAAAGAAGGCTTGCAAGAGTGATCCTCCACTATTTCTTGAAGTTTTTGGTTCCCTTAACTTCCCAAGCTTCCAAACTTACAATCAATCGGTTTAGAATTCGATTTTAGCACTTGGTTGGTGTAAATCAAGAAGGAATTTGTTTTCTCTTGCTCTCCCTTTCTCCCTCTCTTGCTCAGCCAAGATGAAGAATAAAATGAAGGAGATTAAGCTAAGTTTGTCTTATAAGAAGGTAGAAAAATAAGACTTAATTCTAACCACAAGTTTGGCCAACACTTGACTCAACCTCAACCACACAATTTTCTCTTTCTTTCCTTGCATTTTGGGCCACATATTTTGGTCAATAAGTAATCATGAGAGGGAAGATATTTTTCTCAATTAGTGATAAGCTTGTATGGCAAGAAAGTGGTGGTCAAGTGGTGGTCAAATCGGTAGTACCCGGTACACGTCGGTTCGCACTGTTTTTCCTTAAATCCCCCGTACTAGGATTTTTACTTCCTATTCACCAACTTTATATCATTGCTCCTAATCACATATTATTTCTCACTTAAAAGTCACTCTTAAGCACCAAATTTGATCCTTACTCGGTACCGGATAATTATACTGCGGTTACACGAAAAATCCGATTTCACCTTGAATTGAAAACGAATAGGAAAACCCTAATTTCCTATGGTCATTGGCACTTTTCTAGGGTGATTGAACCATGAATAACATGAAATAATAATTTTCAAATAAAAGGGAATTTTTGAGAAATATGTAAGGATTTTGCGAGTCCTCACACTCTCTCCCCCTTAAAAGAATTTCGACCTCGAAATTCCAACTCGCACTAATCAGATCAAAAAATAGTTCTCGAAAGTTGATCACGTACTAAGAATCATTGCAATCTCACCACAAGGATCTTTTGGGTTACACTATTTTCCAGACTCAGCTAAGATGACCCCGTCCGGTCTCTCACGTCACTTCCTAGTCACTCGATGTCCGTAGATTTCTTATATTCATTTTAGTCGGACAAAGCCTGTTCATATTCCAAAATACAAGTCTCAAGTACCTAGTAGCTAGCATCGCCTCAACTCTGGAGTACTCGGGCACGAGAATCCGAAATAAGATAATTCACATCTCGAGCTGCAGTCCCAAGAGTAAACTATCTACAATCGAAATTCCTACCTGACGTACCTATCTATGGTCCTCAGATACCATGAGAAAGATTTAAGGCCGATAACATTTATGATCCATAACTTATGATCGAACGAACACTTAATCCTTCATACTTATTCACCACTTAGTCCAGGCTCACTCCGCGCAAAGACCACGCGAAGCAGCTATAGGTTTTATCCCTCAATTGCTTACCTTTCAAATCAAATCAAATCCCACAGTCCGGCATCCCAAACTTTAAGCCTAGGATACACTACAGAAATCTGAAGCCTAAGCTCTGATACCACCTGTGACGGCCCCACTTCCCCCTAGGGCGTACCCCAGGGTTCAGCGGGTCGCCTGCCCAGCTCTCGCCAGGACTCACTCATTATGGAACTCGAATCATGTATATACATCCATAGACAATAGATGCTTAAGTAAAAGATAAGAAACTTCTACACACCAGAAGTCTTCAAAGTTGTTACCATTCAAGTACAAACATCGAATATACAAGGGTTCTCATTCCTCATACAACCAGCCCGTGCCAAGCACTAGGGCGAGAACCATTACAAGGCCAAAGAACTAGATCAACTAGACTATACAGAACGCTCGTCCTTGCTCGCCTCCCCTGCTAAGGAAAACAATTGACGTGGTATGAGCTAAAAAGCCCAGTGAGGTTCTATATATATATAAACAAGTAATTAAACAAGGAACATAGTCATGTAATAACATTTAATCCAGAAAACATGTCCAATATAAAGCAATGATAATACATTCATTAAAAGGATACAGGCTCACGAGGAGCTATTTGTTTGTTCGTTCGTTCCCTTGACATTTCCCCTTATTTCTCCAATGATTTAAAAATTTCCTTTTTGAGAAGTAAAACCCTCGTGCCTGCGTTTGTTCATTCATCCCTTTCCGGACGTTGGCCGGACTCCACCCATCCGGACGTTGCCGGACTACAAGATAATACTCGAGTATACCAAATTCACCCAGGTCACCATATCGCCCGACCGAGTCCGCTTCTGGCTCGAGTCGATCGGTAACAAGGGCAAGGGCCCAGTTCAGCCAAAGAGGCTTACATTCATGCGCAACTAGTATTTCAACATTTAATCACCGAAAATTTCATATTTATTTAGGTCGAGTGCGATAAAGTACACACTCATCTAGAAAAAGTTCATTTTAGAAATCATAGAAAACAATTAACATTTAATCAAATATTCACAAATAATCCCATAGTCACAACAATCCTCATAGTCATAGAAACAAAACGTATATAGAACACTCACCTATTTACACACAACAACGTGCAAAATATCCTTCCGGATATTATCTTTAGTCACCGAGAAAACCTAATATTAAATGAAAAGAATATTACCACTCATTTATCACAACCAATTAGGTGCAATCAAAGAGGCTCGACGAATTATGAGTAGAACGTATAAAAAGACTTTAAAGTGGAACGAGCACATTTGGACCCGTGGACAAAAATAACTAGGGTTTCATAGACCACACATAAAACCAAACTCAAAAGGGTTATAAAATTTTCTAATGGAAACACTTGAACTAAAGACAAGTCAAAATCCAACTAGATAGACTAAGAAATACCATTTTTGGAATCGTTTATATGGTTGAAACTTATCTCATATTCAAGTAGATATTATAGACTAATTGTCTTAATGAAATTCATGAAAAAGAGAGGACAAAATACTCAAGAAAATCCTAAACTACTCCTCTTTATTTGGTAAGAGTAAGTAACCATTTGGAGTTTCCAATTGAAGAAGGATCATGTTTTTAAGATGGGAAAACGGTCATAGTATTATACAAGTTCAAATAGAACTTAACTTTCGGGCGAAAATTTGGGCAGCACGCCCTTTGTGTTTACCTAATTTTCCAGCCATTTTGGCTTCATTATTTTTCCTCAACCACAACCCAACATCACACATAAGCAATTCAAGTCAAGAGCCGTTCCATAGGCTCACAATATCATAAGAATAAGAATTACAACAATCACAAGTGCAGAAATTCAACTTAGCACAAGACAGATTTGACGTACGAATGCGGAAATAACATATCCGAAGCTACGTTTATCGGATTGAGACGAAACCTATGCCTTTTCGAAGCTAAGACACAGAGTTACAACATTCATGAAGGTCACTTAGTCCAGTTCCTAATGTAACTTAGTCAAATTCTCAAATTACTAAACCAGAAACCAATTCATCGGTTGTTTAAACGCAGAACACTGTAATGGACATATCTCCGAGTATACAAGTCCGAATCAGGTGTTCTTAGAGGCATTTGAAAGCTAATTCAGATTACTACAACTTTCATGTTTTGGTAAAAAGCTAAATCAGAATGAATCCTAGTCGAAAAACGTGATAAACTGGACTTAACTGATCACACGGATTGCTTGGGAAATACTTAAAACAGTAAGGGTATTTTGGACTTTTCACATCTTACGTTGCTCCGATTGAGCTGAAATTTTTTAGGCACCTATAAAATACCATTCTCTACAACTTTTCTTCTTTGACCTAAGGCCAATTCGGCCTCTAACATAGGGATTCAAATTCGGACAGAATAGGATGAAAATTTCCAGAAATCTGAAATCTTTTGGTTTCAATGATAGTTTTCTTAATTTCTTGCTACACTTGCTACCACAACCCCCTATATAACCTTATATACACCATATACTAACTATACAACAAGTTTAGGCAGAAATTAATCAAACTCTAACTTACATATTTCATCCAAAAATCACCACAACAACTTGCATCACTTGTAATCAAACCCAAAACATTGACTATTTAACATCTTAAACAAGAAGAAAAGGATCAAAGCCATAGATCAGATTTTATACCTCAAAAAGAAGGCTTGCAAGAGTGATCCTCCACTATTTCTTGAAGTTTTTGGTTCCCTTAACTTCCCAAGCTTCCAAACTTACAATCAATCGGTTTAGAATTCGATTTTAGCACTTGGTTGGTGTAAATCAAGAAGGAATTTGTTTTCTCTTGCTCTCCCTTTCTCCCTCTCTTGCTCAGCCAAGATGAAGAATAAAATGAAGGAGATTAAGCTAAGTTTGTCTTATAAGAAGGTAGAAAAATAAGACTTAATTCTAACCACAAGTTTGGCCAACACTTGACTCAACCTCAACCACACAATTTTCTCTTTCTTTCCTTGCATTTTGGGCCACATATTTTGGTCAATAAGTAATCATGAGAGGGAAGATATTTTTCTCAATTAGTGATAAGCTTGTATGGCAAGAAAGTGGTGGTCAAGTGGTGGTCAAATCGGTAGTACCCGGTACACGTCGGTTCGCACTGTTTTTCCTTAAATCCCCCGTACTAGGATTTTTACTTCCTATTCACCAACTTTATATCATTGCTCCTAATCACATATTATTTCTCACTTAAAAGTCACTCTTAAGCACCAAATTTGATCCTTACTCGGTACCGGATAATTATACTGCGGTTACACGAAAAATCCGATTTCACCTTGAATTGAAAACGAATAGGAAAACCCTAATTTCCTATGGTCATTGGCACTTTTCTAGGGTGATTGAACCATGAATAACATGAAATAATAATTTTCAAATAATTTTCAAATAAAAGGGAATTTTTGAGAAATATGTAAGGATTTTGCGAGTCCTCACATGAGTGACCTTCTTCAACCTTGTAGCCCCCTGTCTTAGCTTCGAAATGGTATAAGTTGAACCTCAATCCGATAAGCGTAGCCTCGGATGTGCCCATTCCGTGAAACCCGTCAAAACTGTCTTTTGTAAACTTCATTTCCACACTTGTTGTTAGCTTAAATTTTGTCCTTTTATTGTCTTGAGCATATTGAGTGACTGTTTATGTTGTGTGTAATATTGGGATTGATTGAGAAAAATAATGAAGCCATAAATGGCTAGAAAATAGGTAAATACAAAGGGCGTACTGCCTAAATTTTCGCTCGAGGACTAATTTTCTATTTGACCTTGTACATTTTCGTTTGGCAAATACTATGACTGTTTTTCCATCTTAAAACATGGTCCTTCTTCAATTGGAAACTCCAAATGTTTGCTTACTCTTGCCAAATAAAGAGAAGTGGTTTAGGGTTTTCTTGGGTACTTTCTTCTCCTTTTTACATGAATTTCATTAAGATCTTTAGTTTTTAACATCTACTTGCATATGAGATGATTTTGAACCATATAAACGATTCCGAAAATAGTATTTCTTAGCCTATCTAGTTGGATTCCGATTTGTCTTTGGTTCAAGTGTTTTCATTGGAAAATTTTATAATCCTTTTGAGTTTGGTTTTACATTTGGTCTACGAAACCTTATTTATTATTGTCTACGGGTCTAAATGTCCTCGTTTCACTTTAAATACCTAATTGTTTGTGCTAGATGAGTTGTAATATTCTTTCTTGTTTAATCTTAGGTTTTCTTGGTGACTAAAGATAATATCCAGAAGGATATTTTGTACGTTGTTTTGCGTATATAGGTGAGTGTTCCTTGTTTGTTATATTTCCTTGACTTATTGGCTTGTTATTATTGATTGATAATGTGTTAAGTGCTTTCAATGATTGTTAAAACAAGTTTTCTAGGCGAGTGTGTACTTTATCGCACTCGACCTAAATAAATGTGAAATTTTCAATGATTAAATGATTTAATGCTAGTTGTGCATGAATGTAAGCCGTTTGGCTGAATTGGGCCCTGCCCTTCGTTACCGATCGACTCGAGCCAGAAGCGGACTCGGTCGGGCGATATGGTGACCCTGGGTGAACGTTTGGTATACTCGAGTATTACCTTGTAGTCCGGACAACGTCCGGATGGGTGGAGCCTGGTCAACGGCCGGGAAAGGGGTGAATGAACGAACGCAGGCACGAGGGTTTTACTTCTCAAAAAGGAAATTTTCAAATAATTGGAGGAATAAGGGGGAAATGTCAGGAGAACGAACAAATTGCTCCTTGTGAGCTGTATCCTTTTAATGAATGTGTTACTATCGCTTTCCATTGTAAATATTTCTTGAATTATTGACACTCCATGTTTCATGTATTGAAATGATTATTTGATTATGTGTTCGGAACCTCACTGAGCTTTTAGCTCACCCTTTTAGTTTTGTTTTCCTTAACAGGGGACGACGAGCAGGATGAGAACATAGACTAGCCTAGTCTAGTTCTTTTGTTGTTTTTTTTTTTTGTAATGGTTCTCGCCCTAGTGCTTGGCACGGGCTGGATGTGAGGACCCGAAAAAAATTTCTTATTTTTATCGAGTATTAATGGTTTAATTAAGTATTTATCCACCTGTTTTTCCCAAATAATTTATTACGACCATTTTAAATCCATTCGTATGGAATAATGTCTTCATTATGCTTTTAAAACGTCCCGTTAACAACTTCAATTTTCGGAGGATTGTTTAAGTGAGAAATAATGAACACGAGTGTTTCAAGGTGATATTGTATTCGAGAGTATGATTATCCTGGGGAAATTAAGCACGGACAATAGCAGATTAAGAAAAGTTAATCGAGAATTAAAGATAAATAAGTTCTAAGTGAGCATATACTACTCACGCGTGGATAGTTTTCCAAAAGACGCATGGATACAAATTTATTGGAGATTTGAGGAGTTAATACTCGACTCATGTGAGGGCTCGTAAAACTCCTATTAAAACCCTAATTTGAGCTTATTTAATTATTTACTTGTTCATTTATTCCGAGTATTATTTTCTAGACCTATTGAACCTAATTACGTGGAAATATAGCTTCGTTATATTTTTAAAGTGACTTGTTTCAAGAATTAATTTCCGGGTGCGCGTTTAGTGAGAACAGTGAATAGTGCTTGGAGATTTTATCCGCGTAGGAGCACAATAAACTTGGAATATTGGAGACTCGTACTATGATCCTAAAATAGGTAATCTTATGAATAAATACTTAAGTGATAGTCAGTAGTGCAGTCGTTATAAGAATTTCTCGGAAGTTTCGCGTTATAGCATTAAAATTGACGGTACGCGTTTTCACACGCGCGACTTTATTTGAGGGACTTTAGACCCTTATTTCGGGACAATTAAGAGTGAATAATACTTACATGAATATAAATGCATTGGAGGTTTAGTGCACTAGTGAACCAAACGCGCGAGAAAATCGAGCCCTAATCGCGCCAAACGCACCCTAATGTGAGTTGACTAATGGGTGATTTGAGGCCACAAGTTAATGTCTTCTCTTGAAAGCTTAGAAATCTGATCACACACTCTCTCCTCTACCCAAGACTGCCGACCAGCTCTCCCTCCCTCTCTAACTCCATTGTTCCAAAAATTTCTTACTCAAACCACCACCAAAACATCTCCAAATTCAACCAAACTTGCACCATACTTAGCTTAACACTAGGAGATCTTTTTGAGCTGCAAAAGGGTGCTGGAAATCACGGTTTCTTGGAGCATTTTGAGGGCCAGAAATTCTGATCTAGTACACTAAGAAGGTATATGTGACGCCCCGGAAAAAAAAGAGTGTGAGAACCCGTAAAAACCCTAATATTTTCCTAGGGTTTTAGTTCCTTTAATTGCATAATTTTTGCATTTCTGGCTTAGAAATATTATCTGGGTGGATTTTATGAGCAACTAAATTTTTTAGATGATTTTTCTAGCATTAGTGAGTTTTTAAAAAATTAAGAATATATATCGGACGTGGGACCCACTAGTGCGAAAAGTTCGGAAAAATTCGGCCAATTAGGTTAAATTCCGGATACTGTGTAAAATTTATCGGGTGTTAATAGACAAGTAGAGTGTGTGAAATGATTGATGTGAGAGAAGAAAGAAAGGATAGGAATGCATTTAATGAGGTGACAAGTGTCACATTCTTATTGGATGCCTTTTAAGAATTACTATTCACAATTTTGACTTTTTTGACCAAAGGTTAAATATCCAAAAATTGCACAAAATTCACCATTTTTCTCTCCTTGTTGGCCGGCCACCTTGAGCAAGAAAGGAAGGAGATTTCTTCAATTTTCAAGCTTCTACTTGGTGCAAATCAACCAAAAACATTTGCTTCCATCCATTTCACTCCATAAAATTCTTCCTTCTAGAGCTAGTAAGTTGTTTGGTGAACTTTGTTTGAAGGATTAAGGTGCCCAACATCTTCTTCTCTCTTGGTTCTTGGTAAGTGAAGCTTGAAACACCCTACTACACCTAATGATGCTTATGTTGTGCTCATTAGTGATAAGAGTGCTGAAATTTCTGGTTTTAATCTTGGTTTGAAGTGATTTGGTGAAGTTTTCCATTTTATGATGATTTTTCTGGTTTAATTGGATTATGATGGTGTGGTTGTTTGTGATGATTGGCAATGGACTATAATGGCTCTAGTGGATGTGAAATGTGGATAAATGCAACCAATTTTGGATTTGGTGTGAAAATTGAAAAGCTAGGGTTCTTAAATCCCCAATTCTGTCCGGTTTTGGATCATAGGGTTAGAGGCCGAATTTGACTTTACTCAAAACATGAAAGTTGTAGGTATTGATGTGATTGAGATGCCTACAAAATTTCAGGTCATTTGGATTAATGTAGAATGAGTTATAACGAAATTACTGTAGCTGTTCTGCTTTGGACAGAATGCGAAAACTGCGATAGTAATTGGCTATTTTGACTGGAATTGGTTTGGATTTTGGAGTTGGTATCTTCTGATGAAATGTAGCTGGATGACTTAGCTAACTTATGCCTTTGGAATTTCGGTATTTGGACCTGTATGGACTGAGATATACCGATTACAGTTTTCTGTGTTTTGCAAACCTGTTTTGGTAATTCTGGTATAGTATTTGGCATTTTCGACCTAGTTAAGCTAGGAACTGGATTGAGTGACCTTCTACATTGTTGTAGCCCTGTTTCATAGCTTCGAAACGGTAGGTCTTACACCCCCAACCGATAATTTTAGTGAGAGTTGTGCCATTACCGCATTATGACATCAAAACTGTTTTTCTGGTTTTGAGCTTAACCTTCATTTCCGGACTTTTCCCTAGCTTGACTTGTCTTTGTACTACTTGGAGCTTGCTGAATGGATATTAGATGAACTTATTTGTGTGACTTTGGGACTGGCTGGAGTAATAATGAAGCCATGATGGCTGGAAAAGTTAGCAAATGTAGGGGAAGTGCTGTCCGAACTTTGAAGGGACTTGTTTGCATTGGGTTTGTGATCTAAGGCTTGGAGTTGAGCAAGGCAATGATACATGATGGATGGTTTCTGAGCCGTGGAGGTGAGTGACCTCAAACTACTTCTAAAGTTATTTATGAACCGTTTCTTACATTATTTACTTTTGAACTGTTTCCAAAGTTACTTTTGAAATGTTTTCTTGCATATCATGTGTGCTGGCATTTGAGTGTGCCTTGTTTGCTATGTTTCTTGACTTCATGACTTGTATTTTGGTTGATAACGTGTTAAGCGCTTATAATGATTTTCAAAACGAGTTTTCGAGGCGGGTGTGTACTTTATCGCACTCGACCTAAATAGCTGTGCAATTTTCAAGGATTTAATTATTGAAATGCTAGTTGCGCATGATGTAAGCCTTTTGGGCTGAACTGGCCATTGCCCCTTGTTACCGGTCGTCTTGAGCCAGAAGCGGACTCGGTCAGGCGATTAGGAACTTGGGTGAACGTTTGGTATACTCGAGTATTACCTATGTAGGTTGGTGGAGCCTGGCCAAAAGCCAGGGACGGGGTGAATGACATGAAATGAATGACCAAATGAGCGAGGAAATGTCAGGAGAATGAATGTATCCTTTCATGAATGTTACTATCGCTTTCTATTGTAAATGTTTCTTGAATTATTGATTATTGATGGTTAATGTGTTGGCTTTGTTATGTAATTTCATGTTCGGAACCTTATTGAG
This sequence comes from Coffea canephora, assembly GCA_036785865.1. Lineage (NCBI taxonomy): Eukaryota > Viridiplantae > Streptophyta > Magnoliopsida > Gentianales > Rubiaceae > Coffea > Coffea canephora. The sequence continues at coordinate 33,937,457 of CM071922.1, forward strand.
ATTTTAGCTCATTGAGCTTTGTGGAATTACCACGTGGTGTCATTTTCTGCTTTTGTTTTACTCTCACTGTGCAAATGTTGACCTGTAACAAAATTACATTTTTTACCCCCGGTGACTTATTGAACTTTTAAAACATTACAATGATTTCACTGGCTCACGAGAGCAAAAATACGTACATCTGATTTCTGAACCATGACATCAATGAAATGAATTTTTGTGAAAACTATTTGATTACTGATTTTACTTGTTACTCGCTGAGCTTCTAGCTCACCCCAAAAATGTTTTATATTTCCCCCCCCCACAGGGCTCAAGGCGAAGAAAAGCTTGGGGTGCTTATTCACGTGACTGGATGGCTTATATCGTGTACAGTTTAAGTTTGAATCTATTTTATGTATGAGTTGGTCTTGTATAAATATTTGAAATTGATATGGATGTAAGTATACGTTCCACGATTGGAATCAGTTTCCGCTGCATTTGTAATATGTAATCATTGGAGAATTTGATGTAATATTTGAGGTTTATTCTTGTAATTCATTTGAGGACTGTAGTGAGCGACTGAGTCCCGGCGAGAGCTGGGCAGGCGGTCCGCCGAACCCTCTGGTTCGCCTTAGGGGGAGGTGGGGCCGTCACAGTTGGTATCAGAGCTTAGGCTTCAGATCTCTGTAGTGTATCCTAGGCTTGAAGTTTAGGATGCCGGACTGTGGGTTTGATTTGACTCTTAGTGTTTACTTGGAATGCTTGAGTGATTTGTGCGGGATGTCTTGACTTGATTGGTACAAGAGGGAATGTCGAGGACGACATTCTTTTAAGGAGGGGAGATTGTGACGCCCCGAAAAAAAAGAGTGTGAGAACCCGTAAAAACCCTAATATTTTCCTAGGGTTTTAGTTCCTTTAATTGCATAATTTTTGCATTTCTGGCTTAGAAATATTGTCTGTGTGGATTTTATGAGCAACTAAAGTTTTTAGATGATTTTTCTAGCATTAGTGAGTTTTTAAAAAATTAAGAATATATATCGGACGTGGGACCCACTAGTGCGAAAAGTTCGGAAAAATTCGGCCAATTAGGTTAAATTCTGTATACTGTGTAAAATTTATCGGGTGTTAATAGACAAGTAGAGTGTGTGAGAGAAGAAAGAAAGGATAGGAATGCATTTAATGAGGTGACAAGTGTCACATTCTTATTGGATGCCTTTTAAGAAATACTATTCACAATTTTGACTTTTTTGACCAAAGGTTAAATATCCAAAAATTGCACAAAATTCACCATTTTTCTCTCCTTGTTGGCCGGCCACCTTGAGCAAGAAAGGAAGGAGATTTCTTCAATTTTCAAGCTTCTACTTGGTGCAAATCAACCAAAAACATTTGCTTCCATCCATTTCACTCCATAAAATTCTTCCTTCTAGAGCTAGTAAGTTGTTTGGTGAACTTTGTTTGAAGGATTAAGGTACCCAACATCTTCTTCTCTCTTGGTTCTTGGTAAGTGAAGCTTGAAACACCCTACTACACCTAATGATGCTTATGTTGTGCTCATTAGTGATAAGAGTGCTGAAATTTTTGGTTTTAATCTTGGTTTGAAGTGATTTGGTGAAGTTTTCCATTTTATGATGATTTTTCTGGTTTAATTGGATTATGATGGTGTGGTTGTTTGTGATGATTGGCAATGGACTATAATGGCTCTAGTGGATGTGAAATGTGGATAAATGCAACCAATTTTGGATTTGGTGTGAAAATTGAAAAGCTAGGGTTCTTAAATCCCCAATTCTGTCCGGTTTTGGATCATATGGTTAGAGGCCGAATTTGACTTTGCTCAAAACATGAAAGTTGTAGGTATTGATGTGATTGAGATGCCTACAAAATTTCAGGTCATTTAGATTAATGTAGAATGAGTTATGATGAAATTACTGTAGCTGTTCTGCTTTGGACAGAATGCGAAAACTGCGATAGTAATTGGCTATTTTGACTGGAATTGGTTTGGATTTTGGAGTTGGTGTCTTCTGATGAAATGTAGCTGGATGACTTAGCTAACTTATGCCTTTGGAATTTCGGCATTTGGACTTGTATGGACTGAGATATACCGATTACAGTTTTCTGTGTTTTGCAAACCTGTTTTGGTAATTCTGGTATAGTATTTGGCATTTTCGACCTAGTTAAGCTAGGAACTGGATTGAGTGACCTTCTACATTGTTGTAGCCCTGTTTCATAGCTTCGAAACGGTGGGTCTTACACCCCCAACTGATAATTGTAGTGAGAGTTGTGCCATTACCGCATTATGACATCAAAACTGTTTTTCTGGTTTTGAGCTTAACCTTCATTTCCGGACTTTTCCCTAGCTTGACTTGTCTTTGTACTACTTGGAACTTGCTGAATGGATATTAGATGAACTTATTTGTGTGACTTTGGGACTGGCTGGAGTAATAATGAAGCCATGATGGCTGGAAAAGTTAGCAAATGTAGGGGAAGTGCTGTCCGAACTTTGAAGGGACTTGTTTGCATTGGGTTTGTGATCTAAGGCTTGGAGTTGAGCAAGGCAATGATACATAATGGATGGTTTCTGAGCCGTGGAGGTGAGTGACCTCAAACTACTTCTAAAGTTATTTATGAACCGTTTCTTACATTATTTACTTTTGAACTGTTTCCAAAGTTACTTTTGAAATGTTTTCTTGCATATCATGTGTGCTGGCATTTGAGTGTGCCTTGTTTGCTATGTTTCTTGACTTCATGACTTGTATTTTGGTTGATAACGTGTTAAGCGCTTATAATGATTTCCAAAACGAGTTTTCGAGGCGAGTGTGTACTTTATCGCACTCGACCTAAATAGCTGTGCAATTTTCAAGGATTTAATTATTGAAATGCTAGTTGCGCATGATGTAAGCCTTTTGGGCTGAACTGGCCATTGCCCCTTGTTACCGGTCGTCTTGAGCCAGAAGCGGACTCGGTCAGGCGATTAGGAACTTGGGTGAACGTTTGGTATACTCGAGTATTACCTATGTAGGTTGGTGGAGCCTGGCCAAAAGCCAGGGACGGGGTGAATGACATGAAATGAATGACCAAATGAGCGAGGAAATGTCAGGAGAATGAATGTATCCTTTCATGAATGTTACTATCGCTTTCTATTGTAAATGTTTCTTGAATTATTGATTATTGATGGTTAATGTGTTGGCTTTGTTATGTAATTTCATGTTCGGAACCTTATTGAGATTTTAGCTCATTGAGCTTTGTGGAATTACCACGTGGTGTCATTTTATGCTTTTGTTTTACTCTCACTGTGCAAATGTTGACCTGTAACAAAATTACATTTTTTACCCCCGGTGACTTATTGAACTTTTAAACATTACAATGATTTCACTGGCTCACGAGAGCAAAAATACGTACATCTGATTTCTGAACCATGACATCAATGAAATGAATTTTTGTGAAAACTATTTGATTACTGATTTTACTGGTTACTCGCTGAGCTTCTAGCTCACCCCAAAAATGTTTTATATTTCCCCCCCCACAGGGCTCAAGGCGAAGAAAAGCTTGGGGTGCTTATTCACGTGACTGGATGGCTTATATCGTGTACAGTTTAAGTTTGGATCTATTTTATGTACGAGTTGGTCTTGTATAAATATTTGAAATTGATATGGATGTAAGTATACGTTCCACGATTGGAATCAGTTTCCGCTGCATTTGTAATATGTAATCATTGGAGAATTTGATGTAATATTTGAGGTTTATTCTTGTAATTCATTTGAGGACTGTAGTGAGCGACTGAGTCCCGGCGAGAGCTGGGCAGGCGGTCCGCCGAACCCTCTGGTTCGCCTTAGGGGGAGGTGGGGCCGTCACAGTATAACATGATCCATCACCTTAAACTTGATTTATAGTAGTAGATATGCATCTCTAAGTACTTGCATGTAAGTAGATGACTTGATATTGTTGGAAAAATGTGAAAGTGGGCTCTATGAACTCCCACTCTTGGGTTGTTGCTGATTTGATGATTGATAGTGGATATATTGTTGGTTTAGTGGTTAAAATGATGGATTAATGGTGTGTAATTGATAGAAACTTCATTGGGTGCAAGAAGCAAAAGTTTCCGATTTTACCCCTGCCTTGTTCGGCCATTTTGAGACCAATTTTAAATGATCTAATGGCTTGAATCTAATGTTTATATGACGTATTAGATGTGTGAAAAATTTCATTGGAAAATATTGAGGTTTGGTTGGGCAAATGAATTTTTTTTTTTTGTGAAACTAGCAAATCTGGAAACTGTTCCCGTAAGGCTCTGTCCAGCGGTAGCATTTTGACCATAACTCCGTCCTCGGGTGTCGAAATCAAGTGCCATCGGTGGCGTTTGAAACTAGACATTCCTGGCTTTAATTTGAGATAAAATGCAAGTTCTGATTCTTTGTGAGTGAGCCGAACCAAACATTTTAAGATGGCTGTCCTGTCTCTCGGATTTGCTGGAATGGTTTGTAGAGGCAGCAAGTTGAGGCTCAATTTCGAGCTGGTTGCTTGCCGAATTTCAGAACATTTCCTTCTGTGAACTTTTAGTCCTATGAATGTATTTTCCAACGCCATAAACCATGCTCTATTCCGAGTTAAATTGATTGATTTGTGACCAAAACAAGAGGACTGCCCTGTTTTGGAAAAACGTAGTATTTGGACTGATTTGGGCCAAAACTTGGGAATGATTTTATTAATTGCAGTTTTGATGCTAAACCATTACCAAAGGTATCATGGATGTATCTTAGACCTTTATTTCACCAATGAACCATGGTTGGATAGCTTTCTTGGTTAAACGATTTGAAATTTGGAAATGAAAGTCAAAAGGCAGATTGCCTTAGAATTTTTCCTGAACTTTGGTTGACTAATTAACTATCGTTCCGATGGTATTTTTCCCTGAAATTTGATAGAGCGGTACCTTTCATATAGGAGTAAAATACTGCCAATTTTGGTATCAATCCAAGTTCGTTTCGATACCTAATTAAATTTCTAATGTTGGAGGTTCAAATCTGGAAATTCTTCTCCAGTCTTGAATTTCCCAAACTTTGAGCTACCATATCTCGGTACTCGAAACTCCGATTCTTGATCCGCTTATTTTGTTATAAACCTCACTTGCAACTCTAATTGAGTGACAAATTTCAGAAGCTGGTTTGCAACGTGTGAATCGTGCCGGATTTTCAAAGTTGGCCGAAATCCAACTTAATTCTGCCTTGTACGCCGAGCCTGTACCTTCAAGCTCATTTTTGAGTACTTTCCAATTAAATTCATGGAAAGGTGTCTTCTAAGAACTTTTAGCACTTTCCAACAGGTTTCCAACGGTATAAAGTTTTCCAGTTTTGGGCTTATATCGAGAGAGATACGAATTTTCAAAGATTTAGGATAAAACTGAAATTTCTCAATTTCCAAGGCAAAGGAGTTTTTCCAAAACTCTTAATTCTCTTAGTATTATTCAAACGTTTTGCCCTCGATTTTCATGATAAAAACTCAAATAATATTGTACATAATAAAAGGCAAGCTGAACCTCGATTTACGAGTAATTGAGGTTCCTTTTGTGAAATAATCTTTAGATTGTATTAGAGTACAATCTTCCTTGATAAGTGGGTTAATTGTGTCGTTATCCGCTATTAATTGCCAGGCGCACAAGGAGACCTTCAAGAGGATCTCACCGTGGACACTTGAACTCCCAGAAAATAATTCTTATTGAATTGCTCGGTGAGTGTCAAGTGTGTGAATCTTTGATACTTGTTTATTTGTGGTAATTGTTGGAAGTTTTAAAAATAAGGGCGGGTGCGTACTTTATCGCACTCGTTCTAATTTCAAATGAATGATTGAAATGTATTGAATGAATGCAATGTATTGGATGAATGAATGAAATGAAATGCTATGTTATGAGTACATATGTCGTTGGAGTGAACCTCCTCGACTTTCAAATGAATGGGGGACGCCCAAACTCATAGGCCGACCTTGGACTCGAGCCGGCAATGGGCTTGGTCGGGGACTTGGGCGAGCCATGAGATATATACATAAGCTCGACCTAATGAGAGGCCTTGCTTGGCATACTCGTGGAGTATCGCCTTATAATAGACTTGTGGGCCCTTGAGGTGTACGGTGGACGGAGGGAAGTAAGTGGTGATCTACGGAAATGGAAATACCGACCCGGTTGACAGGAGGGTCAACGCGGGAAGGTATACGAATGACATCGGCAGAGCGAGTGGAACTTAGCTCCTGAGAGCTACTATATCCTTGAATTGTTTCTGATTACTTTTCCTGTTCGAATGATTGATTATTGAAAGGACATGGTTTAATTGTTAAATTTGGGATTGCTATTTGAACAAAGTGCTTGCATGTGTGTTCTTGGCCTCACGAGCGTTCAGCTCACCCTATAGATTTGTTTTCCTTAACAGGATTGGACTTGGAGAAATGTTGGAGAAACCCCTCTTGGCGTACTCTTGTTTTAGGGTTTCCGTTGCACTTTGGGGCTAGACTTGTGATTGATGTATATTTTGAATATTGATGTACTTCGAGATTTCGATGTAATGATTGGGCAGATGTTGAATATTGATAAGCTTGAATGCTTACTCACTGATTGTATTTATGGTATTTAATCGTAACGTCTAGTGTTGTATTAAGCTTGGACGGAAATTGCTTGAGTCCTGGCGAAAGCTGGGTAGGCGTCCCGCGGATACCCTTTGGTTCGCCTTAGGGAGAAGTGGGGGCGTCACAGTTGGTATCAGAGCTTAGGCTTTAGGTCTCTGTAGTGTATCCTAGGCTTAAACGTTTAGGATGCCGGACTGTGGAATTGGATTGAAAGTTAAGTGACTGCTTGTGAAAATGAAAATTAGAACCTAGGTTCGAATTAGTGGATGACAAGGAGTCTTGATATGGTGTGATACATGTGGGATAGTATGAAGTGATCAAATCTCGTTTATTTAGTGTATCTGGACCTACCTGAGCTTTTACTCTTAAGTGCAAACTATAGAAGGTAATGGTGATATTAAATTGTCTCGGGGGCACCTTCCAGTGGTCCACTATCGAGAGAGAGTGACCTAAGAGAGCATTGGAGAAATGGTCCAATTTGCTGGACTAGGACTTCATGTGAATTTCAAAGGACTTGCTCGAGCCCAAATAGTGGGGTGTTAATAGTGGTCGATCATTGGAAGTGGCTATCCGAGGAAACTAGAGTGATTCGAAGGGATGATCGAGAACTGAGGACAATTGTGGATGCCTAGACTACTAGAATTCCTGAAATGGAAATTGAAATACTTAAGGAGCGAGGGAGACAAAGGCTCCTAGTGAGAAGATTCAAAAGCTAAGAACCGACTTGTTAGGTTAGTGCCCGAAATTAAAGACAGGATGGATGAGTCGGTGGCTGGGTGTGTTACCTTGGTTGAATGAGTGGAGGATGACAAGATATTCGATAAGGGACATGAGATCTAAAACTCCTAGTGCTGGAAATGAAATTGATCCTATGGAGGTAGTGAGGACTTTTGGGTTTTGCCAATCACTAATTTAGTGATTTAAACTATTTTAATAGGTTTTGCCAAAGATAGTCAGGGTAACGCTCGCTTAAAGGCCGTTATATTTTGTGTCTTGTTGCAATATGTTTCCTACCTTTTGAGGCAATTAAACATTTCTCATGACATGTTTGACCTTACTGCTTTATGATTTCAAATCCATGATTGGGGATATACTATTTGCGATTATCTCAGCGTCTTCCCTTTTATTCTCATATTTGTTTAGCGTGATCCAAGTCTCACTTTTCAAACTTCGTTTAGGTGCATTCATTTTATGCCATGTTTATATGATTGTTACAGTTATGAGTGGCCAAATAAGTAAAAAGGGGACCGAGGGCGAAGGGTTATGCCATCCCAAGCTCCAGGGGGATAATTAGGGAACGATTGCCGGATTGAACCGAAACCCTAGAAATGAAGGAAAACACCTACATAGCTCCCACCATTGACCATACGACTGATACCCTAGAACGGTTGGTTGAGTACCAAAACTCTAGACCAATAAACCAACCTAAGAACCAGGAGAGGTGTGAAAATGAAATAATTCTTGAAGGTCGTCTATCTAGGTTTCACGGGGGACCTAACCTTGAAACAATAAGATTGATTAGAAAGGATACAATAAGGCACTAATGGGACTACAAGATTTTGATCTCTTTTCAAACAACTTCATATACAAGTATCGAAGATTGGAGTAAGACTTGAAAACTTTATATCAAGGAATAGAGTCCCCATATCTGGTTGTAATTGAAATTAATGGTAGTGATTTTATGGAGACTTTAGAACTCATCCATGTTTGGCAGAGAATAGCTAAGATTTATATTTCGGGGTGACCTATAAACAAAAGAATGAAAGAGTAATCTGGCTCGAACTTCCATTATGCATAGCTACTCTTTTGATCCTTTGATTTGCTTGGTAGGTTAGCCTTTGACTTAAGCCAACTAGTAAAATGACAACTTTGGAAGAAATGCGTAAGCAATTGGACCTTTTTCAAAATGAGGTAGAATTTCAAAAGAAATTGGCTGACTACCGGGAAGGACGGTGGAAACAAGAATATGCAGAGAAAATTGAATTATTACGCTAGAATGTAGAATTAGAGAATAAATGCAAAGAAAATTCTCGAACTGGCCAAGTCGCCACTTCTCATGCAAATTGTGGATACTGCGGCAAGGTTAACCACGTTGAGGCCGAGTGTTGAATGAAGCAAGGAAAGTGTCTGTGGTGCGGTAGTACCAAGCATAAGATTTCGGATTGCCTTAGAGCTTTTAAAAAGAGAAAGTACTCAATAGCCAACTAGGTCCACCGCAGAGCGATCAAGTGTCAGATGGGAGTAATTAGTACTAATGGCTATGAACGGGGTCCTAGTAGTGAAGGTTTCACAAATTGAGATGGTTTGACTTCACTCGAGAAATAGAGGTTGTAGTTTTACCCTAAACTGGGCTAGCACCCTTGGGGGTTGTGATCTTTTGAAAAGAGAAAAGTCTTTTGTTGTTTTGTATCCTGGCAACTTGACATGTTTTGCTACAATCCTGTCGTTTCTCCTTTTCCTTTTGAGAGGATTTGATAAACCTCTTCCAACTGGATGTAATTATTATGATTCTTATGACTCATGAAAATTTACTTTGCTTTTAATTGTTTTTATGACTTACACGTATGTTTAAATCCTGCCCCACATCCTTAGGATTATTATAAGACACGAATGGTATTGGATGTGATCGAGATTTTGCTTGAGAATATAGACCACCTGAGGTCTTGATAGTGACTAGAGATGGGACCGAAGTGAGGACTTAGCATTGAAATGGGATTCAATATTTGAAATGCCAATTTGAGATATTAAAATCTGTGGATTTGAGCTAGTGAAAGGAAATCATTAATGGATTCAATGTGCCTAACGATTAAGGACTAGATATCGTATTTGGAATGAAGGCTAGAAGCTATGTATTTATAGATTATGGAGTTTGGAGCGATGTGACCATTAAGAACAACTACCTTTTTGTCTTATATGGATAAGAATTCGATAATTTGTAAGGAGTTGTGATCCTATCTAAATTGGATTTAAAGTGGAGATATTACCCCTTTGGGAACCCTAGGAACTAATGTGGTTAATACCGCTTTCAAATGAAGACATGGACACTCTAAAATTTTCGATACACCCTTCGAGTTGACAGATGCACTAGAAGCATTTATGGACCCAAGGTATTGGAGTTAAACCGTATTTTGACAAATCGGTGGAGGCATTTATTGATGATATAACGATATACTCTAGTGTTTGAGAAGGTCATGAAAGACACTTGATGGTAGTTTTACGAATCTCGAGAGAATGCCAACTTTTGTTAAGTTCAATAACTGTGAGTTCGATTGGAAGAAATAGCCTTTCTAGGTTATATAGTATCTAAAGAAGGAATTATTATTGACTCAACTAAAATGAAAGATTGTATAAGAGGAAACGACCAGAAAAGCATATTTAAGTTTGGAATTCTCGGAATTAGCCGAATACTTCCTTTGGTTATCAAGAACTTTTGTAAGAGTGCAAGACTTGGCAAACCATTTGAGGTTCTATATGTAAGGGAAAATCTTGAGATGAAGAATGTTAATCGGTGTACATGTGTAGGAGGTAATTTTGTGATTTACACAGATGATTCAAAGGATGGTTTAGAATGTATATTAATAAAACATGATAAGGTGATTGTATATGCCTCTAGGAAGTTAAAATATTACGAGAGGAAGTAGCCAACTCCTGATTGGGAGTAAATAACTACAATATTTGCCTTAAAGAAGTGAAGATATTGCCTATATGAGGTAGACATGAGGCCGATTAAGTTGCCCTATGACTTGAAAGTTAAAATTCCTATTGAAGAAAAAAAAAATCAAGGTTTGATTGCTAGTCGAATGAATGGAAATCGTCAAGAGTAAGTTCGAAAAACGTAAGTTGGTGATCGATCAGATAGACTTAACCATGAAGGGAATGATACTTTCTTAGGTGTGAATTTCGAGGACGAAATTCTGTAAGGAGGGGAGGATGTGAGGACCCGAAAAAAATTTCTTATTTTTATCGAATATTAATGGTTTATTTAAGTATTTATCCACCTGTTTTTCCCAAATAATTTATTACGACCATTTTAAATCCATTCGTATGGAATAATGTCTTCATTATGCTTTTAAAACGTCCCGTTAACAACTTCAATTTTCGGAGGATTGTTTAAGTGAGAAATAATGAACACGAGTGTTTCAAGGTGATATTGTATTCGAGAGTATGATTATCCTGGGGAAATTAAGCACGGACAATAGCAGATTAAGAAAAGTTAATCGAGAATTAAAGGTGAATAAGTTCTAAGTGAGCATATACTACTCACGCGTGGATAGTTTTCCAAAAGACGCATGGATATAAATTTATTGGAGATTTGAGGAGTTAATACTCGACTCATGTGAGGGCTCGTAAAACTCCTATTAAAACCCTAATTTGAGCTTATTTAATTATTTACTTGTTCATTTATTTCGAGTATTATTTTCTAGACCTATTGAACCTAATTACGTGGAAATATAGCTTCGTTATATTTTTAAAGTGACTTGTTTCAAGAATTAATTTCCGGGAGCGCGTTTAGTGAGAACAGTGAATAGTGCTTGGAGATTTTATCCGCGTAGGAGCACAATAAGCTTGGAATATTGGAGACTCGTACTATGGTCCTAAAATAGGTAATCTTATGAATAAATACTTAAGTGATAGTCAGTAGTGCAGTCGTTATAAGAATTTCTCGGAAGTTTCGCGTTATAGCATTAAAATTGACGGTACGCGTTTTCACACGCGCGACTTTATTTGAGGGACTTTAGACCCTTATTTCGGGACAATTAAGAGTGAATAATACTTACATGAATATAAATGCATTGGAGGTTTAGTGCACTAGTGAACCAAACGCGTGAGAAAATCGAGCCCTAATCGCGCCAAACGCACCCTAATGTGAGTTGACTAATGGGTGATTTGAGGCCACAAGTTAATGTCTTCTCTTGGAAGCTTAGAAATCTGATCACACTCTCTCTCCTCTACCCAAGACTGCCGACCAGCTCTCCCTCCCTCTCTAACTCCATTGTTCCAAAAATTTCTTACTCAAACCACCACCAAAACATCTCCAAATTCAACCAAACTTGCACCATACTTAGCTTAACACTAGGAGATCTTTTTGAGCTGCAAAAGGGTGCTGGAAATCACGGTTTCTTGGAGCATTTTGAGGGCCAAAAATTCTGATCTAGTACACTAAGAAGGTATAACATGATCCATCACCTTAAACTTGATTTATAGTAGTAGATATGCATCTCTAAGTACTTGCATGTAAGTAGATGACTTGATATTGTTGGAAAAATGTGAAAGTGGGCTCTATGAACTCCCACTCTTGGGTTGTTGCTGATTTGATGATTGATAGTGGATATATTGTTGGTTTAGTGGTTAAAATGATGGATTAATGGTGTGTAATTGATAGAAACTTCATTGGGTGCAAGAAGCAAAAGTTTCCGATTTTACCCCTGCCTTGTTCGGCCATTTTGAGACCAATTTTAAATGATCTAATGGCTTGAATCTAATGTTTATATGACGTATTAGATGTGTGAAAAATTTCATTGGAAAATATTGAGGTTTGGTTGGGCAAATGAATTTTTTTTTTGTGAAACTAGCAAATCTGGAAACTGTTCCCGTAAGGCTCTGTCCAGCGGTAGCATTTTGACCATAACTCCGTCCTCGGGTGTCGAAATCAAGTGCCATCGGTGGCGTTTGAAACTAGACATTCCTGGCTTTAATTTGAGATAAAATACAAGTTCTGATTCTTTGTGAGTGAGCTGAACCAAACATTTTAAGATGGCTGTCCTGTCTCTCGGATTTGCTGGAATGGTTTGTAGAGGCAGCAAGTTGAGGCTCAATTTCGAGCTGGTTGCTTGCCGAATTTCAGAACATTTCCTTCTGTGAACTTTTAGTCCTATGAATGTATTTTCCAACGCCATAAACTATGCTCTATTCGGAGTTAAATTGATTGATTTGTGACCAAAACAAGAGGACTGCCCTGTTTTGGAAAAACGTAGTATTTGGACTGATTTGGGCCAAAACTTGGGAATGATTTTATTAATTGCAGTTTTGATGCTAAACCATTACCAAAGGTATCATGGATGTATCTTAGACCTTTATTTCACCAATGAACCATGGTTGGATAGCTTTCTTGGTTAAACGATTTGAAATTTGGAAATGAAAGTCAAAAGGCAGATTGCCTTAGAATTTTTCCTGAACTTTGGTTGACTAATTAACTATCGTTCCGAAGGTATTTTTCCCTGAAATTTGATAGAGCGGTACCTTTCATACAGGAGTAAAATACTGCCAATTTTGGTATCAATCCAAGTTCGTTTCGATACCTAATTAAATTTCTAGTGTTGGAGGTTCAAATCTGGAAATTCTTCTCCAGTCTTGAATTTCCCCAACTTTGAGCTACCGTATCTCGGTACTCGAAACTCCGATTCTTGATCCGCTTGTTTTGTTATAAACCTCACTTGCAACTCTAATTGAGTGACAAATTTCAGAAGTTGGTTTGCAACGTGTGCAGCGTGCCGGATTTTCAAAGTTGGCCGAAATCCAACTTAATTCTGCCTTGTACGCCGAGCCTGTACCTTCAAGCTCATTTTTGAGTACTTTCCACTTAGATTCATGGAAAGGTGTCTTCTAAGAACTTTTAGCACTTTCCAAAAGGTTTCCAACGGTATAAAGTTTTCCAGTTTTGGGCTTATATCGAGAGAGATACGAATTTTCAAAGATTTAGGATAAAACTGAATTTTCTCAATTTCCAAGGCAAAGGAGTTTTTCCAAAACTCTTAATTCTCTTAGTATTATTCAAACGTTTTGCCCTCGATTTTCATGATAAAAACTCAAATAATATTGTACATAATAAAAGGCAAGCTGAACCTCAATTTACGAGTAATTGAGGTTCCTTTTGTGAAATAATCTTTAGATTGTACTAGAGTACAATCTTCCTTGATAAGTGGGTTAATTGTGTCGTTATCCGCTATTAATTGCCAGGCGCACAAGGAGACCTTCAAGAGGATCTCACCGTGGACACTTGAACTCCCAGAAAATAATTCTTATTGAATTGCTCGGTGAGTGTCAAGTGTGTGAATCTTTGATACTTGCTTATTTGTGGTAATTGTTGGAAGTTTTAAAAATAAGGGCGGGTGCGTACTTTATCGCACTCGTTCTAATTTCAAATGAATGATTGAAATGTATTGAATAAATGCAATGTATTGGATGAATGAATGAAATGAAATGCTATGTTATGAGTACATATGTCGTTGGAGTGAACCTCCTCGACTTTCAAATGAATGGGGGACGCCCAAACTCATAGGCCGACCTTGGACTCGAGCCGGCAATGGGCTTGGTCGGGGACTTGGGCGAGCCATGAGATATATACATAAGCTCGACCTAATGAGAGGCCTTGCTTGGCATACTCGTGGAGTATCGCCTTATAATAGACTTGTGGGCCCTTGAGGTGTACGGTGGACGGAGGGAAGTAAGTGGTGATCTACGGAAATGGAAATACCGACCCGGTTGACAGGAGGGTCAACGCGGGAAGGTATACGAATGACATCGGCAGAGCGAGTGGAACTTAGCTCCTGAGAGCTACTATATCCTTGAATTGTTTCTGATTACTTTTCCTGTTCGAATGATTGATTATTGAAAGGACATGGTTTAATTGTTAAATTTGGGATTGCTATTTGAACAAAGTGCTTGCATGTGTGTTCTTGGCCTCACGAGCGTTCAGCTCACCCTATAGATTTGTTTTCCTTAACAGGATTGGACTTGGAGAAATGTTGGAGAAACCCCTCTTGGCGTACTCTTGTTTTAGGGTTTCCGTTGCACTTTGGGGCTAGACTTGTGATTGATGTATATTTTGAATATTGATGTACTTCGAGATTTCGATGTAATGATTGGGCAGATGTTGAATATTGATAAGCTTGAATGCTTACGCACTGATTGTATTTATGGTATTTAATCGTAACGTCTAGTGTTGTATTAAGCTTGGACGGAAATTGCTTGAGTCTTGGCGAGAGCTGGGCAGGCGTCCCGCGGATACCCTTTGGTTCGCCTTAGGGAGAAGTGGGGCCGTCACACTGGACGTATGAAGGAATTGAGAACCTTTGTATATTCGATCTCTATACTCCTTTCTGTATACTCTCTTTTGGGATGGCAATGTATATAAGTTCCGCTTTAAGTTGGATCGCTGCCCTATTTATTCTTGTGATTTATTCCGATTTTAATTGAGGACTGTTGTGAATGACTGAGTCCCGGAGAGAGCTGGGCAGGCGACCCGCCGAACCCTGGGGTACGCCCTAGGGGGAGGTGGGGCCGTCACATCGAACCCTGTTAAAGAAAATAAAATCGTGGAATGAGCTACACAACTCAGTGAGGTTCCAAGACACTCTAGCAGTTCTAATAAATTAAGTAATTGAGCATACTGCATGTATGGTTTAAGGTTGCACATTGGCATATTAACATGAGACAATAATCATTGTACAAGTAATTTGAGCATATCACAGGTATGGCACATTTGCATAAAATGGTTATCATTATGTAAAATAACCACACATTGAAGGATACGGTGTTTCATTGGAACCATTTCGGTCAACTGCACCTTATAACTTCTGGTCCCCACGGTACTGTCTGGCCATCACCTTATCTCTCCAGTGGTAATACTTGAGTATACCGAAACGGTGACCCAGAGTTCCAACCTACCCGACCGAGCACAGTCCTGGCTCGAGTAGGTCAGTAACCAAGGGCAGGGCCCAAGTTCAGCTTAGAGCTTAGAACATGCACAAGTAATTAAATAACTTGACGAACGGTAAAAATTTATTCTTTTGGTAGGTCGAGTGAGATAAAGTACACACTCACCTTAAAATGGTGGATAATTTCATATGAGCAACTACTAGCAACAATTAACACATAAACACGTAAGCAATATTTGGTAATTTCATGTGAACGTGTAATTTACGGTAATCAAGTAATCAAGTAAATAGGAAAACGGTAAGTAATTATGGTAAATGGTTAACGGTTGACGGTTGACGGTTAACAGTAGTAATTATGGTTAATTGGTAGACATTAGTCATTTTAATAGGCCGCCATTGGCCGTTTCTCACTTTTACCACTTAAGAGTCGAGGAGATTCATTCCAACCGACTTATGCAGCCATAGCATAATTAATCATTTAAACACATCACATAAATACGCAATTCAAGTATTTCATGTCGAGTAATTCAAGTATGCATTACTTAAATATGCATGAGTGTGGTAAATACTTAACATGTAGCCCTTAACACTTAATGATCATGGAATAAGTATGTCATAGACTTATTCAAATTACGTACTCCTATAGGGAACACTTACCTATTGCAACAAAAGAGTAAGTGCGTATACAATCCTTCAGGTGTTCCCCTCGAGATCCTCTTGAAGGTCTCCTTGAGCGACTGAACAAACAATAGTTGTCTATTATACAGTATCGCTTAAAATCCCTTACTTATCGAGAAGGTTGTACTAGTGTTCATCCGAAGGAGAATTCATGAATTGAGCCTTAATTATTCATAATCGAGGCGCGAAAGTGGGTTTAAAAAAAAGCACAAGAGAAATCTGATTTTTGCCTGTGAAAACAAGTGTAAAATGGTCTAGCAATATCGGAGGAAAATGGAGAGTTTGAAACTCTCGATTTCCTTTAAGTTCGGAAATTTCAGATTCGGCAAGCAAATTTTGAAAAATCAGATCTCACTTTCTATGAGTCCAAAATTGGAAAACTTGGTACCGTTGGAAACTAATTCCAAAGTACTAAAAGTTTGTAGAAGACACTTTCCCATGATTCCCAACGGAAGGCATTCAAAATTTGTCTAAAAGTTGCTGTTTTGGCTTGCGAGACAGTTTCGGGGTTGGTTTTCGGCAAAGTTTGGAAATTCAGCAAAATTCACTCAATCTGAAATAGCCTTTGAAATTTGGAACTCTATTAGAGTTGTAATCCATGTTTAAAATAAAACAAGCAGAATGAGAATTGAAGTTTCGAGCACCAAGATATGGTAGCTCAAAGTTACCCAAATTTCCTTGTTAAACAAGGGTTTTTCCAAAATCAAGTCACAAACTTTGGAAGTTTAGTTGAGAAATGAAATGGCCTTGAAATAACACCAAAATTAGCAGTATAATACTACCATATAAGGGTTGTTCCTCTACCAAATATCATGGTGAAATAAGCACAGAAAGTGGGTTAACAAAACCGTCGAAATCACAAGAAATTCTAAGGCTAAGCTGCCTTTGAACTTCCATTTTGCTGTTTCCAAACAGTTCGTCAAGGAACATCTCCAACATGGTTTATTCCAGTAGGAAATGTCCAAAATATGTTCAAGGTACATTCAATAGATGATTTACAATAAGAAGCTTTGGATAACAAGTCCAAAACCGTAGTTAGTTTCAAATCTGTCCAAAACACTGTTTTCGTTCACAAAGTCAGTTTTGAATTTTGATCATAAATCACTCAATTCAACTCAGAATTGAGCGTGGTTGGTGGCATTAGAAAATATACTTATAAGGCTATATGTTCTCAGAAGAAACCATTGTCAAAATCTGTCAATAAACAGCTCATTCATGAGCATCCATTTCCAACTCATGTGCTGCCTTCCAGGAAGCAATGAAACAGGGCAGTGGATTTCAAACGAATGGTTTGGCTCACTCAAATGGAACCAGAATGCGTATTTTATACTATTAGAAAGGTGGGAATGTCTAGTTTCCAGTGCCACAATTGGCACTCGATGCTGACATCGGAGTAAAAGGATATAGTCGGAACAAATACACTGCCTGGGTGAATACGGGATAAATTTCCAGATTGCTAAGCTTTCGTAAATCCAACATTTGGGGTAACCAAATCAAGTTATTTTTCAATGAAACTTTTTACACAACCAATATAACATGTAAACAACATAATAAAGCCATTAGAACCTCAAAAATTTGCACAAAAGTGGTCGGACAAGGTAGGGGTAAAATGGTCACTTTTGCTCCAAGCACCTCCTTTGATTTTCTACCAACAATACCATATTAATCCACTAATATAAGCACTAAACCACCATTCATTTCATCATAAATCATCAAATCAGTCTTTCCATCAAAATTGGGAGTTCATAGAGCCCACTCAACCATTTTTCCAACATAAACAAGTTACTCACATGCATACATGAGTTTAGATGTGCAATAGAACTGCCATAACTTAAGATTATCAAGGTTGATCGTCCATTACCTCCCTTGATGAACTAGACAGAAATTTTGGCTCCTTAGATGCTCAAGAAAACCACGGATAGCAGCCCTCTTTCCTAGCTTGATGTGTTCTCCCAGTGATTAGCTAAGTACGGTTGAAATTTGAGGTGAATTGGAGGGAGATTTGGTGAAGGAAATGAAGAAATTTTGAAGAACTCTTGAGTTGTTTTTCTCTCTTTGTTATCTGGCTAGATGCGGGAGCAAGAGAGAGAAATTGTGGTCTGAAATGAGGTTTCCAAAGGAAGCTTAATGACTAAGGATTGGGTGCACAAAAGTCAACCGCAAAAAGTGCGCGCACGCGCGCGTTTTGTGCTTGATTCCTCTTAAGTTTGTTGCACTAGTGCACTAAACCTCTAATGCCCTTATATTCATATAAATATTATTCACTCTTACTTGCCCCAAAATAAGGGTCTAAAGTCCCTCAATTAAATCGCACGCCTAAAAACGCGTACTTCCAATTTGTGCGCGATAAAACGAAATCTCTAAGAAATTCTTATAACGATAGTATTCTCAACTAATAATTGAGCACTTAAACATAAAAACACCTATTTTGAGACTAATGTACAAGTCTCCAATTTTCCAAGCCTATTGTATGTGACGGCCCCACCTCCCCCTAAGGCGAACCAAAGGGTTCGGCGGACCGCCTGCCCAATTCTCGCCAGGACTCAATCGTTTCCTTCAGTCCTCAATTGAAATCGGAATAAAACCACAGGAATAAATACGGAAACGATCCAAAACTTAAAGCGAAACTTATATACATTGCTATCTCAAAAGGGAGTACAAACATCTAATTTACCCCCTGATTATTCATTAAGCATATAGCTTACCCCTTTCCATTTGTTTTCCTTAGCAGGGGGCCGACGTGGAGATCGCTCGAGAAGGTGTTTAGCGTTTTTGATTATAGATGAGTTGAATTTGTACTTGTTATAAGTTGACTAGTAAGATGTATATAATTGTCGTGGTGGTTGTAGCTATCAGCTTTTCTAGGGTTTACTTTCTGGTACTCGTGATATGTAAATCTTGGAGAATTGGATGTAATATTTGAGATTTATCTTGTAATTCGTTTGAGGATTGTAGTGAGTGAGTGAGTCCCGACGAGAGTTGGGCAGGCGGTCCGCCGAACCCTTTGGTTCGCCTTAAGGGGAGGTGGGGCTGTCACATGAGAACAATGCTGAAATTTTGCAGTTGATAGTACTCTGAATCTAGTTTCAAATGCAATAAACGAAACTCAATTCTGAGTTTTCTACATCAAGAGATAATAGATTTTCTAAAACTGCCCAGGGTTCCCTGCGGACAAATTTCAGCGGCACTTCCTTTGTGTTTACTAATTTTTTTTCTTGCCAATTCAAGACTTCATTCTTCCCACAAAACAGCTTCAACTCAAGCATATACATACTAAGCCAACAACTCACTAAATCAAGCATATAACCGTCACCTACTCAAGTTAGAAATTGAAATTCCTAATCACAAGCTGAAATTTTCTTTAGGCAAGTCAAATTAGCATATAAAAGTTAGATATTTCACATAGGAAAGCTACCAAACCATGGCCAGCACTTAGACATTATGTGTGGGCAGAAAATTACCATAAAAACTAAAAATTTCACATCACAACTTCAAACCAAGAAATTTTCACATAAAACTACCAAAATTGAAACCCTAAACCACTAGTTTGCATATATTGGAAGTAGAGGAAAGTTTATTGCCAGGGTTACCTTGTACCTTTAAGAAAAATGGAAGCTTAATACTTTTCCTCCAAAATCTCTCCACTCATGCCACTGCCAAAATCTATCTAGAGGGAAAATCATAATAGTGCAATGGCTAAAACATCATGTTAAATAAAATCAATGAAGATATCAAAGGTGAGAAAAGACACAAAATTTAATCTTGATTAAAAGAAGAGTTAAAACTTGGTTAATATTCTTGCTAGCTCTTAAACCCATACACTGTCCATTGAATAATTTCTTCCTCTCGAATGACAAACGAAAAATTTTCACTTAACTTAAAGACTAAAATATAGGGATAGACTCATGGACAAGGATCCAATACTGCCCAACCACTAATATTTAATAGCACTTATTAAAATAGCAGGTACCAAGTCCACTGTTCCTAACGGGAATACGGCTTACTACATAAAATTTCATTACACACAGTCCAATGATCACAACTATTTCAGACAAGATCTCACTAATGGCTAACTTGACAAGGGATTCAAATGCACTAATTCAAACTTATTGCGTACCTCTTCTGCAATCTTTTCATATTTCTTTTTCCATTCTATGTTCTGGTGCAGTAGTTCAATTTTCTACAAGTATTCTTGTTCCCTTCGTCCTTCCTAGTTTTTAGTTAATCTCTTTTGGAACTCTACTTCCTTTCGAATAATCTCTATTTTCTTATGCAGATCAGTCACATTTGTCACCTTGCCGGCTCACTTAACTTAATGATAGGTTGCCAGGCAACTCTAATTACGATTGGCTTCATGGAAGCTTTAGTCATATAATGTTTAAGTTCATTCATTTCCAATCCAACCACGAGGAATTAAACCTAGCTACTCTCAAATGAGATAGACGAGAAAGTAGAACACAAGTGGGACAATACTTCAAAATACTATGTCACTTATTCCTATTCTAGAGTATTAGCACAAGGATTACCCATTGCCACTTACATACATAACGAATCCCTAATAGCGTACTTTGTATGCCGAAAGTTCCACATCCTATCTCAAGCTCTTGCATGCAGATATAGAACCCAATTCTTTTCTCAAATCCCCATGCATAATTCCAAAACTCACGATCTCGCCATGATAATAATCGAGTCAAGTCTGTGATGCCCCCACTTCTCCCTAAGGCGAACCAAAGGGTATCCGCGGAACGCCTGCCCAGCTCTCGCCAGGACTCACTACAATCCACAATTCAAAAGCTCGGAATATTTCAATAATACTTCAAATAACTTCAATACATAATAAAAGCACTCCATAATATCTCACACCTACAATTAATCATCTCTCAAACTTAATGCAACCCAAAAGAATATTTACTACAGCCATCCACTATAATACAACTTAAAATCTTCAAAAGAAAGCAATTTAGTACTATTCACGAGCGCTCTTGGTCTCGAACCCTGTTAAAGAAAACAAAATCGTGGAATGAGCTACACAGCCTAGTGAGGTTCCAAGACACACTAGCAGTTCTAATAAATCAAATAATCGAGCATACCACATCTATGGTTCAGGGTTGCACGTTGGCACATGAACACGAGATAGTTATCATGGTACGAGTAATTTATGCATATCACAGGTATGGCTCAGAATTGCACATTAGCACATTTATATGAAATAGTTATCATTATGCAGAATAAGCACACATTTGAAGGATACAGTGTTCCATTAGAACTATTTCGGTCATCTGCACCTTATGACTTCCGGTCCCCACGGCACTGTTTGGCCATCACCTTATCCCTCCAGTGGTAATACTAGAGTATACCGAAACGGTGGCCCAGGGTTCCAACCTACCCGACTGAGCCCAGTCCTGGCTCGAGTAGGTCAGTAACCAAGGGTAGGGCTCAAGTTCAGCTTAGAACTTACAACACGCACAAGTAATCAAATAGTTTGACGAACGGTAAAAATTTATTCTTTTGGTAGGTCGAGTGAGATAAAGTACACACTCACCTTAAAATGGTGGACAATTTCATATGAGCAATTTCTAGCAACTTTTAACACATAAACCCGTAAGCAATATTTGATAATTTCATGTGAATATGTAATTTACGGTAATCAAGTACTCAAGTACCAGGTAATCAAGTAGATAGAAAACAGTAAGTAATTACGGTAAACGGATAACGGTTGACGGTTAACGATTAACGGTTGACGGTTGACGGTTAATGGTTGACAGTAGTAATCACGGTTAATTGGTAGACATTAGTCATTTTAATAGGCCGCTGTTGGCCGTATCACACTTTTACCATTTAAGAGTCGAGGAGGTTCACTCCAACCGACTTATGCAGCTATTGCATAATTAATCATTTAAACACTTCAAGTAAATATACAATTCAAGTATTTCATGTCGAGTAATTCAAGTAGTCACGTAAACATGCTCTTCAAGTATTTCATGTCGAGTAATTCAAGTAGTCATGTAAATAGGCTCTTCAAGCATTTCATGTCGAATAATTCAAGTAGTCATGTAAATATGCTCTTCAAGCATTTCATGTCGAGTAATTCAAGTATCCCTACTTAAATATGCATGAGTGTGGTAAATACTTAACATGTAGCACTTAACACTTGACAATTATGGAATAATCATGTCATAGACTTATTCAAATTACGTACTCCTTTATGGAACACTCACCTAGTCAATACAAGAGAGTAAAGCACAATCGAGTGTCTAGGCGTCTCCTGTGAGATCCTCTTGAAGGTCTCCTTGAGTGCCTGAGCAAATAATAACTAACTATCACACACTATCACTTAAAAACTCCTAATTAACAAGGGAGATTATACACTAGTACAACCTAAGAAAATATCACGAGAATGAGTCATACTTTTCTTGTAAATCGAGGCTCAAGAGTGGGGGTTTTCAAACACAAGAGAAATCTAATTTTCGCCTTTGAAGTCAAGTGTAAAATAGTCTAGCAATATCGGAGGAAAATGGAGAGTTCGAAACCCTCAGTTTCCTTTAAGTTTGGAAATTTCAGATTCGGCAAGCAAAGTTTAAAAAATCAGATCTCACTCTCTATGAGTCCAAAATTGGAAACATTGGTGCCATTGGAAACTATTTCCAAAGTACTAAAAGTTCCTAGAAAACACTTTTCCTTGATTCCAAATGGAAGACATTCAAAATTTAGCTCAAAGTGGATGTTCTAGAATATCAAGGCAGATTTGGGTTGTTTTTCGGCAAAGTTTATAAATTTGGCAAAATTCACTCACTATGAAATAGCCTCTCAAATTTGAAACTCAATTAGATTTAAAATCAAAGTTTTAAAAAAAATAAGCGAAACAAGAATTGGAGTTTTGAGCGCCAAGATGTAGTAGCTCAAATTTGGTGAAAATGTGAAACTGTTAAGAAATTTCCAGGTTTAATTCACAAACTTTGGGACTGAACATCTAAACGGATTCAGAATGGCACCAAATTTGGTATAATCACACTACCATATAAGGGCTATTTCTCTACCTATTTTCATAGAAAACTACTTACAGGAAGTTGGTCAACCAAATCACTAAAATTTCAAGGATTTCAAGGCAAATCTGCCTTGTACTTCAATTTTCCTTTTCTAAAACATTTGGCCAATGAAAACATCTCAAATATGGTTCATTTGTGTAGACAAAATCTAGGAAATATCGAAAATACATTTGGTAGGTGATTAACACCAAGAATTCCAAAACAACAAGTCCCAATCAGGATTTAGGCATTTACTAGTCAAAAGAAGGGTTTTACTCACTGCATCAGTTTCGCAATATGGCCACAACACACTCAATTCAACTTGGAATTGAGCATGGTTGGTGGCGTTGAAAAACACATTCATAAAGCTTTTGTCAGAAGAAAACCATTTTAAAAATCCATCCAAAACTAGCTCACATTTGACCATAAATTTGTAATTCATGTTCTGCCCTGTAGTGAACCAACGAGACAGGACAGCAAACTTCAAACGAATGGTTTGGCTCACACAAGTGGAACCAGGATGTGTATTTTATACCAATAGAAATTTGGTAATGTCTAGTTTCCAGTGCCGCAAACGGCACTCGATTTTGACATTGGAGTAAAATGTTATAGCCGAAACAACAGGACTGCCTGGGCAATCAGCGAAAATTTCCCAGTTCTGCCATACTTTGGAAATCAACACATTTGACCAACCAAATCATGTTATTTTTCAACGAAACTCTCCACACTATCCATATAACATGTATACATCATAAAAAAGGCATTAGAACCTCAAAATCTTGCACCAAAGTGCACGAACAGGGCAGGGGTAAAATGGTCACTTTTGCTCATTGCACCATCCTTGAGTTTCTATCAACAATCCAATATTATTCCACTAACATAAAGGACTAAACCAACATTATTAGCATCATCATTCACCAAATCAGTTCATTCAACCAAAGTGGGAGTTCATAGAGCCCACACAACAATTTTTCCAACATAAACAAGCTACCCATAAGCATGCATAAGCCTAGATGTGCAATACTACTTCCATAAAGTAAGATTTGAAGGGTTGATCGTCCTTTACCTCTCTTGATGAACTAGGGCAGAATTTTTGGTACAAAGAATGCCCAAGAAAACCGTGGAGAGCAGCCCTCTTTCTTAGCTTGATGTAATCTCCAAGTGATTAGCTAAGAGTGGTTGAAATTTGAAGTGAAATGGAGAAGATTTGGTGAAGGAATTAGGATGGAATTGGAGTTGTTTTTCTCCTTTTTTGGTTTGGCTGTTGGGAGTGAGGAGAGAGAGGGAAAATCTGATGGAGCTTGCTTCTTGAAGGTAGCTTAATGGTTAAGTATTGGGTGCACAAAGTCAACCGCAAATAGTGCGCGTATGCACGGGTTTCGTGCTCGATTCCTCTTAAGTTTGTTGCACTAATGCACTAAACCTCTAATGCACTTACATTCATATCATTATTATTCACTCTTAGTAGTCCCAAAATAAAAGTCTAAGGCCCTTCAATTAATCGCGTGTAAAAATCGTACTTCTAATTTGTTCGCGATAAATTGAAATTTTCAAAAAATTCTTATAACGATAGTATCACTAACTAATACCTGAGTGCTTATACATAAAAATATCTATTTTTAAGACTGATGTATAAGTTTCCAATTTTCCAAACTCACTGTATCCCCAAATCGATCACTGTCTCGAAAACGCGTATTCACTATTTTCACTGAACGAGCTTCCAAAATTAATTTTCATAACAAGTCATTTTAAAAAAACATGTAAGTCATAGTTCCATGTAATTGGGTCTAAAAAGGTTAGAAAATAATATTCAGGACAAACAGGCAATTAAATATTTAAATAAGCTCGTAATAGGAGTTTAAAATAAATACATTTTTACGAGTCCTCACGACTTTTCTTAATCTACTATTGATCATTCTTACTTTTTTTTTCAAAATTAATACATTCTCAATTCAAATATAGTTTTGAAAAATGTGTACTCGTTGTTTCGAACTAAACGAGTTTTCGAAAATTAAGTTTTCTAGCAAACGCTTTAAAAACATAAGAGAGGCGTTTTTCCATATAAATGAATTTTAAATAGTTGAATTAAATAATTAATTAAACCAGTAAAATAAAATAAAATAAGAAAATTTTCGGGCCCTCACAACCACCCCTCCTTAAAAGAATTTCGTTCTCGAAATTCATATCTTCTATGATCTCAGATAATCCTGAACCCTGTTGTGTAATCATGTCATATGTTCTTGCAGATGCCACTGGTCGGTTTTCCCTTCCATTGATTTGTCGAGGGAAAGTTCTATTTCCTTGTTGAGTGGTAGTCTCTCGGTGATACCTCCTTGGACAGTCGTGAACTTTATGGTTGGTACTCCTGCATCCCATACATTTTCGTCCTTTTAGCCAACAGTTTTCTTCGATATGGTTTGTCCTTCCACAATATCCATAGGTCGGACGAGACATTGTGACTTGACTTGCTTGTGAGGTTTCCTTTGATCGTATCTGTCCGACTGGAGTTCCTCGTGACATAGTTCCTTTTGGTTCCTATATCATGAGTCGTGCAGGGAGTGATAGTCTTACCCCATCCTCTCTTTTTCTAACTTTGGGTGGTGGTATAATTTCTCTGGGTCTATTATCGGATGCATCTCTTTTCTTCGCTTGAGAGACTCTCAGTGTGATACCCCAACTTTTAGGATCATCTTTTGTTTAGTCTCAAAGAGGATATTACCGTTTCTTTAGTTTATTTTTATTTTTAAAAAAATATTATTTTGTTTTAAAGAAGAAACTAAAGTTATTTCTTTGGGTTTAATTTAAAACCTTGTTTTGTTTTAAAAGACTAGAAACTCTAAAAGTCTAATCAAAACCCTAGTGCCACTTGTGACTGACCGTTTTCTCAAATTTCTCATATTTCAACCGAAACCCTAAATTCAATTTATGAAATTGTAAAACCCTCACGTTTTTCTTAAAAATACCCTTTTATCTGGAAATTATTAATTTATAATAGCCTTACTACTCAATCACCCCACAATAAGTGCAAATGAATCTAGAAAGTAGGGTTTCACGTTTCAATTTTAAGTTAGCACGAATTAGGATTTTCACGTTTTTTCATAGTATGATTATTCGGTACGGAGTAAGGATCAAAATTGGTAGGTAAGAGTGACTTTTGAATGAGGAAATATTATATGATTAGAAGTGATAATAATAAGGTAGTGATCAGAAGTTAAAAACCCTAGTATACGCGATTTAAGAAAAAAAATGGGTTAAACCAACGGATATCGATCACTACAGATTGAACCCACCACTTGACCACCACTTCCTTACCACCACATAACCTTGATATTTGTGCAAAATATCCCCCCCTTATCCTCAGCCATGTGACCGAAAATTGTGGCCAAAATGCAAGGAAAAGAAAGAGAAAATTTAGTTGGTCTTGGTGGTGACAAGTGTCAACCACTTGTGGTGTCTTGACCAACCATTTGTCTTGCCTTCTTATCTCTCATCTTGCTTCATTTTCCCTCATTTTTTTCTGGTTTGGCCGAGAGCAAGGAGAGGGAAGAGAGTAAGGAGAGTTCTTCAAATTTTAACCTTGAATCCAACTTTTTGAGTGCAACCAAGAAAAACTAAACCGATTAATCACTAGTTGGAAGTTTGGGAAGCTTAAGGAACCAAGAATTTCAAGGAGAGGTGAAGGATCATCCTTGCAAGCTTGTGTCTTGAGGTATAAGGGCTGATCAACCATTCATTCTCCATTAATCATGATTAAGTTGGGTATTAATGTTGGTATTGTGTTTGTGATGCTCGTTTCAAGTGATTTTGATGATTAGATGGATGATTTTTGAGTTAGGGTTTATTGTGGGTTAGGTGTAGTATGATGTATATATATGGTATATGATATTGTGAAGGTGATAGTAGTGGTAGTTTCAAAGTGAAAATGTGAATTATAGCTTGAAATAACAAAAATTCCAGATTTCTGGAAAATTTAGCTTTAGTTCTGTCCGATTCGATTTCATCATGTTAGAGGCCGAATTAGGTTTAGGACAAAACATAAAAGTTGTATAGAATGATATTTTATGATTTCCTACAAAATTTTAGCTCAATCGGAGCAACGTAGCCTGTGAAAAGATGAACCCTGACTGCCATAGGAGTAAAGTCAGTGGACAGTTTTGACAGTATACTAAGTTAGTTGAGTTTGTTCACCTTGATACGTACTGAACTAGCTTTTAGCCAAAACATGAAAGTTTTAGTACTTTGTCCTAGCTTTTCAACCCTCCAAGAACATCTTAAACGGACTTTGGTAGCTTGAGATATGGCTATTTGAAAGTAGTGCGGTTAACTGGTTTATTAGTTGGAAATTGGTTCTGTGAATTGGGAATTTGACTGGGTTACACTATAATTTGGACTAAGTGATCTGCATCAAAATTGTAGCCATTTGTCTTAGCTTCGAAATAGTATATATTGAATCCCAAACCGATAAGCATAGCTTCGGTTGTATCCGTTACGTAAAAACACGTCAAATCTGTCTTTTGCTAAACCTCATTTCCACACATGTCGTCAGTTGATTTTGTACTTGTATTACCTTGAGTCTATTGAATGGCTATTGGAATGAGATTGTTTGGTGTGTAACTTTGGATTTGATTGAGGAAAAGAATGAAGCCATAAATTGCTGGAAATAGGAATATACAAAGGACGTGCTGCCCAAATTTACGTTCAAGGGCTAGGTAGACAAACTTGCAACTTGAGTAAGGGTTAAGAGTGATTACTGCTTGAACCATCTAGGATATTGCATCTTCTTTTATCGAGGTATATCAGTAAGGACTTGGCCGAACTTGTACCCTTGAGAAATAAAATAATGACTGCTCGGAATACATTTTCCTTGCACTTCTGACTCAAATGACATTTCCAAGTATAATGTTACAAAGTTATATAGTTTGAAAAGCGAGCGAGTGTTTCATGAATATTCTCTAAGTGAATTTCCATTTCTTGATTGTTATTGAATGAAACGTTTAAGTTTCAAACCTTAGTTACTTTTAAAAGTTCTTAAACAATGTTTTATCGCAGATTTGGACTCCGCACACGGAGTAATACCCAAATGTAACTCGTAAAGGCACTGCATTTTGGGTGAGTGCTTCCAAATACTTGGTTGACCTGGACACTTGTTCACAATACTTGTACATAATTGATATGAGATTTGTTGATCGGGCAAGAGTGTACTTTATCGCACTTGCCCTAACATGATCTATACTTATTTATTGTTGCAATTAACTTGATATACCTGTACTTGATTTGTAAGTGTGGAGCGGCAGTATGTACCACACTCAATCCGAGTGGGAGGTGCCTCTCACTCCCGTCTCCATACTTTTATCTTAATTCCGTTAATTGGAAAGGTTATCTCATCGACTTCTTGGGGACTCAAACCCCATTGGCTAGTTAATCGAGTCGAGGAGCCGGCAAGGGTTTGGTCGATTAGATAACGAACCATTGGTCATTAGTTATGTCGAGTGGAGTGATATCTCCTCGACTAATCGGTATACTCGAGTATTACCACCCGTGTTTATTGAGGATTTTGGGCCCAGTAAGGGGTGTAAATGGTGGACGGAGAGTAGTGTAAGTGGTGCTCTACTGGATTGGTTACTTACTTGAAGATTGACGGAGTGTCAACTATTACTTGATCAAGCTCTGGTGATGCGATGGGAATTTGGCTCTGAGAGCCATCCGCATCCTTATACTTTGGAATGATTATTGTTTATTGGATTATTGTTTCTTCTGAAAAATTTTTACACTCGTTCACTTTGAGATTTGCTACTTGAAGTATTATTGTTCACTTTTATGAACTTTTGATGCCATTAACTTGCTACGTTGATATTCGTACTTTTAAAATGGTCAATTTGTTATTTGAAACCTCACTGGGCTTTTAGCTCATTCCACGGCATTTGTTTTCCTTACACGGGGTATGAGTGAGGCATGAGACATGTACAGACTAGCATAGCTAGTTGTTTTGAAATTTGAATATGTACTTACGCTAGTACCCGACTAGGGTGGATTGTACTCGATTTGTAAACACTTTGGAGTATTTTGGTGTATAGAAGCTTTGTATCTGGATTTGAGTATCAATGTATATATTAAGTGGATGTGTTATTTATTTTCGATGGATGTACGTTCTTAGTTTTTTTTTTGAGATACGAGTGAGTGAGTCCCGGCGAGAGCTGGGCAGGCGGTCCGCTAAACCCTGTGGTACGCCCTAGGGAAAGGTGGGACCGTCACACTCAGTTGGGATTTTGCGCTCTCTACCCTTTGTTCTTTCTCGAGAGTGTCACTAAATGTTTCAATCTGTGCTGCGGCAAGGGCATCTTGGATTTCTAAATCTAATCTCTGGATAAACCGTCTTATTCTCTTCCGTTTAGTAGCCACCAATTCTGGAGCATATGTAGATAATTTCGTGAAGCGTGTTTCGTACTCAGCCACACTTAAAGTTCCTTGACGAAGCTTTATAAAATTGTCTTCTCTCTTTTCTTGGACAAGCGGAGGGAGAAATTTCTCATTAAATTCTCGTACAAAGTTTATCCAAGTTCTTGGAGTTTGATCCTTTTCCCACTTGTTTCTTATGACATTCCACCAAGCTCGGGTTGCTCCCTCCAGTTGAAATACAGCAAAAGTGACTTGTCTTTCTTCTGTGTAGTCCAAGGCATCGAATATATTTCTTATACTTTCTAATCAATTTTCAGCCACTTCCGGGTCAGACCCTCCAGAAAATTTGGACGGAAAGAATTTTTGAAACCGCACCAAAGCTCGATCCTCCCTTATCTCTTGGTTTCCACGTTGGTTTTCTTGTCCAACTCCCTGACCCTGTTGAGCTACTAAAAGCTCTAGTATATCCGTCACGCGAGTTAAAACTACTCCCATTTGGCCATTTCCTCTCCCAGCACTTGGCTCGGCATTTTAATCAATATCAAACCTATTATCTACTTTTTTATTTCGGGGTTGTATAGGTTGACGTCCCTTTCGTTGTCCTCTAGTTTCCATGTTCACAGCTAATCTATACGCATATGTATAAACCTCACACTAAGCTATAATTGAACTATGCACATATACCAGTAACAACTCTTAAAGAAAAGGAAATCACTTACACAAATAACATTATCACTATGCAAGTACACACAAACTAGAGCTCATTAAATCATGACACAAGTTTTAGTCAAGTAAAATTCATACCAAGTCAAAGTCAATAAACAAAAGTAAACAATTGATTATCAAAAGTACATTCATCTTCAAGGCACAAACTCTTAAGTTCTACTCCCATCGTCCCACTACGAAAGATCACAAGTAGTGTTTCACTAGATTAATTGGAACTAGATGATTCCCATTCCCTAACATCTTCAACTTCAATCCCAATATAAGGATCTTTTGGGCTACGATCTTCTCTGCGTCCCACTCTTAA
The DNA here is from genome assembly GCA_036785865.1 of Coffea canephora. NCBI lineage: Eukaryota > Viridiplantae > Streptophyta > Magnoliopsida > Gentianales > Rubiaceae > Coffea > Coffea canephora. Next base: position 33,967,822 of record CM071922.1, read on the forward strand.
TTATTGTGCCATTTTTTCCAAACGATTATTGGTTTCCTGTAACTATTCACGTAAAATATCGATTCATTCTTATTCCCCAAAAATGGAGATCTCAAGTCCTTAGAATTGCCCTCAACTCTCAGGTACTCACATACAAGAATCCGAAATAAGGTAATTCACAACTCGAGCCGGCCGGTCCCAAGAGTAAATCACCATATTCGAGATTTCTACCCAACATATATATCAAATTTCCTCCAAGGATCAAGATAAAGGTTTTACAACCTATCACATTCATGATTCATAGCTTACATTTCTAGAAGAGCACTAACCCTATACTCAATCACATAGTAAGGACCATAACACCACTTGGTCCAAACTCATCCTACGCAGAGACCACACGAAGCAGTTCTGATTTTCATCCCTACAAGTGGTCACTTAACTTTCAAACCAATCCTACAGTCCGGTATCCTAAACTTTTAAACCTAGGACACACTACAAAGATTTGAAACCTAAGCTCTGATACCAACTGTGATGCCCCCACTTCTCCCTAAGGCGAACCAAAGGGTATCCACGGAACGCTTGCCCAACTCTCGCCGGGACTCACTACAATCCACAATTCAAAAGCTCGGAATACTTCAATAATACTTCAAATAACTTCAATACATAATAAAAGTACTCCATAATATCTCACACTTACATAATCAGCTCTCAAACGTAATACAACCCAAAAAAATATTTACTACAGCAATCCACTATAATAAAACTTAAAATCTTCAAAAGAAAGCAATTTAGTACTATTTACGAGCACTCTTGGTCTCGAACCCTGTTAAAGAAAACAAAATCGTGGAATGAACTACACAGCCCAGTGAGGTTCCAATGCACTCTAACAGTTCTAATAAATCAAGTAATTGAGCATACCACATGTATGGTTCAGGGTTGCACGTTGGCACATGAACATGAGATAGTTATCATGGTACGAGTAATTTATGCATATCATAGGTATGGCTCAAGATTACACATTGGCACATTTGCATGAAATAGTTATCATTATGCAAAATAAGCACACATTTGAAGGATACGGTGTTCCATTGGAACCATTTCGGTCATCTACACCTTATGACTTCCGGTCCTAACGATACTGTCTGGCCATCGCCTTATCCCTCTAGTGGTAATACTCGAGTATACCGAAACGGTGGCCCAGGGTTCCAACCTACCCGACCGAGCCCAGTCCTAGCTCAAGTAGGTCAATAACCAAGGGTAGGGCCCAAATTCAGCTTAGAACTTACAACATGCACAAGTAATCAAATAACTTGACGAACGGTAAAAATTTATTCTTTTGGTAGGTCGAGTGAGATAAAGTACACACTCGCCTTAAAATGGTGGACAATTTCATATGAGCAATTTCTAGCAATAATTAACACATAAACACGTAAGCAATATTTGATCATTTCATGTGAACATGTAATTTACGGTAATCAAATAATCAAGTGCCAAGTAATCAAATAGATAGGAAAACGGTAAGTAATTACGGTAAACGGTTAACGATTGACAGTTAACGATTAACGATTGACGGTTGACGGTTGACGGTTAACGGTTGACGGTAGTAATCACGGTTAATTGGTAGACATTAGTCATTTTAATAGGCCGCCATTGGCCGTATCTCACTTTTACCATTTAAGAGTCGAGGAGGTTCACTCCAACTGACTTATGCAGCCATAGCATAATTAATCATTTAAACACTTCACATAAATATACAATTCAAGTATTTCATGTCGAGTAATTCAAGTAGTCACATAAACATGCTCTTCAAGCATTTTATGTCGAGTAATTCAAGTAGTCATGTAAATAGGCTCTTCAAGCATTTCATGTCGAATAATTCAAGTAGTCATGTAAATATGCTCTTCAAGTATTTCATGTCAAGTAATTCAAATATACCCTACGTAAATATGCATGAGTGTGGTAAATACTTAACATGTAGCACTTAACACTTGACAATCATGGAATAAGCATTTCATAGACTTATTCAAATTATGTACTCCTATATAGAACACTCATCTAGTCAATACAAGAGAGTAAAGCGCAATCGGGTATCTAGGCGTCTCCTGTGAGATCCTCTTGAAGGTCTCCTTAAGTGCCTGAGCAAAAAATAACTAACTATCACACACTATCACTTAAAAACTCCTAATTAACAAGGGAGATTATACACTAGTACAACTTAAGAAAATATCACGAGAATGAGCCTTAATTTTCTTGTAAATCGAGGCTCAAGAGTGGGGGTTTTCAAACACAACAGAAATCTGATTTTCGCCTTTGAAGTCAAGTGTAAAATGGTCTAGCAATATCAAAAGAAAATGGAGAGTTCGAAACCCTCAATTTCCTTTAAGTTTGGAAATTTTAGATTCGGCAAGCAAACTTTGAAAAATCAGATCTCACTCTCTATGAGTCTAAAATTGGAAAACTTGGTTCCGTTGGAAACTACTTCCAAAATACTAAAAGTTCCTAGAAAATACATTTCCTTGATTCCAAATGGAAGACATTCAAAATTTAGCTCAAAGTGGATGTTCTAGAATATCAAGGCAGATTTGGGTTGTTTTTCGACAAAGTTTAGAAATTTGGCAAAATTCACTCAATGTGAAATAGCCTCTCAAATTTGAAACTCAATTAGAGTTGCAATCAAAGTTTAAAACAAAACAAGTAAAACAAGAATCTAAGTTTTGAGCACCAAGATATAGTAGTTCAAAGTTGGTGAAAATGTGAAACTGTTAAGAAATTTCCAGGTTTAATTCACAAATTTTGGGACTTTGATTGAACATCTAAACGGACTCGGAATGGCACCAAATTTGGTATGATCATACTAACATATAAGGTCTATTCCTTTGCTAATTTTCATAGAAAACTATGTACACGAAGTTGGTTAACCAAATAACTAAAATTTCAAGGATTCCAAGGCAAATCTGCCTTGTACTTCAATTTTCCTTTTCTAAAACATTTGGCCAATGAAAACATCTCAAATATGGTTCATTTGTGTAGACAAAGTCTAGAAAACATCCAAAATACATTTGGTAGGTGATTAACACCAAGAATTCCAAAACAAGTCCCAATCAGGATTTAGGCATTTACTAGTCAAAAGAGGGTTTTTATTCACTGCATCAGTTTCGAAATATGGCCACAACACATTCAATTCAACTTGGAATTGAGCATGGTTGGTGGCGTTAAAACACATTCATAAAGATATAATTTGTCAGAAGAAAATCATTTTCAAAATCTGTCCACAACTAGCTCACATTTGAGCATAAATTTGTAGTTCATGTTCTGCCCTGTAGTGAATCAACGAAACAGGACAGTAAACTTTAAACGAATGGTTTGGCTCACACAAGTGGAACCAGGATGTACATTTTATACCAATAGAAAGCTGAGAATGTCTAGTTTCCAGTGCCGCAAACGGCACTCGATTTTGACATTGAAGTAAAATGTTATAGCCTAAACAACAGGACTGCCTGGGCAATCCGCGAAAATTTTCCAGTTTTGCCATACTTTGGAAATCAACATATTTGACCAATCAAATAATGTTATTTTTCAATAAAACTTTCTACACTATCCATATAACATGTATACATCATAAAAAAGTCATTAAACCTCAAAATATTGCACCAAAGTGCACGAACAGGGCAGGGGTAAAATGGTCACTTTTGCTCATTGCACTATCCTTGAGTTTCTATCAACAATCCAACATTATTCCACTAATATAAGCACTAAACCAACATTATTAGCATCATCATTCACCAAATCAATTCATCCAACCAAAGTGGGAGTTCATAGAGCCCACACAACAATTTTTCCAACATAAACAAGCTACCCATAAGCATGTATAAGCCTAGATGTGCATTACTACTTCCATAAAGTAAGATTTGAAGGGTTGATCGTCCTTTACCTCTCTTGATGAACTACGGTAGTATTTTTGGTCCAAAGAATGCCCAAGAAAATGATGGAAAGCAGCCCTCTTTTTTAGCTTGATGTAATCTCCAAGTGATTAGCTAAGAGTGGTTGAAATTTGAAGTGAAATGGAGAAGATTTAGTGAAGGAATTAGGATGGAATTGGAGTTGTTTTTCTCCTTTGTTGGTTCGGCTGTTGGGAGTGAGGAGAGAGAGGGAAAATCTGATGGAGCTTGCTTCTTGAAGGTAGCTTAATGGTTAAGTATTGCATGCACAAAGTCAACCGCAAATAGTGCGCGTATGCGCGTGTTTTGTGCTCGATTCCTCTTAAATTTGTTGCACTAGTGTACTAAACCTCTAATGCACTTACATTCATATCATTATTTTTCACTCTTAGTAGTTCCAAAATAGTGGTCTAAGGCCCTTCAATTAATCGCGCGTAAAAACGTATACTTCCAATTTGTGCGCGATAAAGTGAAATTTTCAAAAAAATCTTATTACGATAGTATCACTAACTAATACCTGAGTGCTTAAACATAAAAATACCTATTTTTAAGACAGATGTATAAGTCTCCAATTTTCCAAACTCACTGTATCCCCAAATCGATTACTGTCTCGAAAACGCGTATTCATTATTTTCACTAAACGAGCTTCCAAAATTAATTTTCATAACAAGTCATTTTAAAAATACATGTAAGTCATAGTTACATTTCTTATGAAGACCTCCAAAGCCAAATCATGCATTTTCAGGGTCAAAAAATGGAAATCTCCACGAAAACATAAATCTGTCAGCGAAACAGAGCTCTTGGGCAGTCAAGGGTATTTTGGTCATTTCATATGCTACAGTGCTCTGATTGAGCTGAAAAGTTACAGGTGGCTAACTAACACAATTACCAACAACTTTCATGTTTTGGGAAAGAGCTGATTTGGCCTCCATCATGGCCTAATAGGTTCGGGCAGAACAGGGTAGGATGAAACCCTAAACTGGAAATTCCGCATAAACTTTGAAATTTTCTGCAACCAACTACAACTAACATATAAAAGCCTCATTTTACACCATATCAAACCATTATTCATGGCCAACCACTAATGATCATATAAAATTAGAAAAATCCCCAATAAAATCTGAAATTTAACTAATTCTACCTCAAACCACAAAATCTTCCATAAAATAACATACTTAGTGTGACAGCCCCACCTCCCCCTAAGGCGAACCAGAGGGTTCGGTGGGCCGCCCGCCCAGCTCTCGCTGGGACTCAGTCATTCACTACAGGCCTCAAATAGATTACAATATAAATCTCAAATATACATCAAATTCTCCAATAATTACATGTCATAAGTGAAGCTGAAACAATTCCCAACTATACCTAAAATGATTCTAAATCAAAACTGTACAAGATATATGCCATCCAGCCACGTGAATAAGTACTACAAGCCTTTCCTTCGCCACGAGCCCTGTGGAGGGGAATAAAATATTTTTTGGGTGAGCTAAAAGCTCAGTGAGTAACCAGTAAAATCAGTAATGAAATATATTTCAAGATAATGCACTTCGATGATGTCATGAGTCAAAGATCAAATGTACATTTATTGCTCTCGTGAGCCAGTGAAATCATTGCACTTAGACACCCAACGCTCAAATAAATTACTTAACATTAAACAATAAGGGGGAGCAACGTTGGTGCTCCAGATCATGTCACAAACTCACGAAAGTGGTCGAGACGTTGGCTCCAGGTAAATAGTAGAGGAGACGTTGGTGTTCAGCACAAGACTCCCCAAGAACTCATTTAAGCTAAATCATTTCATGGACTCACATGCCGGCACACATGATATGCAAACGAGTAAATAATGCAAGAAACACTTCATAAGTAACTTTGGAAACAATTTAAGGTCACTCACCTCCACGGCTCAGAAACCATCCATCATATATCATTACCTTGCCCGAGTCCAAGCCCTAAATCACAAACTCAGAACAATCATACATTCCCAAAGTTTGGACAGCATTTCCCCATAAATGCTTCATTTCCAACCTACAAGCAACACCAATTCATCTCAAATCAACCACATACACATCATAAACTATCAAATACACCTTTTGGCACAATATCCATAACTGAAGTTACCCTTATCGGATTGAAACAAATCTTATGGCGTTCCGAAGCCAAAACATAAACCTACATTTCTTATGAAGACCTCCAAAGCCAAATCATGCAATTTCATGACAAAAAATGGAAATTTCCACGAAAGCAGCAATCTGGGCGCAGAACAGGGTTCATGAACAATTAAGGGTATTTCGGTCATTTCATAGGGTACAGTGCTCGAATCAAGTTGAAAGTTTACAGGCAGCTAGTTCACACCATTTGCTACAACTTTCATGTTTTGGCCAAAATCTAATTCGGTAAGGATCAGGGTAAAAATGAAACCTTAAACTGGAATTCATGCATTCAAGTGCTAATCTTCCACAAAACCACATCTAAAACAACTAAAAACCACTAATAAGCAATTAATTGAAATAAAGAGGATGTTCTTGGCAAAATACCTTAAAACCACAAGAAAGGTAGGAGCTTAATGGTTCTTTCTCCAAAATAACTCCACCAAGACCTTGAAACACCCTTAGCAAGTCACCTTTGTGGACAAATTGAAGATTTAATCGGTTGTTTTGCAAGATCTAAGCAAGAAATGAAGAATAAAAGTTGAAGGTTTCTTTCTTTTCTCTCCCTAAGGAGTTCAGCCAAGAGAGCTTAAAATGAAGAAATAAATTGGCCAAAACTAGCTTTAAAAAGGTAAAATATCTTGGTCAAAAGTCCAAGAGTGAATAGGATGGTGACACTTGTCAACTTTTGGTTTAAAACTTATCTTTTTGTCTCTCCAATACTAATCCATATAGGTAACATCTAATTATCTCTTAGCACCTTGTAAAATAATATCATTTAATGCAAAACTCCAACAAGTTGTCAAAAATATATCGCATTTACCACGTTGATAATACACTTCAAACTTAACGTGGACTAACTTGTATCAAGGAAATGATTTGAAAACTATATTCCCTTATAAAAATGTATAAGAAATGAATATATTGAACAAAGGCATAAAATTGTAGACAAGGAAACAAAATAATGTCCCGAAAATATATAAATATTTTCGGGTTCTCACACTTATTTTTTCGGGGCATCACACTTTGTTACTACAAACCACTAATTGACCATTATTAGGAACAAAAGTAAGTTTCCAAGCAAAATACCTTAACCTCTCAAAAAAGTTAGTAACTTAATCGTTCCTTCTCCAAAATAACTCCACCAAGACCTTGATACACCCTTAGCAAGTCATCTTTGTGGACACATTCAAGATTTAATCGGTTGGTTTGCAAGATCTAAGAAAGAAATGAAGAATAAAAGTTGCAGGTTTCTTTCTTTTCTCTCCCTAAGGAGTTCGGCCAAGAGAATGAAATTTGGAGATGATTTTGGGTCAAAATTGTTCTTATTAGTAAAGGTAAGAAAGTTAGATAAGTCAACCATCCAATCGGGTCGCGACACATGGCACCCTTAATGGTTCAAGCTTATCCTTTTGTCTCTCCAAGATTAAACCATTTAAGTAACTTCTAATTATCTCTCAGCACCTAGTATATTAATCCCGGTATACAAAACGTAACCTAATTGGTCAAATTTATCGTACTTAACGCCACTAGCGGGTCTCACGTCTAATATACACTCTTTATTTCTCATGAACTAACTTATACTAGAAAAATGATTTAAAAACTATATTTACTTATAAAATCTCGGAAAAATCAATATAATAGGGTATAATGACAAAAATGCAGGCGAGAAAATAAAATAAAATAAGAAAAATTTACGAGTTCTCACAACTTCAAATTAAAACGTATAAACCCTAATGGCATATAATCGCCAGCCAACTTTCCAAACTTAAAATGTCAAGCTAAATGTCACCCTTACCACTCCATACTATAATTACATAACATAAGTCGAACTTATGAATTCAAACTTACAAGAGTCAAAAGTAAAGTCATTTTAAACAAAATGTTACAAGTTCAAGCAAAATAAAAGCTAAGAAAACTCTTGATCACAAGTCCATCCCCGATCTGTTAAGGAAAAACAAAGGGAGTGGGGTAAGCTAAAACAGAATGAGGTTCCAAGTAAAACAAATAAGCACATAGCCAAATAAGGGCATAATATAACCAAGTAAACATCATATAGAACAATAGCAATTTAATCATAGTTCAATTCAAGGATACGGGTGACTTCCAAAAGCCAAATCCCCTTGAGCTTGATCATACCGGGGTCCATTGACTCTCCATCAATGTTTGCATTTGAAGGATATAAAGTTCATAGAACACCACTTCCTCCAATCTCCATCCACCAGTCAACCCCCTACCAGACCCGCACTTCATAAACAGCAGTTCGGTAATACTCGAGTATACCAGTTTCCAGTGTTTAGTAAACAGTCCCAAAGGTTTATCGGCCGTCTCGACCAAGCCCATGCTAGCTCGATACAACCGACTCACCTATGAGGTTGGGTACCCAAATAGTAGTAGTAGTTGATGGGGTATCACCCAAACAACTCAAGTATATATCACATATAGAGAAATCACATCTCATAATAGCAGTATACAGAGCCTCAGTGGAGAATAAGGGATGTTGAGTGTGATAAAGTACACGCTCGTCTCCATTTTTATCAAAACAAGGTTTGGCTCAAAAAGTCGTAAATCAAGTATTCAGATATTTCACATAAGCAGGTAGCAGGTAATGGAACACTCACCTGTCAAGCAATGCAATGATCAAACGTCAAGTATCTCAATTACGATCACCTCTGTTTCCCAATCCTAGGGCAACGAGTAAAATCGTTAACATTCTAGGTTCATTTCCCACTCAAATGTAGGCTCATTAAGAGACCAAGTGAGTGGTTAAATCCACTCAAATCACCATGCAAGTTAGGCCCAAAATGCAATAAAAGTTCATGAGTAAACAAGTTTGACAAGTGCAAGAAAGTTGGGCAAAAGAAAGGTTTCATTCAAGCTCAAAATGTTCTTCGCAGGTAAAACAGTTGCACCCGCGCAGTCTTGGGAAAATGACTATATCTCACTGTACGAAGGTCAGAATCATGTGCCGCTAGTGGCGTTGGAAACTAGACTCAAAGGGATTTCCAACGGTACCAAATACGCACTCTAGTTCATCTCTTATCAGTACCAGTAGCTCAGACAATTCGGCTGATTTTTCAGTTCGGGATCAGCCCTAAACCCTAGCAAAGATACACTAGATCTTGATGTTATCTTCATTTATTTTGGTTCAAATTCATCCAATTTGATCCTCTAGTGTTCATATATAGGGGTCAAGTCACTTAGTACCATTGGAGCTCAAAATACAACACATAAACATGATTTAAAAGGTCATAACAGTTTAGCCAATAAGAGAAACCGAAACAGTCCACTAGTGGTCCAAACAACCACTTTACTTGCTTCATTTCTACTTCAACTCGCACATAAGGTCAACCAATGTCTAGCCAAGTTTCTTAAGCTTGATTAAGGTGCAAAAGAACCACAAAATCTGTGAGGACTCGCAAATTCCTTATATTTTTCTCAAAAATTCCCTTTTATTTGAAAATTATTTGGCAATTATTATTCCATACTATCCTACGGCTCAATCACCCTAGAAAAGTGCCAATAGTCAAAGGAAATTAGGGTTTTCCTATTCATTTTCAATTCGAAGTGAAATAGGGTTTTTTGTGTATTCGTAGAGTAATTATCCGGTATGGAGTGAGGATCAAATTTGGTGCTTAAGGGTGACTTTTAGGTGAGAAATAATATGTGATTAGAAGCAATGATCTAAAGTTAGTGAATAGGAAGTAAAAACCCTAGTACGGGTGATTTATGGAAAAACGGTGCGAACCGACAGGTACCGTGCACTACCGATTGAATGCACCACTTGACCACCACTTTCTTACCATACAATCTCATTAATATTTGAGCAAAATATCCTTTCATTTTCCAGCTAGCTTTGACCAAATTTTAGGGCTAAAAATGCAAGAAAGAAAAAAAGACATTTTGGTTGGTATTAGTGGTGACAAGTGTCACTCAACCATGGCTACTTAAACAAGCCAAAAGTCCAACCTTCTTATCCTTCATTTTGCTCCAGTTCCCTCCATTTTTCTGCTGCTTGGCCTAGACAAGAGAGGAGAGAAAGAGAGCAGGAAACAAGCTTCCTTCTTCTTGAGTTGAGCCATCCAAGTGAGGAATTAAAATTCTAAACCGATTAAAGCGTGACTTGTGAGCTTGAGAAGCTAGGGGAACCAAGAATTCCAAGAGGAGGTGAAGTATTACTCTTGCAAGCTTCATTTGTTGAGGTATAAGGCTAAACCATGGCTTTGGTTCTTTTATTTTGGTTTAAGTTGTTGTATAATTCATGTTGTGGTTGGATTAGTAGTGATACAAGTTGTTATGATGATTTAAAGGTGAAATATGTGAGTTAGGGTTTGAGGTATGTGCTGCCTATACTTGCTATATGGATGATATATGTTGTATCTAAGCTTATATAAGTGGTTTTAGTGATGATTGGAGCAAGAAATCAAGAAAGGTTGCATTGAAAATGAAAAATTCCAGATTTCTGGAAAATTTTAGCCCATTCTGTCCAGTTTTATTGCATCATGTTAGAGGCCGAATTAGGCTTGGCACAAAACATGAAAGTTGTATATAATGATATTTTGTAGGTGTCTACAAAATTTAAGCTCAATCGGAGCAATGTAGCCTGTGAAAAGACCAAAATACCCTCACTGCCCTAGGTTAAATTCCAGTGTTCCGCGTAGACAGTTCAGTCTATTTAGCTGCGTTTATTCACTATAATCCGTGTGGATTTAGTCATATTACAAAACATGAAAGTTTTATTACCTTGTTTGAGCTTTTCAACGCTACCAAGAACACCTTAAACGGACCTTCGTAGACTGAGATCTGGCCATTTGAAAACAGTATGGTTAAATAGCCGATTAGTTGGAATTAGGTTATGTGAATTGGGAATTTGACTAGGTTACACTGGAAATTAGACTAAGTGCTCTTCATGAAAACTGTAGGTCTTCATCTTAGCTTCAAAATGGTATAAGTTACACCTCAATCCGATAAGCGTAGCCTCAGATGTGCCCGTTCCGCAAAAACCCGTCAAAACTGTCTTTTGTAAACTTCGTTTCCGCACTCGTTATTAGCTTGATTTCTTGTTCTTGTATTGTCTTGAGCCTATTGATTGGCTATTGAAATGAAATTGTGTTATGGGTAACCTTGGGTTGGATTGAGTAAAAGAATGAAGCCTAAATGGCTGGAAATAGGAAAATACAAAGGGCATGCTGCCCAAATTTACGCTCGAAGATTATAGAAATACACTTGCGACTTGGGTAAAGCTAATATGAATATTGTGAGGACTTGCAAATTCCTTACATATTTCTTGAAAATTTCCTTTTATTTGAAAATTACTTGGAAATTATTATTCTATACCATATTGCTACTTAATTACCCTAGAAAAAGTGCCAAAAGTCATAGGAAATTAGGGTTTTCCTATTCGTTTTCAATTCAAGGTGAAATAAGAATTTTCGTGTATCCGTCGTGTAATTATTCGGTACGGAGCGAGGATCAAATTTGGTGCTTAAGAATGACTTTTGGATGAAGAAATATTATATGATTAGAAGTGATAATAATAAGTTAGTGATTAGAAGTTGAAAACCCAAGTATATGTGATTTAAGGACAAACGGCTTGGACCGACGGGTGTCGCGCGCTACCGATTTAACCACCACTTGATCACCACTTTCTTGCCATACAAGCTTATCACTAATTGAGCAAAATATCTTCCCTCTCATGGTTATCTCTTGACCAAAATATGTGGCCCAAATGCAAGGAGAAGAAAGAGAAATTTTTGTGGTTGTAATTAAGCCAAGTGTTGGCCAAACTTGTGGCTTAGATTAATCCTAATCTCTTGTCTTCTTAACTCCCTAAGAACAGCCTTTCTTCTTCATTTTTTCTGCTCCATAGCCGAGACAAGAGAGAGAGAGAGAGAAAGACAAAGAGAGTTCATCTTTTTCTTCTCCAAATCTTGAAAAGTTTCTTCTATTCGCGCAAATCTACTCCGATTAAGTTGTTATCTAGCACAAGGGCTACCTACCGGTGTAATTTCTTGAGGAACAAAGGCCTTAAACACTTGTTTCTAGTCTCCTTGGAAAGGTATACATGCTAGAACCTTGACTCTCCGATTAAATTCGCGATTAGCTGCTAAATATGTCACATATGGTTGAATTATTGATGTACGTGGTGAAATAGAGGCTTGGATCATAATTTTCCATTTTTATTGGAATTGTTACAACTTTCCTATAATTTTTCTAGTGCTTAAAAATTGGGGCTTTGATGTTTATAATCTGATATGGGAAGTTAAGGTAGTGAAGCAAGCCAAAAATAAGGAAATTAGCAATTGATTGCAAGAATCCCAGATTTCTGGAAAATTTCAGATTAGTTCTGCCCGGTTTTAGTACTCATAGTTAGAGGCCGAATTAGGCTTGGCCTAAAACATGAAAGTTGTAGATAATGGTATTTTATAGGTTCCTACAAAACTTCAGCTCAATCAGAGTAACGTAACCTGTGAAAAGACCAAAATACCCTCGCTGTTCTAGGTTACATTCTAGAGTTCCGCGTGGACAGTTTAGTCTATTTGGTTGTGTTTATTCACTATGATCCGTACTGATTTTGTGAACGGCCCCACCTCCCCCTAAGGCGAACCAGAGGGTTCGGCGGGCCGCCTGCCCGGCTCTCGCCGGGACTCAGTCGTTCACTACAGTCCTCAAATAAATACAATACAAGAATAAATCTCAAATATACATCCAAGTCTCCAATAATTACATGTCACAAATGCAGCGGAAACTAATTCCCAACTATACATCAAATGATTCCAAATCCAAAACTGTACAAGATATAGGCCAACCATTCACGTGAATAAGCACAACAAGTCCTGCCTTCGCCTTGAGCCCTGTGGAGGGGAATAAAATATTTTTGGGGTGAGCTAAAAGCTCAGCGAGTAACCAGAAAATCATTAATCAAATCGGTTTCACAATAGTTCATTTCAATGATGTCATATAGCAATGATGTCATAAATTAAATGATAAATCCGGAAACAACTACATCATTTGCAAAACAGTAAATATGGATTATCAATAATTCAAGAAATATTTACAATGGAAAGCGATAGTAACATTCATGAAAGGATACATTCATTCTCCTGACATTTCCTCGCTCATTTGGTCATTCATTTCATTTCATTCACCCCGTCCCTGGCTTTTGGTCAGGCTCCACCAACCTACATAGGTAATACTCGAGTATACCAAACGTTCACCCAAGTTCCTAATCGCCTGACCGAGTCCGCTTCTGGCTCAAGACGACCGGTAACAAGGGGCAATGGCCAGTTCAGCCCAAAAGGCTTACATTCATGCGCAAGTAACATTTCAATCGAAAATTTCACATTTATCGAGGTCGAGTGCTATAAAGTACACACTCGCCTCGAAAACTCATTTTAGAAATCATTATAAGCGCTTAACACGTTATCAACCAAAATACAAGTCATGAAGTCAAGAAATATAGCAAACAAGGCACACTCACATGCCAGCACGCATGATATGCAAGAAAACATTTCAAAAGTAACTTTGAAAACAGTTCAAAAGTAAATAATGTAAGAAACGGTTCATAAATAACTTTAGAAGTAGTTTGAGGTCACTCACCTCCACGGCTCAGAACCCATCCGTCATAAACCATTATCTTGTCCGAATCCAAGCCCTAAAACCCAAAACAGATTTGATGTCCTTTAGTGATTTTGGCACCATTGGCAGTACGATTATCGGATGGGGGTGTAAGATACACCGTTTCGAAGCTAAAAGACAGGGCTACAACATTACAGAAGGTCACTCAACCCAGTTTTGAGTGCAAATAGGTCAAAAATGCAGAATACCAAACCAGAACCGTAATTGCAGGTTTACAAATCACACCATGCTGTAATTAGTCCAACTCAGTCTATACAGGTCCAAATGCATTGATTCCAAAGGCATGCGGTAGCTAAGACCTCAAGATACATTTCATAAGAAGACACCAACATCCAAATCCAAAGCAATTCCAGTCAAAACAGACGATTACAAACACAGTTTGCACATTCTGATCAACCCAGAACATCTACAGTAAAATCGACATATCTCACTCTACACTACTCCAAATGATCTAAAATTTTACAGACACCTCAAACACATCAATACCTACAACTTTCATGTTTTGAGCCAAGGCCAATTCGGCCTCTAACTAGGTGCTAAAAATTCGGACAGATTGTGCAACCCAAAAACCCTAACTTGCTGAAATTTTTCCCAAACCAGAAATTGGTTGCAATTGTTCATTTTTCCCACCTCCTTAAGTCATTATATACCATTTCTAATCATCCTAGATAGCCACACAATCATGCTTATATTAAAACAGAAAAATTCCCAAAAATAATAAAACTTCATCATTTCAACCACAAATCAAGAATTAATCCATAAAATTGCCTCTTATGCCACTACTAAACATAAATTAAACATCATTAGAGGGAGGAAAGGGGTTCATCCACCACTCACCTTAGTAAAACAAGAGGGAGAGCAACTTGTCACCTTAAGCTTCCAAACAACTTCACCAAACAACTCACTATCACTAAATGAAGAGGTTTTATGGAGTAGAAACAAGTTTAGAAGGTTGGATGGTTTGATTGAAGCAAGATGAAAGCCAAAACTTGAAGAGTTTTTCTCTCTTTTGAAGCTCAAGAAAGTCGGCCAAGAGGAAGACAAGAATAAGAGATTTTTGGTTCATTTTTTAGATATTTAACCAATTTGGTCAAAAGTCAAAAACCATGAATAGTTGTCATAAGCCATACCCAATGAATTGGTGACACTTGTCACCTCAATTAATGCATTCCTATCCCTTCCTTTTCCTCTCACATCAATCACTTAACATCCTCTACTTATCTCTTAATACCCGATAAATTTCACACAGTATCCGGAATTTAACCTAATTGGCCGAATTTTTCCGAACTTTTCGCACTAGTGGGTCCCACGTCCATATACGCTCTTAATTTCTCAAAAACTAACCGATACTAGAAAAATCATTTTAAAACTATCTTTGCTCATAAACTTTATCTGGGGAATTTTTCAAATCAAGAAAATGTAGAAAAGGCGGGCGTTAAAAAAAATAAACCCTAGAAAATTAGAAAATTTCCGGGTTCTCAAACTCTTTTTTTTTTTCGGGGCGTCACAGATTTAGCCAATGGCCAAAACATGAAAGTTTTAGTGTTCTGTCTTAGCTTCTAAACTCCTCCAAGAACACCTTAATCGGACCTTGGTAACCTGAGATATAGCCATTTAAAGGTAGTGCGGTTAATTAGCCGACCAGTTGGATTTTGGTTCTGTAAATTGGGAATTTGACTAGGTTTCATTGGAAACTGTGTGAGGACCCAGACCGTTCGTAAGTTGATATTAGGGTTAGGGCTAAGAAGAAAACCCTAATTTCCGGTTAAGATTGAAAACCCGCATTTTCTACATTTTCTTTATTAGAAAAGTTTCCCAGATAAGTTTTATGAGTAAATATAGTTTTAAATGATTTTTCTAGTATTAGTTAGTTTTTGAGAAATTAAGAACGTATATCGGATGTGGGACCCACTAGTGTGGGAAGGTATAGGATTTAATCCATTTTGTATAGGTTAATTAATTTTAAGAAGGTTAGAAACCCTAAGTGAGCAAAATCCCTAATGTTATGATTTATTAGAAGCTTTAAGTTGGGTTTAAACCCTAATTTTGCCCTTGACAAAAAGGTTATTGTTTAATTACTTTTATGTGGGATAAAGCATGTTTAAGTGTAAGTGAGTAAGATGAGAAAGTGATTAGTGAAGTAATTAAGCATGATTACATGTTTTAGATTAGATTAAGTTATGACTTATGGAGTTAATTGAAAGATTATCAAATGTTTGAGGGAAAATGTATAAGAAAGAGAAAGTTGGAGTGCAAGGGTTAAAAGTGCAATTGAGGAGTTTTTATGTGATTGGTTAGCCTTAAAAATATCTCTCCTAAGTGGTCTTACACCACATATTAGTCTTAAGGGCCATAATTAAGTCATTTGTAAGACAAACAAAACAAAAAAATTGAAGAGAAATTTGAGAGAGAGGGCCGGCCACCTTGAAGAGAGAAAGTGAGAAAATTTCTTCAAAAATCTTCAAGTTTTAGCTTCCATCTTGGGTTTGGATCTTGGAGCAACAACTTGGGTGCTTGATTAGTGAAGGTTAATCATCTACAAAGCTTAATTGAAGGTATGCCTCTTACTTGAAAGTTAAACTTTTGGGGTTTTAGTTTCTAAGCCATGGAAATGATGTATTATGTTATGATTATGGATTTATTTGATGGATTTGATGTGTATAGTGAAGTTTCATGGTTAATTTTAGTGTTATTTGGTTGCTGAAAATTCGGCCAAGAAGAGGAAAAAAATTTGGGTTTCTTGCTAATGCTTTCCTTACTTGTTTTTGTTGAGAAATGGACTTGTAGTGGTTATGTTTGATGAATTGCCTCACTTGATTTGGTTGGTTACTTGCAAAAATCTGATTTGGGTTAAGAAACCCTAAACTCCATTAGGCTAATTTAGCTTAGCTTGTGGTTAGTGAGATAGAGTTTAGTTAGTGAGAGGTTGGATTAAGTTCATTGGTGCAAATGAAATTTGGTTAGGGATTGTGGTTGATGTTTGTTAAATTTGGACTGATTTGGGAAGAGAATTTCGGACCAATTAAGAACTGAGATACATAAGGATTATTTGGTATCAAAATGGATAAAAATCTGGTATAAGAATCGTAGGAACGGACCGTACGACTTCGGCGCGCGATAACGGCAAAACTGGGAAACAGGACAGTTTAACAACTGAACTTCGGCTTCATTTTTCTTAATGCTATATACGGATTTAGGAATTCCTCAAAACATGAAAGTCGTAGCCCCTTGAGTCCTGTTTATGCCTGTAAAATTTCAGGTCAATCGGATTAGTGTAGCCTGAGTTATCGATGATATGCTCCAGCCTGTTTTGACCCTCTGATTCTGCGCGTTTTTCTAGTTTCGCTTCTGCCCATGACTTTTCAGTTTTGATTCCCTTCGATCTGGGTGTCGACTCCTTCATAAGAAGTTTAGATTTTGGTCTCAGCTTCGAAACAGTATAAAGTACGTCGAAAACCGAGTTCCGTAGCTCCGATTATGATCAAAACAATATCGCTCGTCAGAACTGCCTTGTATTTGGACAGTTCTGACGGGCACTTTGGCACTAGATTTTCGTTCTGTTCTGAATGGATTCAAGTCTTGGCCAAAACATCAAAGTTTTAGCCTTATGTCTCAGCTTTCCAACGCCTCTGGAATTTCTTGATTTCAATTTCTGAGCCATGAGATACGGCCTTGCAAACAGGGCCTGTTTGGTAAACCGCAATGAAACAACTGGCACCATTTCATGCCTTTTTGACTTATACCTATTGAGATCTGGGTTGAGATGTCTAAATGAAAGTTGTAGCTCTTCCTCTTAGCTTCGAAACGGTGTCTCACCCGCCTTGATCCGACACTCCTAGCCTAACGTTTGACCAAAACGGTTTGAGATGGCAGATTTGGCTGTCCCATTTGCCGTTCCGCGCGTGCGCGTGTGCCGCTTGTAACAGCCCCACTTTCCCCTAAGGCGAACCAAAGGGGTTAGCGGACTGCCTGCCCAGCTCTCGCCAGGACTACGGGTCAGTTAACGTCGATCTAATGTGCTCCGGAGCTTACCAACGCGCGTAAATAGGTCAAAATCACAAAATAAAAAAATGAAAATCGAAGCCGCGATGAACAGTAGAGGACACGTCAGAATCCGGCCGGATTTGGCCCTTTCTTTTTTCCAAATTTTTTTTTCTTTTCCGTTTGAAACGCGTATCAGTCCGAAATCCAACCAAGCATCGACCAAACATATATATACATTGGAAACCAACATTTGCAAGCCAAGACGGCATATCCAATATTCAACTAGTTCATACATGTACAAATAACCATTTACAAGCCAACCATTGGTTGCAACAAAACACTTAGGGTTTTCACCCTCAAGGAGCTATTCAAAATATACATTCACATGAGCTCAACTTGAACCAACTAGCACATTCTTTCCAAAAGTGGTCATTTTCCTGTAAGGAAAACAAATGGCACGGTATGAGCTAAAGCCCAGTGAGCAACTATCACACAAAAGCAGTCAAGATCACATAATCATAACCGTTCAGTTCAAATATGCAATTAAGAGATAAATCAAACCAGTGAAAGGATACGGTTGGCTCTCAAGAGCCCATTTCCACACTTTCAATTTTGATCCAACCTCATTGACCCTCCGTCAATGTTAAAAGTACCAAAACCGTAGACCTCATGTAACAGCCCCACCTTCCCCTAAGGCGAACCAAAGGGGCTAGCGGACTGCCTGCCCAGCTCTCGCCAGGACTACGGAGCGGTTACACGCGTTCTAAAACGTTTCGGAAATGCAAAAGTGCGCTCGGACAAGCCACAAGAACCAAAATAACAAAATAAAAAGCAAAAGGAAAACGATGAATAGTGCCTGGAATAGGGGAAACCGAGAACCCACCAAACAGTAATACATAGCAATTCAACATTTACAACCACACTTGGCATGTCAAAAACTATACATATGGTATACACATATTCGGTTTGCCATTCAGAAGATAAACCCAATACACATTAGGGTTTCACGAGGTGAGCTATTCAAAATAGACATATACATGGCTCAATTTGGCAACCAACAAGTATGAGCTTCCAAAAGTGATTATTTTCCTGTAAGGAAAACAAAAGGGAACAGAAAAAGGGTGAGCTTGCGCTCAATGAGGTACCAAACAGATAGCAATAAAATCATGGCATTTCACGTTTAACAAATCAGATACACATGCCAGATATAAAGCAACGAAACCACTGATTCAAATCAGAAGGATACGGGTGGCTCTCAGGAGCCAAATTTCTAGCGCAGTACTTGATCCAGACCGGTTGACCCTCCGTCAACGTATATAGAACCAAAGTGTCCGTAGACCCCTCTTCACTCCAAATTCCGTCCACCAAACACCCCTTTACCGGGCCCGCTCACCGTATCAGTAACAGAAATGGTAATACTCGAGTATACCGGAACCCAAGGGTCTCAATACCCAAAGATCCCCGAACAGACTACCGTGGTTCGTTATCTAATCGTCCAGGCCCTTGCCGGCCCGACTTGAATAACTTAGCCACAGGATTTGAGCTCATAGGTCACAGAAAGGTCGTTGGACACAAGCTTCCAAACGACGTCAGAACAGATACCGTTTCAGATACAGATAACAGATTCAGTACAGTTTCAGATACAGATACAGATAGCAGATTCAGATAGACGTTCAGAATTGGAATATGAACAGACCAGAGAACGAGTGTGATAAAGTACACCCTCGCCTCCACTTTATCAAAGCAGTACTTGGCTTCAATAGTCATAAGTCAAGTATTCAGATATTCAGATATTTCACATAAAGGGTAGCAGCAGTGGTACACTCACCGATTCAACTTCAAAAAGTTTCACTTCAGATTGGCCTTAATCGCCAAGAAACCCTAAAATAATCAAAATAAACCAATTGAAGGTTTCATATCTAAAATCGAATAAACGGAATGCACAAGTGAGACATACTAATGCAAGGGTGCAAAAACATGATTTTCTTGAAAACAAAAAGATAACATCAAGACCTAGGCGCAAACAACCCAAAAGCTCTTCATTTCCATCAAAAGGCAAATCCAACTTAAAGAACCAAACGGCCTAGAAAATCGGGCAGCACTTCCCTTAAATTTCTTACTTTTCCAGCCATTAAGGCTTCATTATTTCCTCAAATCAGTCCCAACACCTCACACAAAAGTCATCTCATTCCCAAAAGCCGTTCACTAGGCTCAAAGTAGTACAAGTACAAAAGTTAGCTAGAAAATGACCGGAATAAGAGTAAGCCTTAAAACCATGCCAACCAATAGGGTTTCATAAAGCCATGCCAATCACAACCCCAATAGGGTTTCATATACATACATAAGCATAATAGCAAACCAGAAAATCAGGAAATATAACTCATTTGATCAATCAACAAAACAGTTTTGGCCTCCGTATGCGGTAATGGTACAAAATGCAATACGCTTATCGGATGAGGGTGTAAGACCCACCATCTCGAAGCTAAAAGACAGAGCTACAACAATATAGAAGGTCACTCAGTCCAAATCCTAGCACAACTAGGTCAAAATTTCAGAAAACCAAGCCAGAACAGTAATTGCAGGTTCCCAAATCATGCAAAACTGAAATACGTCTATCTCAGCCTACACAGGTCCAAATGCATTGATTCCAAAGGCACATGAAAGCTAAGACATCAAGCTACATTTCATCAGAAGACACCAACAACAAAATCCAAACCAATTCCAGTCAAAACAGACAATTACTATCGCAGTTCGCACATTCTGTTCACCCAGAACAGCAACAGTAAAAACGGCATAACTCACTCTACACTACTCCAAATGCCCTGAAATTTTGCAGGCACTTCAAACTCATCAATACCTACAACTTTCATGTTTTGAGCAAAGTCCAATTCGGCCTCTATCTATGACCTAAAAATTCGGACAGAATGTCCAACCAAGAACCCTAATTTTCCAGAAATTCTTCCAAATCCAAAATTGATTGCAATTTTCTATCATATGCACCTACTAGAGCCAAAGCCCCTTATTACCAACCATCAAAAACAACCACACCATCAAGATCATATGAAACCAGACAATTCCTCAAAAAATAAAAAACTCAACCAAATCACTTCAAACCAAGAAATAATCCACAATTTCTAACACAATAGCCACCATTAGGCATAAATTCAACATCATTAGTTATAAGAGAATGTTCAATCATCACTTACCAAGTAAACAAGAGAGAGGAAGATGTTGGACACCTTAAGTTCTCCAAAAAGCTTCACCAAAACACTCACTAACACCAAGTGGAAGGATTTTATGGAGTAAAAACTAATTTAGGCAAATAGTTTGGAAGATTGAACTAGTTGGGAGCTTGAAATTTGAAGCAATTTTCTTCCTTCTTGAGCTCTCAAGAGTCGGCCAACATAGAGTGAAAAATGGTAATTTTTTTGTGAATTTTTGAAGATATTTACTCCATAAGTCAAAAGGTCAAAACCATGAATAGTAGTCTTAAGTCCTAACCAATGGAAAAATGACACATGGCATCTCATTAAATGCAATTCAATCCTTTAGTCACATCTCACATCAATCACTTCACACTCCTCTACTTATCTATTAACACCCGATAAATTTTACACAGTATCCGAAACTTAACCTTATTGGCCGAATTTTTCCGAACTTTCCGCACTAGTGGGTCCCACTTCCTTTCTATATCCTTAATTTTCAAAAACTACCCAATGCTAGGAAAAATCATATAAAACTTATATTTACTCATAAAAATTATCTAGAAAATTTTCCGGATACAGAAAGTGCAGAAAACAAACCATTGAAAATAAGAAAACCTGGAAATATAATAAAACCTAGAAAATGGAAAAATTACGGGTTCTCACACCTCACTTTACTTCCTTTCCTTCCACCAATCATACCCCAACCGGGCCCGCACTCCATTCAGTCACTTTTGGTAATACTCGAGTATACCGGAACCAAGAGTCTCATTACTACAAGGTTCCTCAGTACAGTCCCCGTGGCAAGACAATTTTCACGACCAAACCCTCGCCGGCTCGATCCAATTGACTACCAAACGGGGTTGAGCTCAGTGATACAGTAAAGCCGTTGGACATTCATCCAAACGACACCAAATCAGTTTCCATGAGTGGAATTCAGTATTTCATATAACCAGTACAGTGTTTCAGTGAACAGTCATTAACCATGAATAAAATCACAAGGGGTGAGGGCGGTCAAGTACACCCTCACCTTAATCACTTCCAATAAGCAAATAAGCCTTCAAGGCATCAATTACACATATAACAAAGCCACATTGTAACATTTAAGTGAGTAGTATACTCACAAATCAAATAAGTGCTATTTCATGCACTTCCGTCAGGGGAATGTCGTGAACCACCGTCACGCCCTAGAACAAGTAAACAAATGCAATGAGACTCGATAACGAGTCATATAGCAATGCCACTCACAACCCCAATAGGGTTTTATAAACATATACAAGCATGATAGCAAACCAGGAATTAAGAAAGGCCTTAAACTTAGGCCTTGGAAAGAAAACCGGATTCGACCTCATAATGCGGTAATGGCACAACTCTCACTACCATTATCGGATGGGGGTGTAAGACCCACCGTTTCGAAGCTATGGAACAGGGCTACGACAATGAAGAAGGTCACTCAATCCAGTTCCTAGCTTAACTAGGTCGAAAATGCCAAATACTATACCAGAATTACCAAAACAGGTTTGCAAATCACACAAAACTGTAATTACTATAACTTAGTCTATACAAGTCCAAATGCCAAAATTCCAAAGGCATATGTTAGCTAAGACATCCAGATACATTTCATCAGAAGACACCAACAACTAAATCCAAACCAATTCCAGTCAAAATGGCCAATAACCAGTACAGTTTTTGCATTCTGTCCAAAGCAGAACAGCTACAGTAATTTCGTCATAACTCATTCCACATTAATCCAAATGACCTGAAATTTTACAGGCACCTCAAACACATCAATACCTACAACTTCCATGTTTTGAGCAAAGTCAAATTCGGCCTCTAACCCTATGATCCAAAACCGGACAGAATTGGGGATTTAAGAACCCTAACTTTTCAGTTTTCATTCCAAATCCAAAATTGGTTGCATTTATCCACATTTCACACCCACTAGAGTTATTATAGGCCATTGCCAATCATCACAAACAACCACACCATCATAATCCAATTAAACCAGAAAAATCATCAATAAATGGAAAACTTCACCAAATCACTTCAAGTCAAGATAAAAACCAGAAATTTCAGCACTTTAATCACTAATAAGCATAACTTAAGCATCATTAGATGTAGGAGGAAGATACACACACCACTCACCTAGTAACAAGAGAGGTAGAGGTGTTGGACACCTTAGCTCTTCCAAAAACTTCTCCAAATCAACCACTAACACCAACTAGAAAGATTTTATGGAGTAGAAACTAGTTTAGTTGGTTGAGTTATGGATTGAAGCAAGAAGAAATCAAGACTTGAAGAGGCTTTCTTCCTTCCTTGAACTTGAGAGAGAGGGCCGGCCAACAAGAGAAGAAAAATTGTGAATTTTATGCAATTTTTGGATATTTAATCCTTTGGTCAAAAAAGTCAAAATTGTGAATAGTAAATCTTAAAGGAAAACCAATAACAGGGTGACACTTGTCACTCTATTTAATGCATTCTTATCACTTCTTTTCTCTCTCACATTAATCACTTCACACACTCTACTTATCTCTTAACACCCGATAAAATTTACACAGTATCCGGAATTTAACCTAATTGGCCGAATTTTTCCAAACTTTTCGCACTAGTGGGTCCCACGTCCAGTATATATTCTTAATTTTCTAAAAACTCACCAATACTAGAAAAATCATCCAAAAACTATAATTGCTCATAAAATCAACCCAGAAAATGTTTCTAAGCCAGAAAATGCAAAAATTATGCAATTAAGGGAACTAAAACCCTAGGAAAATTTTTAGGGTATTTACGGGTTCTCACACTCTCCCCTCCTTAAAAGAATGTCGTCCTCGACTTTCCACCTGTACTAATCAGATCAAATATCCCTCAAGAGTCACTCGAGCCTTCTAACTAATATAGATCCGGTCAAGATATCGCTCAGAAACCAATCAAGCATTGGGATTCAATCTATTCCAACTTGTATTCACCAGGTCCAATTTGTTTTCCCCAAAGTCGGCCAAATACTAAAAATCATTCGAATCTCACTTATCGTAATTCATGATCCAGGAAAGCATGGCCTATATAATCCAAGTACTACATATCACGCCAATCCAACCTATCAAATGGTCATGGTTCAATAGGGAGTTAATCACGTACCCAAATAAAACAGGCAAAAGGCTTGAAATCGGACGCAAGGTCCCAGATATTTGGAAGAAATTTAGGGTATAGTGATGCTTTAGATCAAAATTCATCTCTGGTGGTGCTGGACAACATAACAAGCTAGCACAACGGCTATGCTTCACCAAAGAATTTCAGTTCAGTAAGTTGGCCCTGGTGGTGCTGGACAACACAACAAGCTAGCTCAACGGCTAAACTTCACCAAAAGCCTCAGTGCAAAATGTCATCCCTGGTGGTGCTGGACAACACAACAGGCAATGCCCTGTGAGGCCCCAGTCCGTTCTATGTTGATATATTCATTAGTTAGGCGGTAACGTTTGGTTTGTGAGTATTTCGAAAACCCTAAGTAGGGAGTAAGATTTAAACCCTAGTTTTGTATTCGAACAAGTTTGAGTGGTGATTAAAGTTAGTTATGTTAATGTGTGTTTTAGTGTGGGTAAGTATAGGATTTAATCCATTTTGTATAGATTAATTAAGTTTAAGAAGGTTAGAAACCCGAAGTGAACAAAAACCCTAATTTCCGGTTAAGCTTGGAAACCCGTCTTTTCTACATTTTTCTGTATTAGAAAAATTCCCCAGATAATTTTTATTGAGT
This sequence comes from Coffea canephora, assembly GCA_036785865.1. Classification (NCBI taxonomy): domain Eukaryota; kingdom Viridiplantae; phylum Streptophyta; class Magnoliopsida; order Gentianales; family Rubiaceae; genus Coffea; species Coffea canephora. Next base: position 33,992,456 of record CM071922.1, read on the forward strand.
AAATAGAGTTTTTAGATGATTTTTCTAGTATTAGTTGGATTTTGAGAAATTAACAACGTATATCGAACGTGGGACCCATTAGTGCGAAAAGTTCGGAAAAATTCGGCCAACTAGGTTAAGTTCTGAATACTGGATTTAATTTACCGGGTGTTATGAGATAATTGAAGGTTGAGATGTGGATGAGAGTGGAGAGAGACAAAGTGATAAAGATGCATTAAATAGGGTGACATGTGTCACCATTTGATTAAACCTTGTTTTGACTTTTATTCAACCATTTTCCAAATTCTAAATAAAACCAAAAAATTGACTAAATATCTTCCATTTCTCTCATAGCTTGGCCGACTTTCTCTTTCTCAAAACAAGGAAGAAACTCTTCAAGTTTTGCTTCCATTTTGCTCCAAATCATCAAAACCAACCATTGGAACTTGTTTCTACTCCATAAAACCTCTTAGTTTAGTGCTTGTAAGGTGTTGTGTGGAGTTGTTTGGAAGCTTAAGGTGCTAAGTGGTCTCTCTTCTTTGGTTCTAAGGTAAGTGACTATGGAACCCCTCTCTTCTATCTAAAGATGCTTAATAAATGACTTGTGGTTGTTATGAGTGTGATTTTGTGGACTATTTCTTGATTTTAGTTAAGATTGATGAAGTTTTCTATTTATTTGGAATTTTTGCTGGTTGCATATGATCACTATGATGTGGCTATGTATGATGATTGGAAATGAGGGGTAATGACTCTAGTAAGTGCAAATGAGTGATAATTGCAAGTAATTTTGGATTTGGAGGAAATTTCAGCAACTTAGGGTTTCACCACCCCCTTTTCTGTCCGGTTTTGTATCTCCTACTTAGAGGCCGAATTGGCCTTTGCTTAAAACATGAAAGTTGTAGGTATTGATGTGTTTGAGGTGCCTGTAAAATTTCAGGTCATTTGGAGTAGTGTAGAGTGAGATATGTCGATTTTACTGTTGCTGTTCTGGGTTGATCAGAATGTGAAAACTGCACTTGTAATTGGTTGTTTTGGCTGGTATTGCTTCAGAATTAGTTGTTATGGTCTTCTAATGAAATGTAGCTTGATGTATTAGCTACCATATGCCTTTGGAATTTCTGGATTTGGACTTGTGTAGGCTGAGTTATGATGTTTGCACTAGAATACGTTTTGTGAATCTGTTTTTGCGATTCTGGTATAGTATATTGCACTTTCGACCTGGTTGCACTCGAAACTAGATTGAGTAGCCTTCTTCAACATTGTAGCCCCTTGAGTCCTGTGTATGCCTGTAAAATCTCAGGTTAAACGGATTAGTGTATCATGAGTTATAGATGAAATGCTCAAGCCTGTTTTGAACATCAGATTTGGTACGTCTTTTAGTTTAGCTTCTGCCCGTGATCTTTCGGTTTTGATACAGTACGATTTGGGTGTCGACTCCTTCATATGAAGTTTAGATCTTGATCTCAGCTTCGAAACGGTATAAAGTACGTCGAAAACCGAGTTCCGTAGCTCCGGTTATGATCAAAACAATATCGCTCGTCAGAACTGCCTTGTATTTGGACAGTTCTGACGGGTACTTTGGCACTCGAATTTTGTTTTGTTCTGAATAGATTCAGGTCTTGGCCAAAACATGAAAGTTTTAGCCTTATGTCTCAGCTTTCTAATGCCTTTGGAATTTCTTAATTTCGATTTCTGAGCCGTGAGTTACGGCCTTGCAAACAAGGCCTGTTTGGTAACTCGCAATGAAACAGCTGGAACTGTTTCACGCAATTTTCGCCTATACCCATTGAGATCTGGGTTGCGATGTCTTCATGAACATTGTAGCCCTTCCTCTTAGCTTCGTAACGGTACCTCATGTACCTTGATCCGATATTCCTAGCCTAATTTTTGACCAAAACGGTTTGAGATGGCCGACTTGGCCAATTCCGTTTGCCGTTCCGCGCGGACGTGTGCGGCCGTTTTGCCGTTTCCGCACTTGCGCGTGCCAATTTTGCCGTTTTGCTTGTTTTAAGTACGTTAGTTGCCGTTTATGATATATTGTGACATAATCTTCGTTTTCAGACAGTGGTGAGCTAGGCGGAGCCGGTGGGGCCCACTACTAGCCAACACACAAAGTGAATTCCGCCTTTGTACTACTTTTGGTATTTTGAGTAAGTATTCAGGCCGCGCTTACGTGTTAGTTGTTATGTGTTTCGATATGTATGAAAAGGGTACCTAGGCGAGGGTGTACTTTATCGCACTCGACCTAAACCCTAATTTTCGCACCTATTTGTACATGACATATGCATATGAATCATTTTGGAACTAAACCCCTTGAGCTTGTGGCTCGGGGTGACTTTTGAATAAATTTTGTGAAGTTTGTGAGTTTGGGGCCCGATCTCATGACCTAGATAGACTATTCGAGCCGGTTAGGGCTTGGTCGAAGTCAGTCCAACTTAGTCTGAGATCACCAAGTTTGTAGGTTCATGTTATGAACCAATTTTGTGAATCCGGTTCACCGAGAAGGTGACCAAGTTTGTGAACCGAGCTTGCGCAGCAAGTTCAATTTCGTTCGCCCGGGCAAGTTTGTGAGGTGACTGGCCAGTGAGGGTGATAAGGTGTCGGTGGGTGTACAAGTGAAGTTCTACGGACCATTGAGTGTGGTCGACGGAGTGTCGGCAGGAGATCATACATGACACATGAATTGGCTTTGGAGCCACCCGTATCCTTATTATATGATGTTGTTCTTTTCTGCTTTTGCTTTACTCTAAATGTGTAATTGTTGCTACGTGAATTTATGCTTTTACCCCCTGTTTACTTACTAAGCTTCTAGCTTACCCCGTTTCCTTTGTTTTCCTTAGCAGGGGACGACGCGGGGAACTTTGGGACTCTGCCGCTAGTATAGTTAGGTTGTTTGTATTAGTGAGACATCTAGCATGTTTGTTTTTGTTTTGGTGGTTTGTATAAGAACCCTTCTTAGGGTCTATCTTTTGCTGGTTGTGGTTATAGTGTATTAGAGTGATTTGACTCGAGACTTTTGAAGATGTAAATATAACTTTTGGGATTGTATATATTGTATATAGTGCTCTTTTGATTTATCTAGTTTTAATTGCTTTAAGTTTTGAGTCCTGGCGCGAGCTAGGCAGGCGGCCCGCCGATACCCTTGGGTTCGCCCTTGGGAGAAGTGGGGTCGTCACAGTTGGTATCAGAGCGCCTAGGTTAGAGGACTTGGGCAATTGTGGACCTACGTGATAGGCACTAGGCATATCTGATTCTTTTAAGTTGAATGATATCTTTTAAGCTGAAATGCCGGTTGACTGACGACTTAATGTTTTGTAGGTATGTATCCGGGCGGTTCGAGTGATGCGGGACCCAGTGGTGTGGGACCGAGACCTCCGAGTAGGAGGGGCCCAGAGGATCGAGCGCTGCGTAAGCGGGCGATCCGTTATAGGCAGAGGCTGGGAGAGCCTTACACTTTGTACTCCCCATTCGGCCAGGTGTCGCGCCGACCCTGCGCGTGTTGGTCTACGTATGGCTATCCCGACGAGGTAGTCATAGCATTAGATGACGAGCGTTATTACCTCGACAGGACGGTCGAGACTCTGAGGGCACAGCTAGACGAGGCTAGAGCGGTTGGCCGTGAGCAGGCGAGGCGTGTGGGATACTTGGAGCGGGGTCTCCGAGAGGAGAGAGAGAGGACGGATGCTTTGCACCGTCAGCTTCAGGACACACACCAGCACCTCTTCGCTATGAAGAGGCAGCTGAGGGACAGGGCTCGGAGTATGTCTGTTGACTGCGAGCTCTTACTAGATTTGGCCGCAGAGGCCCCGCCACGAGCCACCGGTCTGGAGAGGATGGACGAGGTGGACACGTTAGGTTCCGTTGGGAACCTGGGCCCTAGGGGAGGTGATTAGGGTCGCTTTTCTACTTTTGTTTAGCTAGTGTATGACTTTTGTTAAAACTAATTCGGCTAATTCCTTTTGTTACTTGGCCGAGTAACTAGATTTTTGGAGCCGGAGTGCTCGTGTATATTGGGTTTTGTACCGACTGGAGGTCGGTAATGTGTAAATCTTTTGGTGTGACTTTGTAAATACGTGTATATATTTGAATAGAATTTTGAACTTGCCTCTTTTATGCCTTTTGTGTATAAGTTTTGTGTCTCTTCTTTTGCTCATAATTTGGATAATAAGCATACGTATTGTTCCGAATTATAGACTTGTACACTAAATGGCCTCCGGTACTCGAGGGGGAGGTAGAGGGCGAGGACGAGGCCCTGAAATGGAACATGAACAAGAGCCAGACCAAGTAGCTACAGCCATCCAGCGAATGGCTGACTTGATGGAACGTATGATTGACCAACAGGGTCAGGGCCACGGGAATGCTGTTGGAAACCCTGGACATAATCCGGGACATAATCATGAGGGCGAGGACCGTGCCTTAGAACGGTTCCAAAAGTTTGCACCTCCTAAGTTCCTAGGAGGACCTAATCCAGATCTAGCCGAAACCTGGATGGACCGTATGCTCGATATATTTGCCGCGCTTAGGTATTCGGAAGAGCGGCAGATATCTTTTGCTGTGTTCCAGTTTGAAGGAGCCGCCCGAGCCTGGTGGAACGTGATCAGAGCCAAATGGGAGCGGGAACAGACCCCTTGGACCTGGATCAATTTCACACGAGAATTTAACGAAAAATATTTACCTCCCATTGTACAAGAGAAACGGGAAGACGATTTTATCCGCCTGCGTCAAGGGACATTGAGTGTAGCGGAGTACGAGACCCAGTTTACAAAGCTCTCTCGTTTTGCCCCGGAGTTAGTGCTAACGGAGCGAAAACGAATCCGCCGCTTCGTTCAAGGTTTAAATGTGGAGATCCAGGAGGCACTGGCAGCTGCTCAGCTGGATACGTTTGGTCAGGCATTAGAAAAAGCACAACGGATTGAGACAGCTAGGGGACAAGTAAAATCCTTTCATGAGAGGAAACGAAGACAACCCGATTCGAGCCATTTTGTGACTGGACAGAGCTTGCAAAGTGAGCCACCTTCTAAGAAGAGTCAAGGAACAGATGGTCCTCGACCCGCAGGAACCCTAAACCAGGGTAATTTTGGAAGAGGTCGAGTAGGGCAAGAGCCCCAGAGGAGTACCCAGCGTGGAGGGCCTAGTGTGGGCATTAAGCCAATCTGTGGATTCTGTGGGGCCAATCACACTGACGAAAACTGCTGGAAGAACAGTTCGATCCGAAGATGCTATAAGTGTGGTAGTGCAGAACATCTGATCGCCCAGTGCCCGAAGTCACAAAAGGAGAAACCTAAGCAACCGACTGAAGGGACTACCGCTAAGCCGTCAAATGCAGGGGAAAATCGAGCCAAAGGGCCAGCCAGGGTCTATGCGATGGGTCAACCTGAGATGATTAATCCTTCGGCAGGTTTCGAAGGTACGCTTCGACCAAAGAATTAATTTCGAGGACGAAATTGTCCTAAGTGGGGGAGATTGTGAGGCCCCAGTCCGTTCTATGTTGATATATTCATTAGTTAGGCGGTAACGTTTGGTTTGTGAGTATTTCGAAAACCCTAAGTAGGGAGTAAGATTTAAACCCTAGTTTTGTATTCGAACAAGTTTGAGTGGTGATTTAAAGTTAGTTATGTTAATGTGTGTTTTAGTGTGGGTAAGTATAGGATTTAATCCATTTTGTATAGATTAATTAAGTTTAAGAAGGTTAGAAACCCGAAGTGAACAAAAACCCTAATTTCCGGTTAAGCTTGGAAACCCGTCTTTTCTACATTTTTCTGTATTAGAAAAATTCCCCAGATAATTTTTATTGAGTAAATAGAGTTTTTAGATGATTTTTCTAGTATTAGTTGGATTTTGAGAAATTAACAACGTATATCGAACGTGGGACCCATTAGTGCGAAAAAGTTCGGAAAAATTCGGCCAACTAGGTTAAGTTCTGAATACTGGATTTAATTTACAGGGTGTTATGAGATAATTGAAGGTTGAGATGTGGATGAGAGTGGAGAGAGACAAAGTGATAAAGATGCATTAAATAGGGTGACATGTGTCACCATTTGATTAAACCTTGTTTTGACTTTTATTCAACCATTTTCCAAATTCTAAATAAAACCAAAAAATTGACTAAATATCTTCCATTTCTCTCATAGCTTGGCCCGACTTTCTCTTTCTCAAATCAAAACAAGGAAGAAACTCTTCAAGTTTTGCTTCCATTTTGCTCCAAATCATCAAAACCAACCATTGGAACTTGTTTCTACTCCATAAAACCTCTTAGTTTAGTGCTTGTAAGGTGTTGTGTGGAGTTGTTTGGAAGCTTAAGGTGCTAAGTGGTCTCTCTTCTTTGGTTCTAAGGTAAGTGACTATGGAACCCCTCTCTTCTATCTAAAGATGCTTAATAAATGACTTGTGGTTGTTATGAGTGTGATTTTGTGGACTATTTCTTGATTTTAGTTAAGATTGATGAAGTTTTCTATTTATTTGGAATTTTTGCTGGTTGCATATGATCACTATGATGTGGCTATGTATGATGATTGGAAATGAGGGGTAATGACTCTAGTAAGTGCAAATGAGTGATAATTGCAAGTAATTTTGGATTTGGAGGAAATTTCAGCAACTTAGGGTTTCACCACCCCCTTTTCTGTCCGGTTTTGTATCTCCTACTTAGAGGCCGAATTGGCCTTTGCTTAAAACATGAAAGTTGTAGGTATTGATGTGTTTGAGGTGCCTGTAAAATTTCAGGTCATTTGGAGTAGTGTAGAGTGAGATATGTCGATTTTACTGTTGCTGTTCTGGGTTGATCAGAATGTGAAAACTGCACTTGTAATTGGTTGTTTTGGCTGGTATTGCTTCAGAATTAGTTGTTATGGTCTTCTAATGAAATGTAGCTTGATGTATTAGCTACCATATGCCTTTGGAATTTCTGGATTTGGACTTGTGTAGGCTGAGTTATGATGTTTGCACTAGAATACGTTTTGTGAATCTGTTTTTGCGATTCTGGTATAGTATATTGCACTTTCGACCTGGTTGCACTCGAAACTAGATTGAGTAGCCTTCTTCAACATTGTAGCCCCTTGAGTCCTGTGTATGCCTGTAAAATCTCAGGTTAAACGGATTAGTGTATCATGAGTTATAGATGAAATGCTCAAAGCCTGTTTTGAACATTCAGATTTGGTACGTCTTTTAGTTTAGGCTTCTGCCCGTGATCTTTCGGTTTTGATACAGTACGATTTGGGGTGTCGACTCCTTCATATGAAGTTTAGATCTTGATCTCAGCTTCGAAACGGTATAAAGTACGTCGAAAAACCGAGTTCCGTAGCTCCGGTTATGATCCAAAACAATATCGCTCGTCAGAACTGGCCTTGTATTTGGACAGTTCTGACGGGTACTTTGGCACTCGAATTTGTTTTGTTCTGAATAGATTCAGGTCTTGGCCAAAACATGAAAGTTTTAGCCTTATGTCTCAGCTTTCTAATGCCTTTGGAATTTCTTAATTTCGATTTCTGGAGCCCGTGAGTTACGGCCTTGCAAACAAGGCCTGTTTGGTAAACTCGCAATGAAACAGCTGGAACTGTTTCACGCAATTTTCGCCTATACCCATTGAGATCTGGGTTGCGATGTCTTCCATGAACATTGTAGCCCTTCCTCTTAGCTTCGTAACGGTACCTCATGTACCTTGATCCGATATTCCTAGCCTAATTTTTGACCAAAACGGTTTGAGATGGCCGGACTTGGCCAATTCCGTTTGCCGTTCCGCCGCGGACGTGTGCGGGCCGTTTTGGCCGTTTCCGCACTTGCGCGTGCCAATTTTGCCGTTTTGCTTGTTTTAAGTACGTTAGTTGCCGTTTATGATATATTGTGACATAATCTTCGTTTTCAGACAGTGGTGAGCTAGGCGGAGCCGGTGGGGCCCACTACTAGCCAACACACAAAGTGAATTCCGCCTTTGTACTACTTTTGGTATTTTGAGTAAGTATTCAGGCCGCGCTTACGTGTTAGTTGTTATGTGTTTCGATATGTATGAAAAGGGTACCTAGGCGAGGGTGTACTTTATCGCACTCGACCTAAACCCTAATTTTCGCACCTATTTGTACATGACATATGCATATGAATCATTTTGGAACTAAACCCCTTGAGCTTGTGGCTCGGGGTGACTTTTGAATAAATTTTGTGAAGTTTGTGAGTTTGGGGCCCGATCTCATGACCTAGATAGACTATTCGAGCCGGTTAGGGCTTGGTCGAAGTCAGTCCAACTTAGTCTGAGATCACCAAGTTTGTAGGTTCATGTTATGAACCAATTTTGTGAATCCGGTTCACCGAGAAGGTGACCAAGTTTGTGAACCGAGCTTGCGCAGCAAGTTCAATTTCGTTCGCCCGGGCAAGTTTGTGAGGTGACTGGCCAGTGAGGGTGATAAGGTGTCGGTGGGTGTACAAGTGAAGTTCTACGGACCATTGAGTGTGGTCGACGGAGTGTCGGCAGGAGATCATACATGACACATGAATTGGCTTTGGAGCCACCCGTATCCTTATTATATGATGTTGTTCTTTTCTGCTTTTGCTTTACTCTAAATGTGTAATTGTTGCTACGTGAATTTATGCTTTTACCCCCTGTTTACTTACTAAGCTTCTAGCTTACCCCGTTTCCTTTGTTTTCCTTAGCAGGGGACGACGCGGGGAACTTTGGGACTCTGCCGCTAGTATAGTTAGGTTGTTTGTATTAGTGAGACATCTAGCATGTTTGTTTTTGTTTTGGTGGTTTGTATAAGAACCCTTCTTAGGGTCTATCTTTTGCTGGTTGTGGTTATAGTGTATTAGAGTGATTTGGACTCGAGACTTTTGAAGATGTAAATATAACTTTTGGGATTGTATATATTGTATATAGTGCTCTTTTGATTATCTAGTTTTAATTGCTTTAAGTTTTGAGTCCTGGCGCGAGCTAGGCAGGCGGCCCGCCGATACCCTTGGGTTCGCCCTTGGGAGAAGTGGGGTCGTCACAGTTGGTATCAGAGCGCCTAGGTTAGAGGACTTGGGCAATTGGTGGGACCTACGTGATAGGCACTAGGCATATCTGATTCTTTTAAGTTGAATGATATCTTTTAAGCTGAAATGCCGGTTGACTGACGACTTAATGTTTTTGTAGGTATGTATCCGGGCGGTTCGAGTGATGCGGGACCCAGTGGTGTGGGACCGAGACCTCCGAGTAGGAGGGGCCCAGAGGATCGAGCGCTGCGTAAGCGGGCGATCCGTTATAGGCAGAGGCTGGGAGAGCCTTACACTTTGTACTCCCCATTCGGCCAGGTGTCGCGCCGACCCTGCGCGTGTTGGTCTACGTATGGCTATCCCGACGAGGTAGTCCATAGCATTAGATGACGAGCGTTATTACCTCGACAGGACGGTCGAGACTCTGAGGGCACAGCTAGACGAGGCTAGAGCGGTTGGCCGTGAGCAGGCGAGGCGTGTGGGATACTTGGAGCGGGGTCTCCGAGAGGAGAGAGAGAGGACGGATGCTTTGCACCGTCAGCTTCAGGACACACACCAGCACCTCTTCGCTATGAAGAGGCAGCTGAGGGACAGGGCTCGGAGTATGTCTGTTGACTGCGAGCTCTTACTAGATTTAGCCGCAGAGGCCCCGCCACGAGCCACCGGTCTGGAGAGGATGGACGAGGTGGACACGTTAGGTTCCGTTGGGAACCTGGGCCCTAGGGGAGGCGATTAGGGTCGCTTTTTACTTTTGTTAGCTAGTGTATGACTTTTGTTAAACTAATTCGGCTAATTCCTTTTGTTACTTGGCCGACTAACTAGATTTTTGGAGCCGGAGTGCTCGTGTATATTGGGTTTTGTACCGACTGGAGGTCGGTAATGTGTAAATCTTTTGGTGTGACTTTGTAAATACGTGTATATATTTGAATAGAATTTTGAACTTGCCTTTTTGTGCCTTTTGTGTATAAGTTTTGTGTCTCTTCTTTTGCTCATAATTGGATAATAAGCATACGTATTGTTCCGAATTATAGACTTGTACACTAAATGGCCTCCGGTACTCGAGGGGAGGTAGAGGGCGAGGACGAGGCCCTGAAATGGAACATGAACAAGAGCCAGACCAAGTAGCTACAGCCATCCAGCGAATGGCTGACTTGATGGAACGTATGATTGACCAACAGGGTCAGGGCCACGGGAATGCTGTTGGAAACCCTGGACATAAATCCGGGATCATTTTGAGCGGGAGACCTGCTTAGAACGTTTTTCAAAAGGTTTTGGCACTCCTAAGGTTCCTTAGGGAGGACCTATCCAGAAATCTACACCTTCTAGCCGAAACCTGGATGGACCGTGATGGTCAGCGATATATTTATGCGCCGCTTAGGTATTCGGAAGAGCGCTGGCAGATCTATCTTTTGCCGACCTAAAGTGCGGTGGTCACTATGGCAGCCTCTTTGAAATAGAAAGGAGTGAAATCTTTTCAGTTTGAAGAGTGTGTATTAGGTCACATTCATAAAGTCGAAACAGTCAGATCGCCCTCGATGTCCATCTTCTGCGAAACTGTACATCCCCAACATTGTTTGCTATCAGAGTATCCGCCAAAATAGTGGGTGACCCGGGAACAGACCCCTGGACCTGGATCAATTTACACAACCGATCAATTTTAACGGAAGTAAATATTATCCCCTATTGTTCTAAGAGATAATAACAGGTGAAATGACGATTTTATGTAGCTCGCCTGTGTTCAGGACATGAGGTTAGGCGGAGTACGAGAGCCCAGCTTTACAAGCTCTCTGTTTGCCCCGGAGTGAAAGGAGCTACGGGCTGAAATACGATCCCGCTGCTTCGTTCAAGGTTAAATAAGTGAAGAGATCTCAGTGAGGCCAATGTCTATCGGCAGCTGCTCAGCTGATACGTTTGGTCAGGCACTCTGCCAAACACATTGCCCATCAACGGTGCATTTCGATACTCTCGACCCTTAGGGGACAAGTTACAAATTACATTCTTTTCATTGACGGAACGAAACAGACAACACCTCCGTTGATTCGATCCCATTTTCTATTATTTTCTGTTGATAAACATGTATTATTTCTCGTGAACTCAAGGGACAGAGCTGCAAAGTGAGCCATCCCTTAAGAAGATCAAGCATACAGTGAGAGCGCTCGACCCGCGAGGAACCTAAATAACCAGCTCGTTGGTCTACATGAGGTCTCGTTAAATATTCTTAGCAATGAACATGCAGGCCTAGCGGGCCGTAGTTGGCAAGTATGCACCCAGGAGTTGGTAATTTCAGTTAGGCTCCCTTTGAGGCGGGGTAGAAAATGGAGTCACGATTTTAAGTTACAATCTATCCACTATCACCAGAATGGTCGTCATGGTCTCTTCTTGTGTCCCTTGGAAGGCCTTTGAACAAAATCCATGGTAATATTTTCTTCCCCATTTCCACTCAAGGTATTTCTTAGAGGTTGCAAAAGTCCTGATGGTTCTTTCGATGCTCGGTTTTTACCTGTTGACAAAACCAAAGCAGTGTCTGGAACAAACTGCGGCCAATTTCCTTCTTCATATTTTTTTCGCGAAGTGCATAGACTCTATATCTTCTTGGTTACTGA